>JAVJIF010003428.1:0-146731 GCA_038442645.1 Agave tequilana | reverse complement strand
CTCGCTCATCTTGGCTACATTGTACTTTAGGAGATGCTTGTATAAAGGATGAGTAACTTGCAACCTGCTAATGAATGCGAGGGCGGCAACTTCCTCCCTGCAGTTGTAGACTTTGGTGAGCTGATTCTGAAAGAAATTGAGGTACAACTTGAGGCTATCTCTTTGCCTCATTCTGATAGAGGGGAGGTGGTGGATGTTCCTCTTACCTCCGAGCGAGAGGCATATTGGGTGAGAAACACTTCAATCACCTCCGCGAAGTTGTGGAGGAAATGGGGGTGGCAGTAAGTAGAACCAGTCTGAGGTTATACCTTTCAAGCTAGCAAGAAAAGTGGGGCACAAGACGGGGTCATTGCGGGAATGGCCTACCATTTTGTCTCATAAATGACGGATGTGTTGTACCGGGTCACTTACTCCAGAGTAATAGTCGAATGTAGGAGTAGAGAACTTCTTTGGGAACTTGCACTCCTGGATCTCCTTGGAGAGGGGAGACTCTTGGATCTTGGCGGTTGGAGTAGGGAAACCCAGTAGTCTGGCCTCTCCGATCCTCTTCTGGATTAGTTCGTCGAGGGTGCGGAGGTTGAGAGACCATCTGTTCTCAGGGTCACCCTCCAGTTGCACTAGATTGTTCTAAAGAGCTGGGACTCGGGCCAAGAGCTGCTGGTTGGCCAGTCTCAACCTTTCTTGCTCTTGGAGGATGTTCTCGCGGTCGAGAGCCATCCGTCCTTATTCGTGGTCCTATTGTACCTGTTGTTCCTTCATCTGCTGTTTGATCTCATAAAGCGTCTGAAGGAACAGATCTTCATGATGTGATGGATTTCTGTTGCAATGAGGAGCCCGGGTCCTCGGTGATGAGCGGTGATCGGTGTTTAGAGGAGGGGCTTTATCCCCAGCTGCTTCGGTTACTTTTTTCTTTGAAGATGTGCCTCTAGTGGCTTGTCTTCTTGGGGCCATCGTCGATGTCGAAGAGGCTTTTTGGAGAATGAGTTTGGTAGGGGAGAGATCTGAGTGTTGAAACTCAGATCTCAATGAAAGCACCAGTTTATGGTGGAGATTTTTCTATACGATTGATCGAACGGTCGATCTCACACCACAAGCAACAAAAAAGGGTCTGCCTAGAACAATACCGAATGTAAAGATTCAATCAGCAAACAGACGTAGAAAGAGATTTTTACATAGAAACTCAGAATGAAAAAAAAACCACGGGGAAGAGAGAGGAAGGGTTCACTATCTTTTGTGTATTACGAGAGGATTTTCTCTTTACAAGTCTTCCTCTGCTTTTTTCTTTCCCTTCCTTTTCATTTTTCTTTTTTTTTATGGAGGAGTGTTGGTCTATAAGTAGGTTGTCTGGTGTAACTGATGGTGCGGATCCTTCTCCGTGATTCATGATCCACGGTTAAGATCCTTTCATATTCGTTTATATTGTCGTGTTTCATTGTTGGGATTGGCATGCTGAGATATCTGCCACCATCCATAACCGTTGTTGCTGGAATAGGGGCATTTAGAACGTGGAGATTTCGTGGCAGGAGGAATCGTTCTTGCGATCCAAAAGCCTTGTTGTTGGGATAGGTCCTGTTGGAGTCTGGGTGTGAAGGGACTCGGGTTCTCTCATCGAAGTTAGGATGTGTCGGGGTTGGGCCCGAGACTCTCTCTCCTCGGGGTTGCATGTAAGTCGCTTGACATATTAGGCGTATGATCTGCTTGAGGTACCTTGGTGTTAACTCTCTGGAGCTCATTATCCCTGCATTGCTTGCAGCTAGATTGCATTATCTCCAAGATTCACGGATCCGACTACGCTGCCAGATCATCCCCAACATTCTAAACGAGGTAACACTTATATATTACAAAGCGAGCAGTTATGGACGATGGAGGATATCCTGGTATGGCGATCCCAGCAATCAAGCGGTAGAATCTGGCGATTACAAGAAAATGTAATGTGCAAGCCGTGCGGTTATGCAGATCCAAAATGTCCACACCCATGAAACAGCTCGGAGGATATAAATACCTGTCTCTCGCTAACGGGAAGGGGGTTCGAAAAAACAAAACCCTAACGCAATTGTAATCACAGAGCATTCTAATTTCTGCTTGTAATTTCTTCGAAGAACGTCTCTCTTTCCGTGATTTTTTGCCCTTTGGGTTTCCACACTAAATCTTTTTGTTTGCTGTGATATATTGGTCAGTGCGTCTTTGTTAATTTGGTACATATGGGAAAGTCCTTGGAGAATTTTTGACAACATTTGGGGGCAATAGACCTCCAAACGTTCGGAGATAATCTTAGTAATCATTTTAAAAAAGAAATTGTCGAGAATTATGGAGCAAAATTGCTCCACTGAGTCGGCTTCATCTACATTGGAAGTAGAACAACAAAATTAGAATTTAATTCTACAAGATCTCCTATATTCAAAAGAAATCAATAACTGCAACAACAACATCATGGTCTAAATTATCCCAACATTTCTGAAAAATATAGCATGTAAGCCATCTGATCCTTGGGTACTAACAATATTCATGGAGAAAACCACCATTTTAACCTCACCAAGGGACATGACTGCAATCAGAGAAAATTCTTTTCTTGAGAACAAAAGAAGGGATATAATCCCTCACCAAAGAGAAATCCCTTGCATCATCCATTATTGCAGAAAATAGATCCATATAGAAACTAATAACATGGGCCAAATTAAATCTCTACCATGAGAAAGTGTGTCATTCACCTGAAGAGCCGCAATACCCTTATTAACCTTTCTTCTTTTCATGGGAGCATGGAAAAAGGCGGAGTTCCTATCTCCTTCCCTGAACCATTTAATGCGAGATTTCTCCCTATTAATAAGCTCCTTGTGAGAAAGCATGGAGTCTATCTCGACTTTGATTTCAATTTTCCTAGCGTAGAGGTCTTTCAAAAAACCATTCACTGAAATATCATGTAGCACCCCCTGAAGATCCTCCAACAAATCTGCAAGCCTTCCATTGACATATCCAAAACCTCTTTTTTCCGTGCGCAAAGCGACTTCTAAGAGATGCAATTTCTTCACCACTTTATCCATAAAGAACGAAGAATAAATGGCTTCCTTCCAAGTATGAGAAACTAAAGGCATAAAATCTTCATGCTCTCCCCACATTCGATGAAACCGAAACAGCCTGGGACCGCTTGAGCTTTCTCGCGTACAAGCACGACAATGGGGTTATGATCTGACTACATCCGAGGAAGAGTTTAACAAGACATGTAGTTCCAATGACTAAGCCAATCCTAGGAACACAATGCCCTATCCAACCGAGCTTTTACATGGTCTCAAGGATCAAGCGGCCCCGACTATTCGTCAAGTAAAAAATGATCCTCTCATATCCAAACAATGAAGAATATAATCATTAACAGCCGAGAGGAAATCCTGACAAGAAGAAGCTAACAAAGGCTTTCTTGTTTTTTCATGAGCACCAAACGAGGTATTCAAGTCTTCCATAACAAGCCAAAGAGAAGGAGTCATGACATGAACAGATCTTAAATCATCCAAAGAGCCCTATGAAACACACTGATCAACACCGGCATAAACCCCAGTGAAATAAAAGTTAGCACCAGAAACAACAAAAGAAATTATCACTCGTTGCTCCATAATATAAACAACTTGGAAAGGAGGAAAAGAGGAAGAAACTAAAAGCCTGAGATTTGGAGAACATCATGTCCTAAAATTAGTGCATGCTAACTTCATATTGAGAGACTTCCAGCAACCCAATCTAATATTCTAAAAATAAACACATGACTCCACCAAGCAAAGAAAATCTGGCTTCTTCGAATCACATGAGTGTTTGAGGGACTTCCTAGTCTCCTTATTGTCAATCCCTCTACAATTCCAGTTGAAGAACTTCATTGATACCTCAAAGGAGGCCACCCGGTATGTCCTTCTCCTGTGCTCAACAGATGAGCTGGTTTGAAAGATTTCAAACCTTTCTTCTAATTATTAACTTACCGCCATTTTTCTGTCCTTTGGTTCTCAGAAAAACCCTCTTGGTCGGCGTCTAGTTCTCGAGCACTATCATGCATATCTTGTTGGCGTTGTTCACGTGAGTCAATGGTTCAAGAAACTTAACCATAGCTCTGGGATTATGAGGCGCCACTGGTTGCTAGGATGGTATCGCGCTTTGAGCAGTATGTTTTCGGATCTTTCAACACACATATAGGCCATGCGAGATTTCGAATGTCCACGAAGGACTTGAGAAAGACACCGCGGAGCCTTGGAAGTCTTGTGTTCTTTGATATTTGTCCTGGCATCTGTTTCCTTCCAATGGCAGCTAGAGCTTGAATTCCCTAACGAGTTACATGTGGAACAAAACTTAGGCAAATTCTCATGTAGGAGAGAGATAAAAAGACAAGCACCATTTCTTTCCAACATCAGTTCGTTCGGAAGAGAGGACGGCAAATCAATATCATTTAGGATGCGGACATAATGACCATAATCTCCATTAAGAATTACATCATCAATCCTCAAAGGTACTCCAACTCCTCTGAAAATATCTTAGAGCAATTAGGGATGCCAATACTCTCAACTAGGGGTGTAAACGGGTCGGGTTCGGTCGGATTCGTGCCATATCCGAACCCGAACCCGATAAGGAATTCGAGTTCGGACTCGAGTTCTTGTCGGAATCTCTTCTTTCTTATCGGCTTCGAGTTGGATTCAGATTTTAAATAGGTGTATTAAAGTTCCAATGAGAGTTATTTGTTAAAGTGTATTTCAATTTATTAGATACAAAATGAAAAATTTATATACTTTACTTTTAGAATAATATGATCAAGTTCTCATTTTTATAATTTTATTAATTTAAATATAGTGAAATGTATGATGATAAGTATAATCTCATAACATTTACTCTCTTTTAGGGTTTGTTATTGGGTTTCGGGTTTGAAATAGTCATACATGAACCCGACCCGATAAGGATTTCGTGTCTAATTTTTAGATCCAAACCTGATCCGTTTGTAAAAGATCGGATCGGGTTTTCGGGTTTTCGGATGCCATTTGCAGTCCTATTCTCACCCAACTTAAAAAATTGAACCCACACCCGTGAATTTGTGAATTTTTGCTTGATCAGATTGATGTCCTATTGCCATGGCTGCAAATGCAAAATTTTCTATTTGAGAGCTATTGCCTCGCTGGGTAAACTCTATTTTTCTCCTGCTAAGAAGAGAAGAGATCGTATAAAACCCTCCTCTTACAGAAATTAATCTCCAACTCGAAGCTAAGGACCACAAAGATTGCAATTACTTTAGATCTTGGATTTTTCAGGTGTCTTCCCCTTTAAGAGGATAATATAACTGATCAGAACCCTTTGACACATGGCAACACGCTTTTAATAGATTTTATCATTGATTTAAATTGAGACATATGCCCATGTTTAATTGGCTGGGCAAAGGAGGCCAACAATACTGAAAATTCTGATTTGGAGACATCCTCAGCGAAAAAAGTTTTCTTGAGAGGAGGGATAATTGTGTTAAACACTCTCTGAATGGTGACTTCCTTGAGAAATACGGAATCTTGCATGGAGGCGGCGGACGTGGCCATTATCGAAGAGTTGAATATTGGCGTAGTCGATGCTAGATTTTGATTCGTTGGCGGCACTTGCGGGATCGGTGATTGAAGATTTTTCTGTATTTGTAAGAGGAGATCGTAAACAGGACATGAGGCCAGGTTTGATGGCAGTGGCGTTGCTATGGAGGCTGCTTGGAAGTGCAAAAAGAGGAAACAAGATGTCTTTCTTAGTTTTTCTATATTTTTTTTTCAAGGGTAAGTGTGAGAGAGAGAGAGAGAGAGAGATTGATCAGACCAAGGAGTGACAGTAAGATGTAGAGGGTAAGATGTAGAGGGCAGACAATTGACAAGAACCCTTGAATACTGAGATGGTGCAGTGCATACATTTATGAAATTATCTAGTTCTTTACCCTTTTTTTTTTGGAGAATGTAAATTTTATTAATCAAAATTGTGTATACATAGAGCAAGCCAAACGGCTGTACATAACTAGTCGACTAATCCTACAAAGCAAGTCAACAAAATCACGATCCAGGTAAGTTACACCTCTCTGTAAAGTCCTGTTAGTCGACTATCTATTAGATCAGTCGACTAAGAATTTAGTCGACTAACCCAAATTACAAGTCGACTGAAAGTAGGTCTAGAAGTAGCATCATTTTCTGTTTATGTGATAGTCGACTAGGTCAGAAAGACTAGTCGACTAGACATGCACCAAGTCGACTAACCCAAAAGTCAAGTCGACTGAAAAGTTGATCTGGATGTAGCCGCCTTCTCTGTTTCTGCAGGAGTCGACTATGCCAAAAGTTAGTCGACTTAGACTTGCCTCTAGTCGACTAAGAACTCCTACTAGTCGACTAAATCTGCTGGTAGCCCATAAATACTGTCAAATCATTAAGTAATCCCGTAACCCTCAAAACTCCACAGAGGCATTGGATCCAAAGTGAATACAATTCTATAGATGTGCAACTTGATCTTGAAGACGGTAGATACCACCTCCTGAGTCTGACCTTCAAAAATTCTCCTATTGCGGGCATTCCAAATATGATACACAATACAAGCCAGGGCCACCTTTTTAGCTTTTGATTTGCCACTTGAACCTCTCGCCTCCTTCTTTATCCACTTAAGAGCACTAGAAATAGTCGACATCCCCCGAGAGATACCTAGCCAGTCTCTAATGCATCTCCACACCATATAAGAGAATGTACATTGAAAGAACATATGAGTTGCCGATTCCCTATTACCAACACAAAGTGCACACGATTCCTCAACCTGAAGAAAGGTCAATCTATCTTTTGTAGGTAGCCTCTTCCGCGCTGCAAGCCAAAGAGTAAAAGCATGTTTTGGTGTGACATACGAGTTCCAAACTGAGCTTGGCCAAGGTAGCCTGGACTCCTTATATCTAAAATACTCATATCCGATCGATATGCACATCCTCCCACCTAACTCCCAAGAGGAAAACCTCCTCTTTGCCGCCTCAACGGACCCTTCTACAAGGCATATTTTATCACGAATCGCAACTAGCCTCTTAAGCAAAGGCGAGTCGTCACTAATACACTTCCAGTCCCAAGCAGAGACATTCCTTTTAAGGTAGATATGATGCACCCAACGCACCCATAAAGTATCCTTTTTCTTGTGAATATTCCAAAAGGATTTTGCTAGCAGTAAATCATTCCAAGTTTTAAGATCTCTGAACCCCAATCCACCTTCCGATTTTGGCAAGCACATGGATTTTCAAGAAACCGGATGGTGGCGCTTATGCCACAAGAAATTCCTGCACAGCCGAGTTACCCTTTCTATAATAGCATTCGGGACCGGAAAAATAGATAACCAGAAGCAATCCACTCCTTGTAGCACTGATCTGATAAGCTCTGCTCTACCCGCAAAAGAAAGGCTGGAAGCCATCCAAGAGTTGATATACATAGTGACTTTATCAACGAAAGGTGCAAAATGGTCCAATGTAGCCTCTGAGCCGCCAATGGGACACCGAGATAACGGAAAGGCATCGCACCAACAGGGATACCAGTCAACTGCCTCATTTGAACTAGTTCCTCTCCATAAACACCCGCCGTAAAGAGGCTAGACTTGAGCATGTTAGCGCACAATCCCGATTTCAATCCAAAATCCCTGAGGCTATCCATAATAATACGGACAGAAGGAATGTCCCCTCTAGCCATGAGCATAAGATCATCAGCAAATGCCAGGTGTGACAACCTAAGCTTTCCACACCTAGGGTGGAATTTGAACCCCAAACTGTTTGTATTCACCTTTAGACTCCTCGACAGATATTCAATGCATAGAAGAAAAAGAAAAGGAGACAAAGGATCACCCTGTCGTAATCCCTTCTTCCCATTGAACATCCCCCATATCCCTCCATTCAGGCCAATAGAATAAGATGGAGAGGTTACACATTGCATAATCCATCCAATAAATCTATTCGGGAATTTAAGACCAGTCATCACCTCAGCAAGGAATTCCCAGGAGACCGAGTCATAAGCTTTCCGGAGATCCACTTTAATCAAGCACCTCGGGGATACCCTCTTCCTGTTATACTTTCGCAATAACTCTTGGACCAAATGAATATTTTCAATCATACTCCTACCCTCCACAAAAGCAGATTGCGAAGTATCAATAATTCCACCGAGCACAGGTCGCAGCCTCGCAGCCAGAATTTTAGAAATCACCTTATAGATAACATTGCAACATGCTATAGGCCGAAAATCACTCACAGAATTAGCATGAGAAATTTAGGTACCAAAGTAATCAAAGTGTGATTCATTTGCTTCAGAATAGATCCTGATAAGAAAAATTCCTTGACGGCATCACAGAACTGACCACCAACAATATCCCAAGCCGTCTTGAAGAAGAGTGCACTATACCCATCCGGACCCGGGGCCTTGTCATTCCCAATACAGAACAGCGCCTCCTTAATCTCCTCCGAGTTAACCTCCTTCAACAGATCACAAGCTTGATGAGAGGAGATAACCTCCCCACACTGAAGCACCTGAGGGTCAACATGCTCAACCTGAGAAGTAGTACCCAGAAGTCCCTCGAAGTATCGAAGAAATTTCACTGCTACCTCCTCAGTCGACTCCGTCAGTGAACCATCCACCTTGGAAATTGCCTCCACATAACTCCGTCCCTTGTTTCTTTTTATAATGCTGTGGAAGAACTTTGTGCATTTATCAGATTTAGAAACATAGGTGCATTTAGCCAGCTGGTAAAAGTAGTCCATCTCCGCCTTAGATAAGGCCAATGCATTCTTACGCAACTCCACAACCTTCTCCCGTAGTTCAGAATTATCAAATTGAGATTGGATCTGGACCTGAGCCAGTTTAAGGAGCATCCTAGCCCGTTCAGCTCGAGAAGCAATATGCCCAAAGTTCCTCTCATTGAGAAGCTTCAACGGGGCCTTCAATAGCTTAAGCTTGCGACAAAACTGAAATTGAAGAGAACCTACAATCTCAACATCCCAGCCAGATCTAACAGTCTCCCGAAATTCCTCATGACCTGCCAAGAAATTTCAGAATCGAAAAGGTCTATTCACCGTTCTAGGCCGCTCAAGCAAAGAAACTACTCCAGGAGAATGGTCAGATAGACAACCAGAAGGTAAGAATTCCACATGGCAGTAGAAGGCCCTCTGGTGCCAAAGTGAGTTGGCCATCACCCTATCCAACTTAGACCAAACAGTTCCATTGGTCCAAGTCAAGTGGCATCCCGTGAACTGTAAATCCGACAGCCCCAATTCATCACAACAATCAGTAAAGTCTTTAATTTGGTAATGTGATACCTCCGCACCACACACCCTCTCCTCCCGTCTCAAGATATTATTGAAATCCCCCATCAGAAGCCAAGGCTCCGACAGAGTACCCCCCCACCAAATTAAGTTCTCCCATAGGCTCCTCCTAGTCACAATGGAATGGAACCCATAAACAAAACTACCAAGGAAAGATACGGATGATACCTTACATACCACCCTGCAGTGAATAATCTGAGGAAGGACCTCAAGAGTATCCAGCTGAATCTTCAATGGGTCATACAGGATCAAGATTCGACCTCCACCATGAGACGCAAAGTTATTGACCTGCTTCCATCCTTTAAACCTCCGACTCATAAACACTTCCAGTCCAGACTCTGAAAGTTTAGTCTCCAATACTGCCAGTAAACTAATCTCCCTTTTCCTTGCCAGTGCCTCTACACCCTTCTGTTTCAGGGGTAGGTGAAACCCCCTGATATTCCAAAATGCCAGCCTCATTTGGAAGATTGAAGGGATTTCCCCTTCGCTTTTCCTTTAGATACTGAGGCGAAGCTGAGACCCTTCGCTGTCAATTTACGATGCTCCCTCACAACCACCTGACGACCCTGTGTCACCACCACAGCCTCCTTCTCCCTACCACCTACAGTGATCAGCTCCCGAATCTTGATTGAAGGTCCCTCAAAAGAAGGCAACGCACCTTGCCCCTCATCCTCGGATCGAAGACTGTCAGCAGCATCCGTTCTAAGTTCAGGACCCTTGTCACCAACAGAGTTTGGCTCCTTAACTTGTACCGAGTCACCCCCCACAGAAGGCAAAAAAATTTTCGCCACATCCTCCTTCTGCAGACCAACAACAGCACTCTGTCCAGCCTCATCAGGTGTCAATTCTTGGGCCTTCTTGTGCTTCCCCTTGTTACGACCTTTGGTCCCGTCAGGTGGTAGTCCAGCATCCGGTCGTATCCTAGCTTCAGCAGAACTCAATCCAGAATTGCCCGGCATAGCAGAATTTGCTGCTGCCATACGTTTTCATACACCGTGGTCTAGATTTTTGGAGAATGAAAAAGAGTTTAATTTTTAAAAAAAAAGAAATAGAAAGAGAAAGTAAAGGAAATAAAAGAAATAGAAAGGCACGTGGACTTTGTTTCAAGGGAGAAAGGAAACATTATAAAGAAAAGGAGAAAATAGGCTTTTATATTGAGGCAAAAGAACTCTCATTGGAGAAGATAAGTCCCCCAACCAAAACTAAGTATTTTTTGAAGTTCCAACGATATTAGAAAAAATTTCAAATATCTCGATCTACACCTATTTATGGATATCAAAATACAACAAGATCGAGCTCTATCAAGAGATCTCAGATGAGATTTGATTAAAATTTATAGTTATAAGTTTTTGCATAGTATTTTTGGATTATTGATCAAAAAAAAGCTGGAAGTTAATTTATTGGCTACTTCGACCTTCCTTTTACAAGGCACAAAATTTTTCTCTTTTTCTAATACATAACCTCATACTTTTTTTTCTCTCTCTTCATCCTTCTATTCTTCATTTCTAAACTTACGATCTCTTTACTTAATCGTTCTAGATTTTAGGTACGTGTAATGTACATGTATAACATGAATGACTGTTCCAATGACAACTCATAAGAAATTAATAAATATTTTTAATAATTGATTAATTATATATTTTTTGTCTTAAAACTAAAATTAGTTAAGATAGCTCTAAAAGTACTTTAGACTCTTAAAAACTCCAACGCAAACAAATACTTGAATAATCATTAAAGTATCTGAAAACACTGGAATCTATATTTTGATATCTAATTTCTGTGGTTAGTATTTCAATAATGAACTTTTTAGAGGACTATCTATTTACAATTCAAAAATAAAATTTTGTCTGATTTTGTCTCCCCCTAATTATTCTAGAAATTGAATTAGTAAATTCCAACAATACACACACCCACAAAATGACAATTCAAGAGTCATAACAATTGATAATAAAATGCCCACTGAATCCGAGCTCTTTCACTCTTCCCTCTTTCTTTACTTGAAATGGTGTGCGTACCCTTCTAGGTTCATGAATATCTTTGAAAAGATCTTTAAGTGCATTTTCACCGTTATGTTCAGACAAAAAACACAATGAAATTTTTTGATCAAAAATTAATTTAAGTTTGGGCATTTCGTGACTGAGCATGCAATCAGACAGTGTGAGCTCGGCCACTTAGAATGTATTTGCATGAATTTATATGGACCCTAACACATTGCTCAGTCAAAAATAAGTGCGGTGAAAGTTTCCTAACATCCACCTACCACTTTGCAATATAATGAAGACTTTGCATCTCACCAACCAGCTTTCGTTTTCATGGGACCATTTGAGTCCAAACATGTGGGCACCTTCAAGCTCATGAAGTTACATGACCAACCTTCATTATTATTAATATATTTCTATTGTTATTTTACTCCCTTCTCCTCCTTCAAATATAAGCTGAGGTAGGTAGCCACGTTTTAATTTTCCTAATAAAAAAGTTCTAATAAATTAGAGTACATGCCAACAAACGATTACTATAAATATTTAGAGTGTTATTTGTAATTTCGAAAAGAAAGAACATTTTTTCCATTTGAATTACTATGCTACATCCATGTAAAAGAGCTACCACTTCAATTTTTTTCTCTCTTGGTCTCTTTTTCGTGTTACATTTTTTATTATTCTTTATTTTTGGTTAAGAGAGGTCAATGAGAACTATAAAAAAGAAGACATTTCGGAAAGATTTCATGAAAGGTTCCAAAAAGAAAAACGAACTAAAAGAAAAAAAAATGAGAGAGAAAGAGTCTCTAATTAATCATAGTAGCATTAGTAGCACGCTAGGTCCTGCTCGCTGCCCTTATTATTTATTTATTTTGTTAGAAAATTACTGCACATTGAGATTCAACTGGTGACCACTGGAGAAAAACCCAGGGCCTGACTAGTGGTCATAGTGGCAGAATTAAATATTATAAATATGTCCATGAAAAGGCTCGAGCGGGTGACTTGTGGGTGAGCGGAGGACTTATATATTCGGATTTTGCCTTATTTTCAAGAAGAGATGATGGTTCAAAAAAATCCAATTGAGTTGGAGAAGATGATGACTTAAAGCAGAAGAATCAAATCAAGATGGAGTAGTTTTCTTTTCAGGCGCTTACGAGTTTCCTTTCTTGGAGAAGTACGAATAGGATTCAGATTCTATTCAATTAAGGTTTGTTTCTAAAATTGAAAGATTTAAAATTCTTCTAGATCAAGAAGATCAACTCCAAATAAAATGATCAAGATTCTTCAAGCATCCAATGTTCAAGATTATCTCATAATTCAAATAGAAGTTGTATTATAAAATCCTATAAATAAAAGTTGTAATATAAAATCCTATAAATAAAAGCTGTAAGCCAGCATTGTTAATCAATCTCAAGTAAAGAAAATCCTAAGTCAAGAAAAGGTGAAGGCGCACTGAGAAAAAGTATACTCTTGCAATTTAAGTCTAGAGTCAAGGGAAATCTGAATATTCTTGTGGAACCAAGAGGAAGATTAGATCTCTTTGTATAAAGTTTATTAATAAAGCTCTCTCAAGTTCTCTCCCCGTGGACGTAGGCCAAGTTTGGGCGGACCACATCAAATTCCCGTCTTATTACTCTTTTGTCTAGGTATTGTTAGTTTGTTTTACAACAGTTTTCTTTTGCAAATATTCTCATATTGTCAAGTCCCACAAACGTCGATTTCGGGAGTAACAATTGTTACCATAACGCTAATTTATTACAATAATTGGTATCAGAGCTAAAAGATAATGAAAGACGATATGTCAAAGATGGAAAGTTCTACGATAAAGTTCGAGGTCGTGAAGTTTAAAGGCAAAGAAAACTTCGATTTATGAAAAAAGAGGATGAATGTGTTGCCGGTCTAACAGGGTCTTCACAGGACCTTGCAGGAAAAATCAGCAAAGTCTGTAGGTACGTCAAAAAAGAATTGGGAAGAGATGGATCTAAAGGCGGTAAATACGATCTAACTATATCTCGCAGAGGAGACTACGTATAATGTGATAGATGAAGAAATGACTACGGAATTGTGGTTAAGGTTAGAGACATTATATTGACGAAAAGCTTCTTTAACATGTTGTATCTCAAGAAACAACTATCTGGGATATGCATGAAAGAAGTGACCATGTTGTTAGAGCATCTAAACTTCTTTAACAAGGTAATCAATGAGCTTCTACCTGTTGATGTCAAGATCAACGAGGAGGACAAGACGTTGATACTTCTCAGTTCGCTTCCGCAGTCATACGATTATATCTTCATCACCATACTCTATATTAAGGAAACTCTCATCTTATAGGAGGTCACAACAACTCTCTTATCTAATGAGATCAGGAAAAGGCCAAATCAAAAGGAGCAGGAAGGATCGGGATTGGTGGTCGCGGAAAGGAAAGGAAGAGGAGAAGGAAAGAAAAGTCCGGGCTCGTCAAAGGCATGTCACTTTTATCATAGGGAAAGTTATTAGAAGAATGACTGCAAGCACCAGTAAGAGTGACTGAAGAAAAAGGGCAAGTTGCAGAGGCAGATGTAATAAGTGATATTGACACCGAAGTATTAATGGCTTCTTATGTTGAAGACAACACTTCTCAAGGTAAAGGCTGGATATTTGATTCGAGTAGTACAGTTTATGGATGTTCTCAGAAGAAGTTGTTCAATAACTTCTTGGTTGCAAAAGAGGAAAGGATTATCAAGATGGTGGATGGCTCGCTTGCGATGTCATTAGCACTGGGAGAGCCAAGGTTACAGAAAAAGATGGGACGGTACATGCTCCAGAGGCAGTCTGGTATGTCCAGGAAGCACGGCACAATTTTGTTGGCCCAATGGCCTTCCACTCTAGTTTTGATGATGATCAACTCATGTAGTTATATTTACTAATATTCTTGTGTTTCTAAGTTTCAGATCATTAGCAGGATATTAGTGTTGGTGATTAGCTTCAACAAGGTGTTTGGAAGCTTATCATGGTGATTCCGGTGCCAAAGCTTAAAGATCATACCTTTGCACTCGGTGGATCGCGTTTGGGAGCAAGTCTACTTGAAGATGGAGATCATCAAGAGAAGACTTAGGTATCCTAGTTTAGTTTAGTGTGTTTTAGATCCATTTGTAAAGCTTAGTTTAGTTGATATGCTCAAGTGCACAAACACACACGTTTTATGTTTTAATGTGTGATTTATGAATAGTTGGATCAAAACAAGTTTTCATGATTTATATGTATAGTAGATGTTTTCTAGTTATACATACATGCTTAACTTATAGACAAACTTATTTTGACATTCCTATTCATGTTTTGGAAAAATCTAGTTTGATAAAAATACAAGTTTTATTTATGATAAAATTGGCAGGACACAAAAATGAATTGATATGATTGATATATGTCTTGAAATTTTTATCACAAGTTTAGTTTTCAAGTAAAATGATAAAACATATTTTTGTGGATTTTTTAGAAGTGTTAAAAGATTTTTTACAAATTTTCTATCTCAAAAATCTGCCCAGAAAAACTGTATTTCAGGCAGACCGGTCGACCGGGACAGTCGACCGGCTGCTGTGTCCGGATATGCACAGGCTGTGCATGTCCGTCGGTCGACCGGGTCACGGACCCAGTCGACCGATATAGAGAGTCTGCTCTCTGTATCTTTCGGTCGACTGGGTCGGTCGACCGATAGAAGGAAACTGTGTTTCCTCCTTGTTGGTCGGTCGACTGGCAGTCGACCGAAGCCCCAACGGTCATATTTTCGACCGTTGCCGGTCGACCGGGCCGGTCGACCGGTGGCTGTCAGAATTGCCACATCAGCCTAACGGCTAGTTTTCTGGTTTGGCCTATATATACCCTATTCATTTGGGATTTTGGCTAAGGTTTTTAAGAGAAAAATTTCTGGTTTTCAGCAGAGTTTAAAAGAGTTTTAAAAAGAGTTTTTTAGTGCTTTTAACTTCTCATCTTTATTGATTTGGGTTTTGAAAAAATCAAAGAAATTGGAATTTGGGATTTTTGTATTGGCATTCATTCTCTATCTTTTACAAGAAATTTCCCAAGTGTTTTTCTTTGTTGCTTGTTTTCCAAAACACCTAGTTTCCACACTTGAGCTATCTTCTATCCTAAACTATTAGGATCTTTGTTTTTGTGGAAAAGAAAGAAAAGAGAAAGAAAAGAGAGTTTGTGGTTTTTGGAACCACTTGTTGTAAACACCCTTTTATTTGTGAATCCCTCTTCGGTAGAGGTGATCGGGTGATTGGTTTGTGAGCCTCTTAAGGAGAGGCATTTGTTGTGGTTGGCTACGGGCCGTATCCCTCTTCGGTAGAGGTGGATTGTGTGTTGTATTGCCTCGGTGGCATTGTAAGTTGAGAGAGGAGTTAGGGGCTCCTATAGTGGATTAGAAATCCTACACGGTGGTGTAGGCGGGGATGTAGAGCTAGGGGCTCGAACCTCGAAACACATCTTGGTCTTTGCGTTTGATCCAATTTCTCTCAACTCTACTCTTTTTACATTTGTGCAAGCATCATCCATTCATATCATCATATATACTTGCTTGTGTTTTGAGCATTGTTTCATATTGCCTTGCATATATTTCTATTGCTATTCATCTATACTTGCTTGGCTTAATTGTGTGCATTGTATTGCTATATCCTTGATTGCTTGGATTGCTTGTGTGTGTGTGCCTAACTTATACTCATCCAACAAGAGCTTCACATAGCACCTCAACCCATTTTAAGGGGAATCAAGAGGAGTTAGTTCAGAGCCTCGCAAGGGGAATTCGGCTACACTTGTTGAATTGTATTTGTTTGTCCAACACTTGCATTAGCTTCCGCTTTTAGAGCATTAGAGTTTGCATTTAGCCTTAGATTAGCATTTACACCTATTCACCCCCCCTCTAGGTGTACTTTCAATTGGTATCAGAGCTAGTGCTCCTGATATTAGGCTTAACATCCTAGGAGTGATCCATTTGCTTGCTAATCTACATTTGCATTTGTTCATTTGCACACATATAGTTTACCATGGACTTCATGACCCCACCTATGTATGATGCTTCCAACATTCTTGTTTGGAAGACTAGGATGTCCATTTACCTACAAACCCTAGGTTTACATGTTTATCTTGCGGCTACCAAGAAATGCTATCTTGGTAACCTCATTCATATAAGGGCCAATGCACAAGCCCTAGAGGCTATTAGAAACACATTGCCTAAAGATTATCTTTTACATGTTTCTAATATTGATTCCGCTTTTGTAGTGTGGAATTTATTGACAACCACAACCGCTACCTCCGGGCTTCAAGAACAAATCCAAAAGGAAGAGGAATCTAGTGGAGAATCCGATTCCCAATGCTTCATGGTCCAAGGGAATGACTCCCTTGAGGTACAATCGGAAACTCTATTAGATTGTGATGATAGTGCTAGTTCTTCTAATGATTATATTGATCCCCATGCTTTGAATGAAGAACTTTCATTAGTTTGTGAAAAATTAATTGAGAAGTATAACATTTTGAAAAAGAAAAGTCTAGGCATTAATAATGAAAACAAAAATTTGATTGCTAGACTTGATATTGTTTTGCAAGAGAAAGAGGAGATTGCTAATGAGAAGGATTCATTAAAATCTCAACTTGACCTTGCACTTAAAGAAAATGAACTTTTGAAAAATAAAAATGATTGCCATGTTCTTTTGAAGAAAAATGAAAATTTGACTTCAAAAGTAGATTTTATTTTAAAAGAGAATGTTGCTTTGAAAAATAAAATCATTTCCATTTCAAATGATTTAAATATTTGCTTAGAGAAAAATATTGTTTTTGCAACATAAGATGGATGCACATGTTTGCCATGCTAGTGTAGCCTCATCATCTAGACTACCTAATGCATGTACCTCTTCTTCTAGGATTAACAATGATATATCCATGCTTAAGAAGAAGGTAGATTGTTTGGGCTCCACTATGAGCCAATGTGCTATGAATCATACACGGTTGGAAACTTTGCTTCGAAAGAAACAAGTTCCATCCTTCATGCATGCACACCCTCCACGGCATACACATGCTCCTCACGGACACCATCCTAACACTATGTATGCTCATGTGTACACTTGTACACATTGTGGTCGAAAAGGCCATCTTGCTAAATTTTGCTATGATAGATTAAATACTCCAAATTTAGCAAAGAAATATGTTTGGGTTAGAGAAGGGACTAACCCCCATGGACCCAAAAGGCAATGGGTACCAAGACCACCCCTCCTTTTTGATGTAGGTGTGGGCTCTCACATGACGTGAGAGTGTTGGCACCTTGGAGTGGATGTGTTCCATGCTTAAAGAATACTTTTTGGATGCATCACTTTCAAGGGAGAAGATTTGGTGGAAAGGACCACCATGTTTTGGAGACAAGGAAAGTTGCCTTCTAAGGCTTTGGTAACTATTCCTAACTCCTTATTATTGTTTACATGTTCATATCATTTGTTTTTTTTGGCATGTCATTGTTTAATGTTAACTATGTTATATCATGTTCATTAGATTAGTGATATACATGCTTAGTTGTTTAGAGACACCCATGCTCAATATAGATTTATATTTGTGTGATCTCACTTTTGATCTAATATGTATATCCTAGATCTAATGCATATGCATATACATATTGATCATATGAACGTTTGTTTCATGTTTTAGTTGTATCATGTTGTTTTATATGTGTTTTGTGCTTCATGTGGTATATACATGTTTAAATGTAGATTTTATCAAAACTTGCATGTATACATGTACACTTAGTGAGAACAAATTGACTTATATATGTTTTGCCCTTCATGCTCATTTGTACCCACTATGTGCACAAGTATAGGCTAGTTTTGATGATTCCTTTATTTATACTTGTCATACCTATCTTTATGATTCTACTTCATGTATATGTATTTTAAATTCAAACCTAATAAATATACATGTATACCCATGAGTCTTTTGCCTTCAATGCAAATATTTTTAATAGACTCGTTTATGGTTGGGATATGTATGCATATTGTTAGATTTGGATGGATCATACATATACCTAGAAGTTGGTTCACAAAATAAAAGAATTTTGATGAATTTATGTGTTTTGTTTTAACAAAATGATATTCGTGTTTGTCTTGTGCTTAATGATTTGATTACTTGTTTAAGTATTAGTCTTCATTAAGACTAGTTATATACCTATACATATAGTGGGACACAAATAAATCTATATATGATTGGGTTGAATGCTTATTTGTTCCCATTAGTTGTATGAGTATAGTCTAGTTTTGATGATTCATATATTTTAGACTTGTATTCATATTTTTTAATTTATATGAGTTTTAATTTCGTGTATATGTTTATTTTGCCAAAACATTAAGATATACATGTATAATCCTTGAGTCTTTTGCCCTTCATGCAAATCCTTATATATGGACTCAATTGTGTTTAGGATATGTATGTATACTTATTGTGTTGACAATTTATACATATACCTTGAAATGAAATTAGTTAATGAAAATTGATTTTTCGTGTTTTCATATTTAAGTTTTACTTCATGTATATGTCCATCTAGTTCAAACTAATCCTATACATATACATTCCTTTTTGAGCCACGTGCCTTCATGCATATACTTTGTGGACTCGTTTGTATTTTGGATATGTATGTATACCTTAGTTTATACTAGACATACATATGCCTTGAAGATTAAGTAGTTCTATGATCTTTTGTTTTAGATAAGTATTATTGTTTAAAGGAATTAAAAGAGCTTAATGAAATATTCTTCATAATTGATTTTCACATGTTAGTTATACACTCGTAATTACTACCTTATTCATGTTTTGTTTCTCATGAGTTGTGCTTTATTGATTAGAGTGAATGATTATTATGTGATTTTCATTTCTATGAAAAATAATCTTGTTTTATTCCTTACTTGAAGGATTTCGTACTAGTTTACAAAACTTTCCATTTTTAACTAGTTCGAATTCTTCTTTGTAATATGAGATATACCATGCTTGTTATTTCAATTGGTATCATTGAACTCTTTCAATTGGTGTCAATTTTGATCTTCTTGTATACTCATATAAGTTTTGTATATGTATGCTTACTCTTTCAAGAATATCAATGTCAATTGGTATCTAATTTTCATACATATATTTTTGTTTATGCTAGTGCTTGAGTTTCAATTGTGTTTAAATTGATTACTTTAAATTGGTATCAAGACTATGCATTATTTTAATTGGTATTTCAAAATTTTGTTTTTATGAAAGTTTCAATAGTTTTGACTTACATTGCCTATATGTGTATAGATTCATGTTGAGTGTATCCTATATTGAGGAGCTTGACAACTCTTCTTTATGAGATACACGTGTGTAAGGAGAGCTTCACATCTCTTTTTATGCATTACGTATTTTGTGTTATGTGAATTAGGGCGTGTCTTCCTTTCTTCATGTAATTCATATATGTAGGGAAGCTAACTTAACGTCTTCCTCTTCATGAATGTCTATCTCACATACGATTTATTGATCCATGTTGAATTTCTATTGGTATCTAGATGCACTTCATTGACATATTTTTAATTGATATCAATGTTTTGATGTTTAACCCTTTATTAGTTCTTGATTTAGAACAAAAAGGGGGAGAATAATTTGTTTTTATAATTTTACCCCTTTATTGATGATTGACAAAAAGGGGGAGAAGAATTTGGCTTTTGGCTTTTATATGCATGTATTTGTTTTAATAAGTTTTATTAAGAATGTGTTGTTTATGTTATTGGTATCTAGAGCTTAGAGTTTGTCTTACTTCATTGGTATCTAGAGCTATAACATGTTTATATTGTTTAATATTTTTTATTTTATTTATGCATGAGTTAAGGGGGAGCTTCTTTGAAGCTTAACTTTAATCCATGCATATATAACTCCATGAGTTTTGTCATCATCAAAAAGTGGGAGATTGTTGGCCCAATGGCCTTCCACTCTAGTTTTGATGATGATCAACTCATGTAGTTATATTTACTAATATTCTTGTGTTTCTAAGTTTCAGATCATTAGCAGGATATTAGTGTTGGTGATTAGCTTCAACAAGGTGTTTGGAAGCTTATCATGGTGATTCCGGTGCCAAAGCTTAAAGATCATACCTTTGCACTCGGTGGATCGCGTTTGGGAGCAAGTCTACTTGAAGATGGAGATCATCAAGAGAAGACTTAGGTATCCTAGTTTAGTTTAGTGTGTTTTAGATCCATTTGTAAAGCTTAGTTTAGTTGATATGCTCAAGTGCACAAACACACACGTTTTATGTTTTAATGTGTGATTTTATGAATAGTTGGATCAAAACAAGTTTTCATGATTTATATGTATAGTAGATGTTTTCTAGTTATACATACATGCTTAACTTATAGACAAACTTATTTTGACATTCCTATTCATGTTTTGGAAAAATCTAGTTTGATAAAAATACAAGTTTTATTTATGATAAAATTGGCAGGACACAAAAATGAATTGATATGATTGATATATGTCTTGAAATTTTTATCACAAGTTTAGTTTTCAAGTAAAATGATAAAACATATTTTTGTGGATTTTTTAGAAGTGTTAAAAGATTTTTTACAAATTTTCTATCTCAAAAATCTGCCCAGAAAAACTGTATTTCAGGCAGACCGGTCGACCGGGACAGTCGACCGGCTGCTGTGTCCGGATATGCACAGGCTGTGCATGTCCGTCGGTCGACCGGGTCACGAACCCAGTCGACCGATATAGAGAGTCTGCTCTCTGTATCTTTTCGGTCGACTGGGTCGGTCGACCGATAGAAGGAAACTGTGTTTCCTCCTGTTGGTCGGTCGACCGAAGCCCCAACGGTCATATTTTCGACCGTTGCCGGTCGACCGGGCCGGTCGACCGGTGGCTGTCAGAATTGCCACATCAGCCTAACGGCTAGTTTTCTGGTTTGGCCTATATATACCCTATTCATTTGGGATTTTGGCTAAGGTTTTTAAGAGAAAAATTTCTGGTTTTCAGCAGAGTTAAAAGAGTTTTAAAAAGAGTTTTTAGTGCTTTTAACTTCTCATCTTTATTGATTTGGGTTTTGGAAAAATCAAAGAAATTGGAATTTGGGATTTTTGTATTGGCATTCATTCTCTATCTTTTACAAGAAATTTCCCAAGTGTTTTTCTTTGTTGCTTGTTTTCCAAAACACCTAGTTTCCACACTTGAGCTATCTTCTATCCTAAACTATTAGGATCTTTGTTTTTGTGGAAAAGAAAGAAAAGAAGAAAGAAAAGAGAGTTTGTGGTTTTTGGAACCACTTGTTGTAAACACCCTTTTATTTGTGAATCCCTCTTCGGTAGAGGTGATCGGGTGATTGGTTTGTGAGCCTCTTAAGGAGAGGCATTTGTTGTGGTTGGCTACGGGCCGTATCCCTCTTCGGTAGAGGTGGATTGTGTGTTGTATTGCCTCGGTGGCATTGTAAGTTGAGAGAGGAGTTAGGGGCTCCTATAGTGGATTAGAAATCCTACACGGTGGTGTAGGCGGGGATGTAGAGCTAGGGGCTCGAACCTCGAAACACATCTTGGTCTTTGCGTTTGATCCAATTTCTCTCAACTCTACTCTTTTTACATTTGTGCAAGCATCATCCATTCATATCATCATATATACTTGCTTGTGTTTTGAGCATTGTTTCATATTGCCTTGCATATATTTCTATTGCTATTCATCTATACTTGCTTGGCTTAATTGTGTGCATTGTATTGCTATATCCTTGATTGCTTGGATTGCTTGTGTGTGTGTGCCTAACTTATACTCATCCAACAAGAGCTTCACATAGCACCTCAACCCATTTTAAGGGGAATCAAGAGGAGTTAGTTCAGAGCCTCGCAAGGGGAATTCGGCTACACTTGTTGAATTGTATTTGTTTGTCCAACACTTGCATTAGCTTCCGCTTTTAGAGCATTAGAGTTTGCATTTAGCCTTAGATTAGCATTTACACCTATTCACCCCCCCTCTAGGTGTACTTTCAAATTTAATGTCCATAAGGGTGCTCGACAAAAAGGATGTCGGACCTAAGTGCAACAATGCATCGTCACAATTAGCTAAGTAAATATGATAATCTTGGAAGGAGAGAAGTGTAGATGGTTATACAATCTGAAAGAATGAAACTCAGTTTGAGGTGGAGTTTCAGGAATAAGCTTGGAAAGGAGCTCATCGCGAGATGGAGCTTTAAGAAAGACTGCAATAGGACGTGAAACGAGTCAAAGTATTTCGCGAAGGAGAAAAGGAGCATTCGGGTAAGGCCCGAGATGGCCCAAGCCATGGCGGTGAATCAGCCAAAGGCTTCAGGAAGAGGGGCAAGAGTTAAAGGCTTTACGGTATGGTTATAACCAAGAAAGGAATTAAGATAGTACTACAAAATCTCAAGGTGTTTTACTAAAGCCTTAAAAAGCAAGTCAATGCGAAAATTGTTAGGATTTTGTCTTATTTTCAAAAAGAGAAGATGGTCCAAGAAAATCAAATTGAGTTGATGAGGACAATGGCTAGAAGCAGAAGAAGAAAATTAAGGTAGAGCAGTTTCCTTTTCAGGCGCTGACGAGTTTTTCTTTTCTGAAGGAGTACGAATAGAATTCAGATTCTATTCAATGAATGTATGTTTTTAAAGATTGAAGGATTTAGAATTCTTCTAAATCAAGACGATTAACTCCAAATAGGATTGATCAAGATTCTTCAAGTATCCATTGATCAAGATCACTCATAGTTCAAATAGGATTTATATTATAATATGCTATAAATAAATATTGTAACCCAGCATTGTAAATCAATTTCAAGCAAATGAGATCAGAAGAAGCCAAGAAAGAGAAAATTAAGGTGAAGGTGCATAGAGAGAAAATATACTCTTAAACTCTATGTCTAAATTCAAGGGGAAGATGAATACTTTTGTGGGATCAAAAAGAAGGTTATATCTCTTCGTATCAAGTTTATTAATAATTCTCTCTCAAGTTCTCTCTCCGTAGATGTAGGCTAAGTTTGGGCAATACCATATTAAATTCTTGTGTTATTTCTTATTACTCTTTTGTTAGGTATTGTTAGTTTGCTTTATAACTGTTTTCTTTTGCAAGTATCCTCATATTGTCATGTTTCACAAACGTCGATTCCGGGATTAACAATTAGTATCATAGCGCCGATTTGTACAACATTACGAATAAAGGCCGATCGATATGCCACTTGTGAGGGACTGCTGCCCTTAATTACTTAAACAAAATGCCACGGGTCAACCTTGTAGACCTCTCTAATTTTCTGTTTCCCGAGTATCAAATGCTTGTAGACTTCGTTTTGTAGCACGCAACGTGCAACAACTTTTTTAGGTGCAAATATAATAATTCCTTGACAAGAACAAGCTTTAATCATGCAAATTTAGTACAAAGTTTTGTTCTAGACTTTGTACTAACTTTGCACAATGAAAAGCTTGTTCTCATGTAACTCTAGTCTAAATTGTAACAAACTTATGTTGGCTAGTTGTAGTGGTAAAATATTGATTCTATTCAAAATAGCGGCACGTGTCCCTCACCTTCAACTCTCTGAGAAACATCAGAACTTTCCTCTGAAGTTCATGTAGTTCCCGACCACTTCCAGGTCCTCTATGCTTCGAGGATTCCTTCGCTCCGAAGACTTTAGCTCCGAGCCAAGTAGCTCCAACAACAGTCCACTCTTGATCTCCGCCAACAGTTATTCAGTTTATAATCGTTAATGTTTATAACGTGTAATGCCAATCAATGCGGGTAGTTATAAGCAACGACATATTTTTTTGCATGCAGTCCCAATAAGCCCGCATTACTGATCGTGGTTGTTACAACAAGTCGACATATGCAAATCGTATAGTTACGAAGATCTTGCCTGCAACAATAGCTCAGTCGTGTATAAGTAAACCTCATCTTCCAATGAAGGAGACTTCTAGGACATTCCTTCAATGACTCCTAAGACTTATGGATCTTCAAAGATCTCGAGCTCCGAGACATCCAACACATTCCTGTAATCCATGTAACCTGAGATTATAGTGTGCTAACCCATCTAACCCCAACTACCTAACATCTATCGATTGTGGTGATGATTGACCGTCCAATCACTTATGGTGAAAAATCACTGCCACAAACTGATACTTTCATTAAGATCTGAGTCATTACACTCAAAATCTCCTTCCCAAAAATCTTCCTAAAAAAAATCTTCTTTAAAAAGCCTCTTTCACAGCGCCAATGGCCCCAAGAAAGCAAATTGTCACCCTAAATGATGCCCCATCTAAGGGCAAGGTCATCGACACTATTGGGGGCATCTTCTCTTACCTGCTGATGATCAGTCACGTACCACTGAAGACAGTGGATCCTCCTCGGCTTAGGGGGCAGCCACCAATGTCCAACCACCACAACAGTACGAAGACCAGCTCCTTCACTAGCCGACCTTAAAGAGCAAATGAAAGAGTAACAAACTCAGTTGGATGTGATCGGGAGCAGCCGCTCTCGATCGCGAGAATGACATCTGCGAATATGAGGCATTGAGACACCTTAACAACAAACTCCAGGATCAAATCGCTTCCCTTTAGAATATCCCAACACTAACGCAATCAGAGAGTGAGCCTGGAACCAGAGAGTCTCTGAGCATCTGGACCCTCGATGAATGATCCAAAGACGGATCAAGGAGGCCAAGTTGTAGTTCGATAGCCAATTAATGCCTTCAACTGTCAAATTCTCCGACTCCCCTCTCCAAGGAGAATCTGGAGTGCGAGTTCTCAAGAAGTTCTCAACTCTAACCTTCGACTACTACTCGAAGTGAGCGACCTAGTCCAATACATCAAGCATTTCTAAAATAAGATTGTGATCTACTTCCACAATGATATGATCATGTGCCTTACCTTTACTTCCAGTCTAAAAGGTGTGACCTCAGATTGATTCTACTATCTGTCTCTGCGTTCTCTCCACAAACTTCGAGGAGGTCTCCAAAGCATTCCTTACCTAGTACGCGTCTCGCCGGGGACCAAAAGGATCAATCACCATCTTCTCACCATCAAGACGTGGCAGAGCGACAGCCTCAAGTCTTATATCGGCTACTTCCGGAGCCATTTAGCCAACTTCCCCGACTGCGATGAGAACGTCTTCGCACTCGTGTTCATCAGCGAGTTGCAAGTCTCTCACTCTCTATACAAGCATCTTCTGAAGCATAGCGTCACCTGGATGAGCGAGGTTCTGTCCTGAGCTCAGCCCTACATCTAGCTAGAGGAGGTAATGAAGAGTTCTTCCAATCACTTTGTGAAGCTGGGAGGAAAGTTGAAGTCTCCGCACGAAGTCTCAGCCCATGCACAAGATCAGAATCGTGAGAAACTTACCTACAAGAGAGAAGTGCTCCCGATCCTCTCTCTGAGCTTGCTCTGAGCCTACCAACCTATAGAGTAATTTACTCCGCTCAGACTTTCCATCAACGAATTCTTCAACACCATCAAGGATCAGCCCGGGGTCAGGCGTCCGAGACCCATCTAGTACGATCTCTCACATCCTGGAGCAGAACAATACTCCTCCTACCACGACGGTAGATTTAATGCTGCATCCTCTTGTAATCTTTCTGGCTTACTCTTGCAACTATGTCTTCTGCTCGTTCACCTTATAAGACTAGTTGCTTTCAGGTGTGATTTTGAGCTACTCTTATTTGAGTAGGAGTGTAGTTTGAAAGTTGTGGCGATAAATCTCTACTAGTGTAGACTGTGTCATGTCACTTGGATATAGGAGCGCCATACTCCAAAATCTCTCCACAAACGCTTTGATTGACTCCCGTTCTTTTGCTTTGTAGCAAGAAGAGTTGGCACAGATACTTCGATGTCATCTTTGAAGAATCGCGCTAGGAAGAGTTTCTCGAGGTCGACCCATTTCTCGATAGAGCTAATAGAAAGTTTCATGAATTATTCAAAGGCAACCCCCTTGAGGGTACCGATGAATAAACGAGCCATGATGGCATCGTTTGATACTACATTTCCTGTTTGGGATTTGAAATAGTATATATATTGGTTCGGCGAATATTTGCCGTTGAAAGTGTGCATAGCGCCAAAGAAGAGATTCTTCATTCAACGGATCGCATTACGGTCCATCGATATCGAGCCGACCCAAGACTTTTTTCGTGTTTGGTGAACGTGTTTGGTGAACGTGGACTTAAAATTGTTACAATTTTGTGTTTGGACTTGTAAAACTCAGACAAAATGCTGCGACCCGTGACGCTATAACGCCACGCAGGCGAGGTGAAAATTGCTCAACACCTATGTGACCTGTCGAAGGTCAGATTTTATAATTAAATTTTAAAGAAGTTTTTTCTTGAAATTTAATTTCAAAAGAGGATTTTTTTTTCCCACAAAAATTGCCCCATAATTGTATCTTCTGACTTTTGACTATTAAGTACATACAATGAATCTTTACTGATCTATTATTTGCACGACCAACGAATTTTCATTTAGCACCTATCATTAATAGTAAATAAAGAATCTTAATTTATTAATATTATAATTTATCGATAAATTTAATCAAAACCGATTGAAGGGAGATTTTCTCCCGTAACTCATATAGAAATTTTGTCCGTTCATCTGTCCATCTGTCCGTCTTCATCCGCGAGAGAGATAGCATCGTCAACCCCTCCTTCTTCTTCCTCTCTCAGCTCTCTGCTACTCCTTCCTCCTTTTTCCTTCTTCTTCCTCTCTTAGCTCCTCGTTCATTCTTTCTCCTCTTTCTTCCTCCCCTCTCCTCCTCCACTGACAATGGAAATATATTAGTTGTTATCAAAATTGACCTGAGGAAGGTTTTCTCATGTGATTTATATGTAAACTTTGTCCGTTCGTCTGTCTTTTCCTATCTCCGCTCCCTCCTCCTTCTTCCTCTTCTTCCTCCTCCTCCTTCCTCTCACCTCTTCTCCTCTTCCTGATTGATTAGTTGGCTTTTCATTGGCAGTAACGGTATACTAGTTTATTATTAATCAAGTCAGAGACAATTAACTATAATTAAAAAAGAAATATATTTTAGATACTAATATCAAAATAAGTCTAAATTCAGGGCTTAATAAGAAAATCAAACCCATTATAGTAATTTCCATCTGATCCCAGATCCATCCCCACCCACTTCTATTAAAGTAAATCACCTCCCGATCCCAAATCTCCCACAATTTCCCCAACTCTTTTCCCACATCCACCAACAATGGCCGCCGCCGCCGCCGCCGCCGCCGCCGCCTCCCCCCACTCCCTCCTCCTCAGAAAACACCCCAACCCGCTCCAAAATCCCGCCTTTTTTACACTTCCGACACCCAAATCCAAGATCTCCTCCTCCATCTCCTGCACCGCCACCCCCATCCACGCACCTGCCAGTCCCGCCGCCGCCACCGCCTACCGTCGAGACGTGTTCAACTTCGCCGCGGGCCCCGCCACCCTCCCGGAGTCGGTCCTCCTCAAGGCCCAGTCGGAGCTCTTTGACTTCCGGTCCTCCGGCATGAGCATCATGGAGATGTCCCACCGCGGCAAGGAGTTCGACTCCGTCATCAAGAAGGCCGAATCGGACCTCCGCCTCCTTCTCTCCATCCCCGACGACTACTCCGTCCTCTTCCTCCAGGGCGGCGCCACCACCCAGTTCGCCGCCATCCCCCTCAACCTCTGCTCCTCCACCGACACCCCCACCGACTTCGTCGTCACCGGATCTTGGGGCGACAAGGCCTACAAAGAGGCGGCCAAGTACTCCAAGCCCAACCTCGCCTGGTCGGGAAAATCCGGCAAATACACCGCCGTTCCGCCCTTCGACGAGATCCAGCAGAGCCCCGACGCCCGCTACCTCCACATCTGCGCCAACGAGACCATCCACGGCGTCGAGTTCAAGAACTACCCAACCCCCAAGAACAAAGACGGCATCTTGGTCGCCGACATGTCCTCCAACTTCTGCTCCAAGCCCGTCGACGTCTCCAAATTCGGGGTGATCTACGCCGGCGCGCAGAAGAATGTGGGGCCCTCCGGCGTCACAATCGTGATCGTAAGGAAAGATCTCATCGGCAACGCGCAGCCCATCACACCGGTGATGCTGGACTACAAGATCCACGCCGAGAACAATTCGCTGTACAATACTCCCCCGTGCTTCGCGATTTACATCTGTGGGCTGGTGTTTGAGGATCTCTTGGCCCAGGGAGGGTTGAAGGAGGTCGAGAGGAAGAACGAGGAGAAGGCCGGGATTCTCTATAATGCTATTGATGGGAGTGACGGGTTTTATGTGTGCCCCGTTGAGAAGCCGGTGAGGTCTTTGATGAACGTGCCGTTTACGCTGCAAAAGCCGGAGCTCGAGAAGAAGTTTATCCAGGAGGCGGCCGAGGAAGGGATGGTGCAGCTCAAGGGTCATAGGTCAGTTGGGGGAGTTCGTGCTTCCATTTATAATGCCATGCCGTTGGCCGGAGTGCAGAAGCTGGTTGCTTTCATGAAGGATTTCCAAGCCAGGCACCCATGATTATATTGGATGGTGCTCTTCAGTCTCTGTTGGAAGAAAGGTTTCTATTTTCATTTCTTGAGTGACTTCAGATAATTTGATTTCAATGTCCTTAGTAGTTAGTATCTTAGTGTTTGCTATGATAAACTCTTTACATTTGGAGTTTATATCTTAGTTTTGTTCTTTTGTTGGTATTGGAGTTGGGGATCATCAAATGATCCAAATCAATTCTTCTTATTATGTGCTAAAACAATAACTGGTTATTTGATTATACCGTCATCTCTTTCAATCTAGTTATATTTGCTTGTATTTTGAGCCAAATCTCCTTCTATCTGAAATCAGCTATATTGTTGCATAGATTGCCATCTTATTCATGTTAATCCTTTTGGAGGTATGATGAGGTAAGTGCTATTGCTTAATGTAGGCTTCCTTAGTTTTAGATATGAAATTTGCTTGAGACAGTACATCTTTTATTAAGTGCATGCTGTTGTGCATTTGATTACTTTTGCATTTCTTTTGCTATGCTAAGATATTTCTCATCTCCATTCTTCAACATAAGAATGATTGGTGAAGAATGATTCATGAGGCTAACTGGGATTTTTACGACATTCTTGATGTTTGTGTGATTGATCATCTCAATTTCTAGTTCTATTAGTTGAGATGTCTGCTGATCTGGTAAATGTGAACTTCATTCTAAACATGGCTATTTGAACAGATTTTAGGTTCAAATTTCTACATCTAATAATTGAGATGTCTGCTGATTTGGCCAATGTGAATATCATTCTATACATGGCTATTTGTATAGATTTTAGGTTCAAATTTCCAATCATGTGTAGCTTAGCTTCTGTAAATCAAAGTAGGAACCAAGTTTCACATTGGGAAAATTGCTAAAGCCGGTTGTTAAGAGAGCTAACACCATGTTCTAGATCAACTACTAGAATTTGGTAGGTTAAGGTCACTACATGAGTGAAATTTTTTCACAAATGAGAAACATAATTTTGAAGTAATATAATTCATTTTCTGGCATATGCAGAGTGTATGTAGAGGATATGATGATGATGATAGGACAAAGTTTCACTCTGTCTCAAACAAATTTGTTTGCTGGTGATCTTGATGACTTGTTTATGTTCTTGTACATATGCTGGTTTTCTATATGAAGTAGGGGACAGTTCAGATGAGACTATATGCTCCTTCACACTGTTGCGACATTTGTTTTACCCTTTTTTTTTGACTTTAGACCCCAGAAATTCATACTCAGTTATGTTGATTAGTTTCCAATGCCGCGACTTTTAGGAAACTTATGCATGATCTAATGCTTGAGAACTTTTCCTGCTTATCGTCTCATCTATGATATTATGATTGCCACCCTCAAGAACTGGTAGCTGATTGTGCCTTAAAAATACAATTTATAGTCTTTCCATCTTCTAAGCTTCTGATACTCAAGGGCCTGTTTGTTTTCTAGAAGAGAGAGGAAGAGCGAGGGGGGGGGGGGGGGGGGTGTGGGCGGCGAAGAGTGGTTGAAGAGGGGAAGAAGAAAAAAATTCAAAAAAAATATTTTGTGCCTCTTTTCACTAGATTTTTCAGCTGAAGAGGTGAGGGAAAGAGAGAGGGCTCTCTTCCGCCACCTCAGCTGCTGAGGTGGTAGAGCTGAGGAAGAGAGCTCTCTTCCTCCCAAATGCTGCAAAACAAACATGCCTAAGTGGTATATTGGATCTTTGGAGTGGTAGAAAGAAGCAAATTGGAAGAGTGGTTTAGGATTTTCATATTGTATGCTATTTGATAAACAACTATAATACTGGGGCAGGTTCAAACTCAAAGTGGTGGCATGTAACCTTGTGTCTTTATTCTTGTATTTTGGAAGGTTGTTACTATGAAAAACGCCACTAGCAGTCAGAAGTTTGCAGCAAATGCTCATCAACAGCTCAAAGTATGTGAAAGAATTGTGTTGTTCCCACGACGTCTTGCGAGTGTATTATAAGTAGAGTTTCACTCAAAAGGTCTAGATACAAATGTAAATTTGATACAAATATTCAATACGTTGTACCAAACTAAGCCAAAGTTAATTAGCTATATAATTAGAGAAAGGAAGATTTCGAGAATTGAAGATTAGAGAAAGAGTTTCATGTCTCGAACATGGCATTCGTGCTTAAGGCCATGCTCGTTTTTTATAAAGGTTAGGGCTTGGTTGGTTCACTTGAGAGAACAGGGGAAGATTAGTGGGGGCCACATTTCCATATTCTCTATTCAAGTTGGTGGGGCCCATCAAAAAACTTTCCTAATAGCACTATCACCTCAGAAAAGTAAAACATCTCAATTTTGAGCGTTTAGTTTTGGAAAGAGTCTGCCCCGTCAGATCTCCTCCAATTCCAGTGGCTCTTTCCTTTTTTTTTTTTTCAGTGTCCCAAGAAGGCCTTAAAGAGAAAAAGCTTTGGAAAGAGTGACGGGAAAGAGAACGGTTCAGATTTGCCAAATCTAGGAATCTAATTGATTTCAGATTTTATTAGATTTGGTTAAGATTTAGAATTTAATTGAGTTTATTTAGATAGATTTGATTGAAATTTGATGTTATCAATAATTACACGTATAGTACACATATTATAGGTCAGATTTGGGTTCCATGTCTCTTCTCTTATTCTTATACTTTCCCTTTCTCACTCTTTCCCTCACACGTACTCTCGACCTCTCTTTCCTCTCTCTTACTCTCGACCTCTCCGCGCTCTCTCTGCCCTAACCCTGACCCCCACCACCGCCAGTAAGATCCCCCTCTCCCTCAGTCCCCTCTCTCTCCTCTCTTTCTCTCCCACTCTCCTCTCTCTCCTCTCCCCCCAATCCGCTCGCCCCTGATCCCCTCTGTCTCTCTACCACACGCTCTCTTTCTCTCTCTCTCTCTCTCTCTCTCTCTCCCTCTCTCCTCTCTTACTCCTCTTCCTCCAATCTGTTCAGCCCCCCTGTCTCGCTACCACACCCTCTCTCTCATCTCTGTCAGATCATCTCTCTCTCTCAATCTTCTCTCTCTCCCTCTCTTAAAATTTCTCTTAAATTGAGTGAAAACTTGTTTAGTGAAATTGAGGGTATATTTTTATTTTGTGAAATTTAGGGAATATTAAAAAATAATTGCAATTCTATTTATGTAGATTTAGACGGAAGGAAAGATCATTTGTGTCTCTTCTGCGAGGGCGTCTCTTCTGCGGTGACAAAGTTTATTTTGAAGTAAGTGACATTATCAGTCTCAGATTATTTTTCGTACATTTAGTACTATTATTTTTGGTTAAATTATTATAGTAACTAGAGCAATTTGATAATTTTTTGTTTCATCCATTAAATTAGGTACAATGTCCAATGGCAATGTCCCTCTTTTTTGTTGGTTTAATGATACATTAATAATAGATAAGGATAATAACCTAACATATATTAATGGAATAGTAAAACCCGTAGTTGTCAAAAAATCAATCAGAAGGCGTGAATTGGTGGAGAAAGTCTATCAAATCACCAAAATTAATCCAAATGAGCATCAGATTCATTTGAAATGCAAGTGGCCAGTACTGTAGGTTGTCTAAAAAACTAAGCCTCAGACGCAAGCCTCATACCAAACGTGAGGGTCGCGTTTCAACCCAAACACCGGACCTCGCGTCCTTTGTCAAATGTGAAGGTCGCGTTCCAACTTCAGGCGTGGACCTCAACTCAGACGCGGACCTCAGGCGCGGACCTCAACTCAGACGCGGACCTCAGCCTGTCCAGTGTCCAACTACAAACGTGGACCTCGCATCCAACTGCAAACGCGGATCGTGTTCCAATCTCAAACGCGAACTTCATCAACAACACGACGCGAGGATCGCGTTCTGTGCCAAACGTGATAGTCGTGTTGCTCTTCAATACGCGGACCTCAGGGTCGCGTTTCAATATCAAAACGCAAGCTTGCGTAGCTTCACTTTTCAACTTCAATGCAAGCCTGTGAGCTTCGCCTTCTAACACAGACATCGAGTCTGTGAGCTCCGCGTCTCAACATCAGAGCGAGGTTCGCGGCCTAGCGCGGACCCGTGTTTTTGATGTAACTGACAGTCAAAAACTTGGTCAGTTATACCCCATTTTCTCTCACATAATGAGGAATAACGTCCCATTATGGAGATATTTAAGGGGTTGATTACACTCTTCCCATTATGGAGAGATTTAAGGGGTTGGTTACACCTCAGAATTATCTATAAATAGCTATGAATAGCTAGGGAAAAAGAAGGAGTTCGGGAGGAGGAACCCAAGAAGCCACAGGTCAGAGGAGGAGAACCCCAAAAAGGCACACTTGATGCTTAATACTTGAAACTGGATAACTACAAAAGATTGAAACTTGAGGACAAGACTGCTGAAAGAGAATACTCTTTATAAACTTTCTGAGTTCAAGTTCTATACTCTCTTTGAGATTTTAGCTACTGGTTAAGGTTTTATACTTTACCAGTGTGCTTCCAACAAGAGCAAGAAGATCCGAAGATCAAGCTTCCGGTTCAGCTCGTCAACAGAAAACAAGAATTACTCTTCACCGCTACACGAAGAATCTAGCATTAAACAAAGGGAAGATCCAACCATTCTTCCCACTTTTGTAATCAAATTATTGATCCATTGTTATTTTTTTACAATCAAATAAAACTTTTATATGCTTTTAATTTTTCTGAGAAATAAAAGATTGAGACTCCGCTGGAAATTTACAGGAAAATTGGTGTTCCCTATGAGTACTCATTTGATTAGAGGTGTGATGTTAACTTGATCATGCATAGTACTTTTTGTTTAGAGTAGTATATGATGTACTTCCAGGGGGGCTTTATTCTATGACAATGACAAACACAAATAGTCTTTAACATTATACCCACGGAATGGTTTAGACTGTTCAGATGTAACCGTTGAACGTGACAGTCATAAAAGTCGGATCACCTCGTTACCCAGTAGATTTAATGTTGCATGCTCTTGTAGTCTTTCTGGCTTACTCTTGCAACTATGTCTTCTGCTCGTTCACCTTGTAAGACTAGTTGCTTTCAGGTGTGATTTTGAGCTACTCTTATTTGAGTAGGAGTGTAGTTTAAAAGTTGTGGCGACAAGTCTCTACTAATGTAGACTGTGTCATGTCACTTGAACATAGGAGCGCCATACTCTAAAATCTCTCCACAAACGCTTTGATTGACTCTCCTTTCTTTTGCTTTGTAGCAAGAAGAGTTGGCATGGATACTTCGGTGTCATCTTCGAAGAATCGCGCCAGGAAGAGTTTCTCGAGGTCGACCCATTTCTCGATAGAGCCAACAAGAAGTTTCATGAATCATTCAAAGGCAACCCCCTTGAGGGTGTCGATGCATAAACGAGCCATGATGGCATCATTTGATACTACATTTCCTGTTTGGGATTTGAAGTAGTATACATATTGTTTCGGCGAATCTTTGCCGTCAAAGGTGTGCAGAGCGTCAAAAAAGAGCTTCTTCATTCAACGGATCGCATTACGGTCCATTGACGTCGAGCCGACCGAACATTGCTAACATTATGATGCATGATATCAATATCAAAGAAAAAACAAAGTTAGAAACTTTGGTTCTAGCTTTGTCACTCTTCTCAAGATCAGGTTAATACTACATCTCTGATCGAAGCTTCATCCTGATCAATCAGATGGATTAGGGTTTGAGATCTAAGATGTTTGGAGGAGCACCAAAAAAGCGCTTCTTCATTCAATGGATCACATCACGGTCGATTGATGTCAAACCGACCGAACATTGGAGACATTATGATGCATGATGTAAACATCGAAAAAAAGACAAAGGCAAATATCAAGTTTTTAGCCTCGTCACTCTTCTTTAGTATATAGACATGTACCCATCTTCAACTTAGAAGAATATGTCATATTTTGAAGTCGAGCATGCCTAAGCTACAGTTTTAGGCACTCTTCTTTCTGATTATTCCTCTTGATTCAAAAGGATACCTTATCTAGCCTAACTTTTTCATATGTAATGGTGGCATGCCTCCCTTCTCCTGCTCGATTGATTGAAGCTCGACCCAACGACAAGGCATCTGAATACTCAGATGGTGGACTTGAATGAGTTTATCTGATGGCTCATTAAGCCAAGCTCATCGAAGAAAGTTCATAACACATCTTTGCAGAATCTTTCCTTTGTATCCACATTCATATCAAGACGTGGCGATCGATCACACGGTGGATCGAATTAGTTTATTTGATGACTTATCACGCCAAACTCATTGAAGAAGGTTCGTGATGCATCTTTACAGAACCTTTTCATTGTATCCACATTCATATCAAGACGTGGCGATCGATCAACTCTCACGGTGGATCGAATGAGTTTATTTGATGGCTTATCAAGCTAATTCATCGAAAAAGATTCGTGATGCATCTTTGTAGAGCCATTCCATTATATCCACATTCATATCAAGATGTGGTGATCGATCGACTCTCATAGAGGATCAAATTTCATCCCATTTTCACCTATATATTTTTATCCAAATTTTCTTAGCATGCCACCTAGCTTATTCAACTCCCCATATCACTCCATGCTTCACCACCACACCTTCATTAAGCCACCTCATGCTTCTACTAATTTGAATTTATAAATAATATATACATGTATTAATACATGTACACCAAGGCATGTATACATATATATACCTACATATTCATATCCATACCATATATGTATATGGAACAATTAATTTCTCAATTTCTCTTCAAATGTTCATCCGTACTTATAAATAAATTATATTACATGGATTAAACTTTCAAATTATCATAAAACTTTTCGGAAATTAGAATTTAGAGTGTAAATCCGTAATTTAAATAATTTCGTCGTTACAGCCTCCACATCAAAGAAGCCTTTCAAGAAGAGAGCGATGAATGCTACATGGGATGACTCGGAGAGTGAATCCAAAGAAGAAGTTGATAGCGCCAACATATGCTTTATAAAACAAGGTGACAACTCGTTGAAGGTACAATGTGAATCTTTTTTAGATGATACTGAAATTACATTTGAAGAAATGGCTATGATTTTTCAAGAAGTACTGAAAAAGTACGAGTCACTTAGAATTAAACATCTAAAACTAAAAAGGGGAAATAGTATTTTATCATCTAAACTAGAGATTGTTTTAAGAGAATATATATATATATATATATATATATATATATATATATATATATATATATATATATATATATATATATATATACCTCTCACAATAAAATTAAAAAGGAATTTGATCCACATATGAACCCGTGTCACACAAAGAACACTAAGATTTCTATTGAGAATAAAGAAATAAATAAAATAAAAAGAAGATAAATGATTTAAGCTCAAATTTGAGCAAGTGTGCTTTTGACAAAAATGAATTAGAATCTATATTTCAAAAGAAACAAACTTCAAAGAATATCATACATGCTACACGATATAACATCATGCACACATGTATACTAAAGTGTATAAAGGTACACATTGAGGCCGAAAAGGTTATTTAACAAAGTTTTTTTTTTATGATAAATTAATGCTATTAATAAATATGTTTGGGCTCATAAGACTAATCCTATATGACCCAAAAAAGTTTGAGTGCCAAAAGTTATATCTAAATTTATTGATGCAAATACTATCAAAACCACGCGACGTAGGGAGTGTTGGTATCTTGATAACGGTTGCTCGAGGCACATGACATGGGGCGTCAACAATTTTGCATTCCTATTAAGAATATTTGAAGGTGGCTCCGTCACATTTGGAGATGACTTAAAAGGAAGAATCATCTGTTTGATAATGTTAAAATTGGTACATCCCATGCAATAGAAAATGTAATTTTAGTTGATAGTCTCAAATAAAATTTGTTAAACATTAGTCAACTTTTCTACGAAGGCTTAAGATTTATATTTGATTCCACTCGTTGCAATACAATTGACAATAAGGATGCATGTTTATTAACTTGATATGTGGAGAATAATATTTATATAATTTATGTGCTTTATCTAGATAGTAATATAACATGTTTAACTGTCATAAATGAATAAAGCTGATTATGCTATTGAAGATTAGGTCATATCTCTTTTGACCATCTCTCCTAGTCCTTTATCGTGTCTAAACACGTAGATAAGAGTTTTTCTGAGTTGAAGTTTGAAAATGATCGTGTTTGTGATGCTTGCCAATTTGAAAAAGCAAACAAAATCTCTTTCAAATCATTTAAGTTTATCATATCTACTCGCCCTTTGGAATTGATACAGATGGACCTATTTGGTCCTACTAAAACCAAGAGTTTAGGAGGAACTCGTTATGTGTATGTGCTTGTCGATGACTTTTCAAGATACACTGAGTTTTCTTTCTAGAATATTAAAATGAGGCTTTTTCATATTTCAACATATTCTGTAAAAAAGTTGAAAAGAAAAAAATTTATCCGTTATTCGTGTTCGTGACAATAGAAGTGGTGAATTTGTAAACCATTCTTTCATTACAATTATGAAAAACGTGGAATTAAATATGAGTTCTCTTATCCTGGAACTCTACAATAAAATGGTGTTATTGAAAGAAAAAAAAGAATATTATAAGAAATATGTTGATATTATCCGTGATATGTTGATATTATTTTATTAAATTTATGATATAGATTGATGGATTGCTGCATGGGGCAGATGGTGGATGAGACTTTGATGGAGGAGACTTGAAGGGTCTCTATACTCCGTAAGGTATCCACCTTCATCAAGGAGTTGGTTGGAGGCCTGATTTGCATGCACATCTGGTGCGTCAAGCCAGCCAATTGTTATTACCCGATGTGAGCAACCATCTACCATATACGGAGTTCAAGTCGGTACATGACGAGCTAGGACCTTCTAATCTCATTGAAAGACGACACACACGACGTCAAGATGACGAGGACCTTGAATATGACGAACCTAGACCTCTCAACCACCATGATGGCGTCAAGGAGCTGCGGAGAAGGCCAGATCATTCCAACAACACACGCAACCAGAGTCCCGAGCAGCCCTCATGGGCGAGGATGAGGGCGTGGTAGATTTTCACATGCATTGACTTGTTTGTATTGAGATTTTATTTGGCTTGTATTATTGATACATGACTTGTGACAATTGAGTTGTGATATTTGATGTATGCTAAAACAATATTTTGATATAAATTGTGATATTTGAGTTGAGATTTGTGATTTGAGTTAATATTTGTGATTTAGATATGAGTTTTGATATGAGTTTGATAATTTATGATTTTGATATGAATTATGATACTTGAGATTTGTGATATGAATATGATGAGTTGAAAATAATTTATTAAATAGGGACATGAATGATATGGGGAATTTTTTTTGCCAAGTGTTCTTTGTCCAGGGTTGGCAATCCGTAGAAAGCAATTTTATTTTTTTCAGCTTTTTCTTTGTCCGGAGTTGGCAAACCCGAACAAAGAGAAAGCTTAAACAAAACTTTAACTTTTTGCCATTGTCTGGGGTTGGCAAACCCGGACAAAAAAAATTTGAGAAAAAAATTCAAGCGTGTTGCCTGGACAAAGAACATGGGGTATAATTTTCTTCTGAGGGTGCCAACCCTAGACGAAGAAAAACTGACCTTTGCTAGGAAACACCCCTCCGTCGACGTGCTTTATCTGAAGTCGATTTTTAGAAATATTTTTGAAAGCAGTTAATTCTTCAAAATATTTTTAAAAATTGCATTACTTTGAAATATGACGCTTAAAAGTTGGATATCATTAGGCGTTACATACAAATAAACTCTTCTATTAGTTATCACACCCTGTCTTATCTGTTTTTTTGTCTAACGTTGCTTCTGCACATAGAGAACCAGAAGTTCCCCCCTTTTCAAACCCAAACCGAAACCCTAACCCCAATCATATCCGAATCGGTTTTCCCATTCATCAATCTCCTCCAAAATCCCTCAAATTACCATCGAATTTGCTCTTTACCCTCCATAATTCACCCCATCAAGCTCAAGTTTTCTATGAGAATCGAATTCGATCGGTGCCGTCAATGCCAATGATCCCCGAAATCGTCGTTCCCGAAAAGGACCTCTCGATCTCTTCTCCTACAATCTCTCGATCCGTCACCGAGACAGTGAATGGGTCTCACAAGTTCGTGATCCAGGGCTACTCGCTGGCGAAAGGCATGGGAATCGGCAAGCACATCGCCAGCGACACCTTCACCGTCGGCGGATTCCAGTGGGCCATCTATTTCTACCCTGATGGAAAGAATCCCGAGGACAATTCGGCCTATGTTTCGGTCTTTATCGCGTTGGCGAGCGAGGGAACAGATGTTAGGGCATTGTTTGAGCTGACGCTCGTTGATCAGAGCGGGAAGGGGAAGCATAAGGTTCATAGCCATTTCGATCGCTCGCTGGAGAGCGGGCCTTATACGCTCAAGTATCGGGGAAGCATGTGGTAAGATTTTCCTATTCCTTTTCCTTTTCCTCATTTGGGTTTTGGTGGATTGCTGCGGGATTTGTGTTTCGGTGAACAAGTTTGTGTTTTTATGGTTTTGGTTGGTAGCTTGTTGCTGATTATGTATTTCAATTCAGCTCAAGTAATAAATGGAACAAAGAAGTACATAAATAGTTCTAGAAATTCACGAATCATTTTCAGATTTTTCATACTTGATTGGGTTTTCGGTTGATTTGTCTGCTTCTGTGAAGCAGTTTCCCTTTTTGATAACTTGATTGGTAGTTTATTGTTGAATGTATGATTCAATTTAATCTGAATAACATGCGGGGCAAAGAGTTATATACACGGTCATAGAATACTAATTCACACTTCATTGGCAAAGTGATGAACATAAAGGGAAAAAAGTAATGTCTCAAGGATAAGGTCCAATTTGGATTTATGCCATTAACTCCAAAATTGTGGTTGCTGCTGTTTGAATAAGAAAATTGGCATTAAAATCAGTGTTTTAAATTTCAGATATCAACGATATATCGATCGGCAAAATTATCTACCGGATAACGGTTAATATATCACGATATGGTACTAAATATCGGAGGTCATATCGAACGTCATACCGGATGACAAATATACATGTGATTGCCTACATAAATCATATGAAACCACTTAAAGCAAGTTCAGGGTCATAGACTCATAGTGGATACTTACCTTTTGTAGAATCTCCTCAAATGCATTAAGAGATAAATCAACCTAATGCTCAACCTTCAAAACACAAAAATAAAATTAGTAGCCAATACATATAAGAACATCATTAAAAGAGATAAGTTATTATCCAAACATCATATAAAAACATCATTGAACTATCACAATGAACATAGAATAAAATAAAATAATTTCTCAAGTAAAAAAAAAAAAGTAATTATCCAAATAAGTAACTAAGAGTTTGAGTAAGCAAGCATACCAAAGTTTAAAAGTTACAAATATTGAACATTTGTCTTTCAAGAAAAAATATAATACTAAAGCAAATGCAACATTGTTATACTTCTATTCCGATTCGGACACATCGGTATAATCCAAAGAAATTGTTGGTTCCTCATCATTCGATGATGAATATGATGTCCGATTCAATTCTTCTTCCTCTTCTATTGTCGGCCTCTTCTTGGAAGATGAAGATGCCTTCCCTTTAGAAATTTTAACGCTCTTGGAGATATTCACTCTCACTTATTCTCTTCAAATTAGCTCCCATAGTAATCGCAATTTGCCTAAAAGTTAATTGCTCTCCCGGGAAAACTTCTCATCACTAGCCTTGCCATTCCCTTTGACGGGTACTAACCATTTGGTAATCTTTTCCTTCTCATTGTAGGCGACCAATGGATCTAAATTTGGGATAGAAATTTTGTTCTTGAGCCTAGCATTAAACTTAACATAGACTAAGTCATGTAGCTTCTTAGGACTTAGTCTATTCCTCTTTTTCATATCAACCTGCATAAGAGATGAACTCATAAAGAAATAAGAATGCAATTTAAAAAACAAATTTGTCATGTAATTGTACTACCATCTCAAATGTGCTCCAATTTCTTTCACAACCAGAAAAGCTAGTTGTCAAGCTCAAGATCCTCATTGCCATAATTCTTAATTCGAGGGCATCGGTCACATAGAATGACCATCATTGAGCTAACATAAAATAATTAGAAATAGTTAGTTGGTTACTAACTTTAATTTTTTTTAATATATTCTTAAAATGAAAATTTTATCGGGATTAATAATTTTTTTGCTCCTTGCAACACAAACTTCTTACCAAATGTTCCTTGCTTCAACTGATATATGGACAATTGTTGTCCAATCTTCTCAATAATCTCATAATCATCTGGATAAAATCTATGCATGACTTCAACGAAGCTACTCATAAAGCTGCCATCCTTTTTAATCTTCTCCTTTTCATAAAAGAAGTATGGATTCAACAAGTATATATTCAAGATGGAAAGAGGGAGACACAGAGAGAGACAGAGACAGAAAGAGAGGGAGAGATAGAGACAGAGAAGAGAGATGGAAACAGAAATATATATAGAGATAGAGAGAGGGTCCAGAGAGATGCGTTAGGGAAATAGATGGTGTCGTCAAGTGCGTCGTCGAGAGAGAGAAGATAGATGGTGTCGTCGAGTGCGTCGTCGAGAGAGAAAAGAGATGGCATTGGGGGGAGAGAAATGAGCACAGTGTTCTAAATGGTGGCCATAGCGGCTACATCGGCCGAAAAAATTTATCGGGGATGGAGATATATCAGGGATATATCGGGGATATTTTCAAAAATCGGACGTCAAAATCGTACTGTAAATATACATATCTTTTTGTCTTAAATCACATCTCAATAAGATAATACATGCATAAATTATATAAAGCTACATAAAACATCATACTTATATGTTTAAGATATACTTAACTCGATAGCTTACATAAGCCTATGGATCCATAATCACTATCCAAGTGTATAATCTTCACAAATGCCACATTGTCACATCGCTTTAATTACCCAAATGCCTAGCCTAGAAATTGGGTGTAAAATGCTATATCGGGTCCAAAATCGCCGAAATTGCGGCCGATATATCGGGTCCATGCCTATTTATCGGCGATTTTGGGTGAAAACGCTATATTGGTTTGGATGTGCCAAATCATTGCAGTTAGGTGCCGTAAACGCAATATCGGCGCAATATCGGGGTTATATCGGGGATATTTAGAACACTGAATGAGCGATTCGGGGGAGAGGGAGAGAGAACCGGTGTCGAGGGCGATCACAATCAGAGAGGTGGATTTCGTTGCTGCCCTAACTTAAGAAAGAGGTTGGATTAATTTTTCTTCTTTTCTTCTGTTTTCTTTTCTTTTTTTCTTTTTATGTAACACAAGAAGGTCGGGTTGATCTGCTTCATTAGCGAGTTGTAACCCGCTTTTTTTAAGTTTGGTTTAATATAATGAAGTGAGTCGAGTTTTCTCACCTTCTTAGCCAATTTAGTGGGTTGTGACCCGACCCGATTTGCAAAACGATAAGCCAATTTAACGGGTAATATTTTCATCTCAGATATCGGCCGATATATTGGCCACGTGGCGATATATCGGTCCATATCGGTCCAAAATGATATCTGATAAAATTTTGCCACTTGTTGTATCATTTTGGATAAAATATCGGTATCTCAGCCGATATACCGGTATCTCTGCCGATATTTAAACACTTTAAAATTTAGAGAAGTAATAGTTTTCAGCTGATGCTCACTGACTTGGAGAAAACATATTATGGAATACTAGGAAGTAATATGGCGGATGCTGAGGGAAAATTGTAGATAGTGGACATGTTGAACTGTTTTAGTTACTTAGAAAACATGATACAATTGAGGTACAGTTGTATTATTTGTTGTAAGAAAAGTAATAACAATGAAGGCAGGATTTTCATAGTCTGTGTAGTATTTGCAATTTTGCAGAGTATACAAAGCTAAAGTACCAAATAATAGATGTGAAAGAAACTTGTGTGGACTCGATGCTGTCTGTTAGCTTTCATTAAGAAAATAAAAATGGAGTTGCCAGTTAGATCTACAACATCATACTCTCCAAGACAAATATGCCCATATTAGAACTGATAAAGCTGTCTCCAGAGCGGCATTGGACAATATTTCCAAGTCTTCATTGAAAGTTGTCGGTACCTTAGTATCCCTGAATGTAAAAGGAGAATCTCCCCTATATAGCTTTTTTTCTTGTCGAGAATCTCATAGCCTCATTATTTTACAATGCTGAGAAAAAAATCATAAAGTTTCTGTTTTTGTGAACAAAAACCCTGGAAATTTCTTATGGAACAATAGATAAGTAAAAGCAGTAACAAATATGTTCTATTACCCTAAACTTCTTGTTTATTCTTTTAGTCCTATAAAGCTTCCAAGATGCTAGCCTGGCTTTGAGCTGCAATTCCCTTGCTTTTGCCTCTCCGGAGGTAAAAAAGCCTTATATTTCTTTGTTACCCTTTGCGGCTCGAAATTTTCCTTTCTGCTCAATTTTCTGTGTAGCCAGGCCTTTTGAAGGAAAATTGGCCAGAAAACTATCGAACTCAGTTTAAAGCTGTGGTCCCTGGCCCACTAAGTTCATGTTCAAAATGAACTTTTCATTAATTAAGAGACCCTTGCCCTCTTTCAAACTGAGATAAAAAGCCTTTATTTCTGTTACCTTTATGAAATGAAAAAAAATGTTTCCTGTCCTTCCCAGCACATGGCTTGTTTGTCACCTGTTTTTCAGGTCCATTTTAACACATTAACCTACATTCTAAATGACATGCTGACCACCATTTAGATAACCTCTCGCATATATAATATCTTTGAGTTCTATTTGCGCTGGTTATAAGATATCTTTGTAAATCAAGAGAGAAGAGGAGAATGGGGACCTCCAGAGTTTTGGACATATTGGTGAACCTGAGGTTGTAAGATCTTATAAAGTAAAACTATGTTGGGAATTTGTCCGAGTGAATAGAGATGATGAAGGTAAAAGTTCCCTAGTTGATTTTTTTTCTCTGGCTTATTTTACCAAGTTCTGAATTTGGATAGACCACTTCCCTTGTAGCTGGTCACAAAAGGACCACGGTTGTCTTAAAGTAAGAATCAATACTTTGAGTGTCTGCTGTATTAGGTTGATCAGAGAATTATTGAAGAATTGTAGGCTGGATTCTGGATGTCGGGTCTTTTTGTTTGTTTTCATCTTCGTTTCTTAGTTTTTGCTTCAGCTTTAATTCTCGGATTTTATTTCTGAATTAGTTTGGTCATAATCTGAGGTGTGGGCGTTGTCTAAGGGTGGCAGTCAAAACCCGACCCGTTCTAAATGGGTATGGCCAATACTATTTGGAAATGAACCGACCCGTCAACCTGTTTAATAAATGAGTCAGGTAATGGGTTAACCCATCAACCCATTTATGACCCGTTTCTCTTTAATATGCATATAATATATGTATAGTTATAAATTTATGAACTCTCAATTGTCATTTCTTTATGTGTCCGCTAAAGTTTGAGACTAATATTAGATAATAATAGATGAGTTTATGACTATATTGACATTTGGCAGTGGTTTTATTTGTCCATTTCGAGCATTTGTTTTGATGTCAATGGGCATGTAAGATTGAGCCCAAGATTGGCCCTAAAAAATATGGCTCGAATATTTTTTTTGGGAAGAAAAAGACCTATAACGGGTCGACCCATACTTGACCGGCTAACCCATTGGTCGGGTACGAGTCGATTGCATTTGACCCGTGAATAAACAGGTCCGGTATGGGTTCAGGAGTATACACGTTGACCCAAGTACCAACCTGGCCCATTTGCCACCCCGAGGCTGTCCACATAAATTTTATTATTTTTGCTTATTTCCTCAGATATGGGGACCACCAATGATATAGGATGTTGATGATTAGATTGAATTTTACTTAGATGGCTAGATTAGGGAAAGTCCAAGCTAAGTTTGTCTTATGTTTGACAGAGGCCGAACCTAGTCAATATGAGATGTGATTTTAAGAATGTTGTTGAGGCTTTTCTGTTTCAAACGCACTATACGTTGAGATAAAGTTACCATTATTTGGAGGAAAAAAGGTTTATGCTGCCACATAAATGTATGCGGATGACCTTCACATTGATAATGGTTTCACATTTCAATTATGTAGATGACGCTTAATTGGTTCTATGTGTGTTTTGCGCCTACACATCTGATTAAACAAACAAATTTTCCCTGTTTTTTGTTCTCTATAAACTCGACCCGCTACCTAATTAAATACAATCTTATTAGACCTATTGAACCCATCAAACAATATCCGAAGGGCTTGTTTGGCAAGTGGAGTTAGCTCAAGAATTGGGCTAATTCTAGCCAAGTCACGCCAAACGATCAAATTTTGATAAGAGTTAGCAAGTCATGATGAAAATATATTTAGCCTAAAAGCACCCCCAAAGCCATCTAAAAATCCAAAGAATTCTCCAAACCTCAAGAATTGCTAATTTCACCAAAAGGCTGAAATTAGCCCCTCCCTATCTCAACCCTTAACTCTAAGCTAAATCTAATATTAGCCCCTCCCTATCTCAACCCTTAACTCTAGCTAAATCTAATTCCAACCAAACAACCAAAAGAAGATAATTCATAGCTCCTTCCTATTTCTCTTCTTTCCAAATACTAAATCCTAACTCTTAACTCCACTTGCCGAACACAACCTAAGAGACTAGACCAGACCCCTAAAATAAAATCCCATTATCCTCTCTCTCCTCCCCCCCCACCCCTCTCGTCCAAAGAGGCGATCCTTTTTTCCTTTTCCCTTTCCTACGGCAGTGGTGCAACAAGGTGGCAGGGGCCTTAGCTTTTGCTCTTCACCTTCTTAGTCTCATTTATTTTTGAATTTTGTTGTTTCTCTTTCCTATGGGAGAAGGTTTCTATAGATCTCTCAAGTCTTCAAACTAGTAAGTGGCCATAAAATTACAACTAGTCATTTAACTGACTGTGATACAAGTAAGGAGAAGCAAATAGGTAAGTTCAGGATGATAACTTTTCTTTTTGATCAGAATTTGATGCTGGTTCGCTATTTTATTGTTATATTGAAAATTTAATGTTGTTTTCAAGTTATGGTTAGTTCATTACACAATAGGCTAAATTAGCCATAAACAAAATCTACTAGATTTTTGCATTTTTTTCATAGAAAATTTATCACATTTTCTTTTTCTGGTTTTCATATTTTTTTTGGAACTTCCAACTATAAAAGTATGTATGTATCTACATGAGGGAAAAAAAACAGTCCGAATTTTGCGTAATTCGATTTTGCGATGCATAATCTGATTATATGTTATGTGATATCCGACTACATGCATAATGTTGCATGCATACGTATTTTACTAGATTTTCAAGGTGTTGTGGTTTAAAATCTCGGAATCAGAATCGGCCAATAATTTTTAGTATCAATATTATCAATATCGGATATCGGCCATCAATATCGGAAACATCGGGCATATCGGCAATATTGGTCCTGATATCGGGTATCTCAAAACCCGATATGATATTTCCACTAAATATCGGAATTGGCCGATATTTGAAACCATGAAAGGTACGCTAGTATTTGAAATGTTTCTGGATTTGGAAAATCTTTTTGGATCATTGCCTAATATGTTGGGAATCTTAATCAAGTTAGGAGTCTAACAGTAGGATATTTTATTGATATGGGTATATTCTGTTGTTATGGATGGTGGTGGATGGCTAGATAATTGTCGTAGTTAACTTGGGATTCTTCTAGTAGTTTCTTAGATGTTGCCTATTTTCCTGCATAAAGAAGAAGGAGAAATGAAGGACTTGACTTGATTCGTGTGCGTGTGTTTTTTTTTTTTTTTTTCCCTCCTTTTTTTCTTTGTTTTTATTAGGTGGGGGTGGGGGATTAAAGTTGGAGAAAAAAGAATGCAATAAAAGAGAAGGGAAGAAAAGAAAAAGTTGATTTTAACTTTTTCTTGCTATAGTGTCTGTCAGCATGTTGTTGCTCGTCTTCTTCCATTGTTAACCAAATGATATCACCACTGATGGTGTTGATATAAACGTTGTGTCTCTCTTCCGATTGTAATCTTTCTTGGATGTTTCCTTTTTTTTCCCTTCTGTTCATTTTTTTTATTTTTTCTTTATATTTGCCTCTCTGTGGTTTTGTTTGTTTGCATTTGTTTGTTTGTTTTGGGAGGGGGGCAACCAATTTCTTTGTTCGTTAACGCAAGAAGTGGAGACTCAGGGGATTACACCGCCTCAGTTATAATGTGGGAAGATGGGTAGGTGGGGCCTCTCAAACAAGACATCATGGTTGGCGAGTGGGGGACTATCCCCTTGGAGGCGACGGTCAACTCCAGCTTCAATTGCTCCGAGGATGACTGGAAGAACCGTATCTCAGTGATGATCTTGTTTACAAACCCCCAGTTATGACCTTTTGATCCTCCTGTTTTGACGTTGTTTGGTGCACTTCGTAGTTTGAGAAGAATTGCACCAACGGAAAAAAGTGTGTCTCGTTCTCCCTGATGACCTTTACTCGTTTCTGGTCCTCACTGTTGCAGTTGGTAATCATTTGTCATTAAGGTAGTGACAGCACTGCCTGTAATGGTCAAGAGAGTGGCAAAGAAATGACTTTCTACGTGATATGGGAGAAGGAATTATGTAAATTTGAATATGCCTGTAGGCTACGCGACAACATGAACTTCGTATAACCACTTTAAAGTTCTAATGTTCTGTTGACTGCATGTGGACTTGGTCAATTTGCAGATAACAAAGGAAATTCGTTCAGGAAAGAAAGTTGCAATTATCTTATTAGTGAAAAACCAAAAATGGGCGTTTGTGCAAATACTCTGGAAGCAAACACTGAATAAACCTGAACCGCTCTTCCTCTGGGCACCCGTCCCCTTTTGTTATGTACATGCTCATTAGGTTAATTTATGAGTTAAACCTATTAGCCATTAACTTATTACTCAAAATAAAGATGAACATTCCCCAATAACGCAACCTTCTTGACATTGTACCATGGCAGCCTCCTTGAGCTTAAAGGACAGCTGTTCCCTGTTGCTGGGGTGTAGCTGCGTGATGTCAAAAGCACCACTGGACACCATGGCAATTGCGGAACATGCTATTTACAACAATGGGATTGTGAGGTGGGCACCCACCATTAACTTATTACTTTAAAATGGAGATGAACATTCCCTAGTAAGTCACCATTCTTGACATTGTACAGTGGGAGTCACCTTGAGCTTAAATGTCATTGCTGTTCACTGTGGTTGTGGTGTAGCTGTGAGATGTCAAACCCATGGCAATTGCATCACCTACTATTTACAACAATGGGATTGTGAGGTGGGTAGCTATCATCTACCATTATCTTCTGGTCACCATCTTCAATGTGGCTGTACCAAAGTCAGCTTATCTGCAAAACATATTTGTTTAGTTAGTTTCTACTGTTACCAATTTTTATATGTCGTTGAAATTGGATTCTTGGTGGCTGTATGGAAATATGAAACTATCATAGTGATATTCATGTGATCTTAGAATTGCTGGATATCTGTGTTGTGGCTGAAGGAGTCACAGAAAACATGTATTTGTGGATTATGGAAGTGTATGCTTGCTGTCCGGAAAAGTTAAAATTTCAAAATAATTTGTTTTAGAATGGATTTCTTGCCTGGAAATATAGACGGATTGAATAGGATGTGCTAGCTAATGAATTGGTGATTACTAAGAGATATAAACAGGTTTTGAGGGCTCCAGAAAATTTCAAATCAAGAATGATTATGGGATGAACATATAAAAATATGCTTGATGGTCACGGAGTAGCAGAAGAAAACAGAAAAACACTTCTTTGAATAATATGGAGAAGCAGTTTTCTGATTGTTTGTGTCATCATCGTTGTCGTCGTCGTTGTCGTCATAATTATTTTTCTGTTGTTGCTTTCATTGTTAGAGGGAGTAGGGCGGTGGCTTGCTTGAGTGCTCCACAACTTGGATGATTGATTCCTTATATGTTCTTAACCCAGGATATGCATGTTATTTTACTTGTCTTGCATAGGATTCTAAACTTATTTTTTGAAGAAAACAAAAAAGATAATTTTATCAGTCCTATCACAAATCTTTCAGTTAATAACTGGACCTGAACAGATTTTCTTTTGCATCTGACTGGAAGATGCTTCTCATTCTCCAAACCCATAAAATTTTAGCTCACTCTTAGTCTTTAAATCATGACCCTCTAAAGCTAGTGCTGTTTGTCTGAAAGTACTTTTTTTAAAATTTTGAATTTAGTCATAGTTCATTCAAAGTGAACATGATTGGGGTTCCTATTATTAGAGAATCTAGTTGAAATTTCATTCAAGACTTTATCCTAAAATGTTATGTACAATGGGTACATGTACCTGAAAATGAATAGTATTTTGGGCTTAGTTTCACTAACTAATCCGGAGTTAAATTTCAAAGTCTTGCGTTTGTATTGAATATTTAGAGGTGAAATACAATTCTGACCAGTTTTCAGATAACACTCATCAAATATTAAACTATACGAGTAATAGTTCGAAACTTTCTAAGTTATCTGACAAGACATTCTGGTAGTAATTTATGAACTTTGATTACGTGGTGAGATGAATCCAATTACATAAATCACCAAATAGGAAGAAAATCACTTTGGAATAGCAATAGAGGAATAATAATTAAAAAAAAAGAAAAGAAAAGAAAAGGGAAAGAGGATGGAAGGAAAAAGGGTAGAAGAAAAGGGAAAAGAAAGAAAAATGAAACAAGACATAAAGTACTTAGGTTTGTGGTGCCGGAGAACAGTGGCCCCTTTATCAGAATCTTGTGCCTTTGTCAAATTCGAGAGGATCCATCAGTCTTTGGTCAACCTTACATCAACTCAATGTGTTTACACCATATTCCTGTGTAGGCAACAATGTTCTAGAGTGACTGGCTATGTAACTTGTCTGCTTGAAGACCGTGTTAACATACAATCTGGTGGAGCAGTTTAGCACAGTGCCAAATTGTCTTAAATTTTTTAATATATGACAGATTTAATTTTCATGATATGCATGCTTTGCTGCATTATTTTTCCAATGTCGCAGGATGGATATGCATGGTTAGGACAATCTTTTGAAATGAAGTTTCTGTTATGACATTGGTGATACATGCTGCACATTTGCCACATCGTCGTTGACAATATTGGTTTTACTTCTCTCAGGGGCTATAAGCGCTTTTTCAGACGAGCAGCTCTTGAGACATCAGACTATCTCAAGGATGATTGCTTGAAAATCAATTGCACTGTTGGTGTTGTCGTGTCAGTTATGGATTGCCCAAGGTTACATTCAATACAAGTTCCTGATTCGGATATGGGAATGCATTTTGGAGCACTTCTGGAAAAACAGGAAGGTTCTGATGTTGTTTTTAATGTGGCTGGAGAAAAATTTCATGCACATAAGTTGGTATTGGCTGCAAGATCTCCTGTTTTTAGAGCCTCATTTCTTGATGGAGTAAATGGTGAGAAGAATGAGGTTTCTATCACGGATTTGGAGCCCAAGGTTTTTAAAGTGAGGAATCCATTTATGACTTTTATGAATTTCCCTGATTTCTTAACTTTTCTCTTTCCGTTAAAAGTGCTTTGCTTTCTGTTCTGTCAGGCCATGCTCCATTTTATATACAGGGATACCCTTGTCGAAGATGAGGTTGTGGTTGCATCAGGTTCTCCTGTGTCTTCTGTGTCTGACACATTAGCAGCAAAATTATTAGCTGCGGCAGACAAGTATGGGTTGGAAAGGCTCCGAGTGATGTGTGAATCTTATCTATGCAAAGATATATCAGTGAACACTGTAGCTAGCACTCTTGCATTGGCTGATCGATATCATGCCATGGAACTTAAAGCTGCATGTCTCAAATTGCTGCTGAAAACCTTGCAGGTATTTATCTGTTCAGCTTCCAGCATCCCCATCTTTACTCCCTTTCTCAAATTTGCTCTTGAAGATATATGTATCCCAATAGCTTCTAGCTTGTGTTTCTTATTATTTAATGAACTGCTGGAGCATAGCCTTCTATAGGATGGTTTAGGTTTCTTTTCCTCTGTTCCTCCAAGTTATGTCATGTTGAATACCCAAATTTTCATATTTGAGAAGATTAAGCATACTAAAGCCTTTTCAATCCATATTTATATTGTTGATGTAGATTACTGTGAGGTTTGCAATACGTTTGACATCTTATCTTTTGCAGCCACCATTTAGTTGATCCTGTTACTAGTATTCTGAAATTTATTTTATGTTGAAAATTGAGCCTTTTCAAACCATTTTTACACAACTAATGTAGATTTTTTTTGAGGTTTACAATATACTATCGAAATGCAGCCACCAATCGATCTTTCCTGTTTACCACATCCACAACTCAAAATTATTGTTTAAATCTTCTCATCTTTTTCTGAAGCTATTGTTTCCATTAAGATTTGAGAAATTAGTTGTTTGAGCTTTCCCAGAGTGAAGAATTTATGACTTGGAAATGCCAATGGATTCATCCAGAAGAGTTCACAAACTTTGTTCCAAGTGAAATCAAGAGAACCCCTGCTCCTATGATCTGCAGCTTGGCTTGCACTCTGGGAACTTTCTGAATACTTGATTCCCATTGTTTCCCCCCCCATTCTTTCTTGCATCTATTCCTTTACATGGAAACTCTGGTTCTGATTGCCTGGCATTTATCTAGAGTTCTGCATAGAATAATAAACTCATGCATGGGTTCACTTTTATATGTCAATTACTTAGACAAATCTCTTCTTGTTAAATACTGTCATGTTACTCCCATATGACCCGCAGGGTCCAGAAAAGCAACACTCATTTTCCGAAAAGAAAAAATATTTAAGGATCTCGTTTACAATTGTTATATAGTGTATGTAGTAGGTTTGATCAAGTGAAGGCTGGAGCATCTATAATTTCCTGACCAGAACTCAGTTTTAGTGAATGAAGAATTGTATTGGGCATTTGTTTTTATCAAACTATTTTCTATTTATCTGAGATATTTTAATTTTTTCAATTTGTGCCAAACTTGCTTGAGCTGGTTATATCCGTAGTTGCAGCCGTAATGCGGTCGAGTGGGTTTGAATACCTCAAAGAGAATTGCCCCTCACTGCAGTCAGAACTCCTGAAGATTATTGCAGGCTGTGAAGAGGAGTGCAGTAGTGGTGGCAAAAGTCGGAGCGTGTGGGCGCAGCTCTCAGACGGTGGAGATTCAAATGGTCGGAGGGTAAGGCCGCGGACTTAACACAGGAAATATTGTACCACCCCCCAATACTGATTTGTTGTACTGATACAGTTTCATTACTGTCAAGTGAAGTGGGGAGGAAAGAGACATTTGCTCTGTAGTATTTCTCACCATGTCATGTGTTTTGTATGGATACATAATATTGTGATGGGCATATAACTGTTGTAGCTGCTAACTTTCATGAGAGATGAACATAGCTGTGTAGTGTATCGTTGAACACCAAGGTGCGCAATTTTCTTCTCATGACAAAAGCTCAGAATGTGTTGCTGATTGCTATCAGTGGGAGGAAGCACTCCAATGTTAACTGACTGCTGGATTTGTTGGTGCAAAAACTGTTGATGATTCTGATAGTATATGGTTGGATTGTAAAAGGGTAGATGGTTTTTGGGCCATTATTGTTTGATTATATAAATTTACTTTCCAACTCTACTGGTGTCATTTGTATATCAAATGGTGAAAGCTAGGCACCCCCTGTAACCCTATCAAGTGCTGATTTTTTTGACCCCATGATCCACTATTGAATGGACTCTTTCTCAAGGATTTTAGTTCTAAATTCCTATTTTGATTGGATTTGGGAATTCCGAGGAAATGATTTGTTTGGTTGTCAAATTTTGAATAATGTGCTAAAGATTAAAATTTGAAAATCTTTTGAATCAGAAAAAAATAAAATCAAGGTTCAAGATTCTTTTTTCTATTCCAAAAATCTCTCTTGCCGGCAAAAAAACCTAATTTCCTGTTAGAAATTAACCATTTGTGGTGTGAATGGAGAAATTGCAAAAACAGGAAGAAAATAATGAAATATATGAGTTTTAGTATTTTCGATAATATTTCTTGCTTGTTCTTTTTCCCTCTCTACAATTGTGTGTAGAGTCTTTCAGATATATTCATTTTTAATATATTATTTTGAATCCTCTGTTGGCTCAGTTCTCCACTAAAAATAATTTCATTCTCTATTGGGAAATTTGCCACAATCTCAAACAATACTTCTCTTTGTTCTTATCTATTTATTATTGACGAGTGTTGTTGTAATTCCATAGTAGCATGTTTCCAATTTTTTGCTCCATACAGGCTACAAATTCTCCTCTATCCTTCCAAATCTTGCTTCATTGCTGTATGCTTGAACTATATTGATTCTGAAAATAAGTCAGTTTTTTGCCTTTCCCCGACTATTTTCCTGCATTTTGTTAGTAGATGGCTCGCTGCTGCTATTTTTAGTTGTTGATTGGCTGATGGTATTAGATTTTTGTCTTTGTGGAGCTGCCTGCTGTTGGTGGTTGTTGGCATTTGATTTTTTGTGTTGACTGGCTGATGGTATTCGATTTTTGCTTTCTGGGGCTGTTTACTTGCATGCTATTAGTTGCTGTTGGTAATTGATTTTTTTTTGTTTTTTTTATGGGAGATGATACTATTTGTTGGTCTACTGCCTTGAATTGTTCTACTTTTAATACTTAAGCAGTTCCAACGCCTAGTTAAAAAAACTAATCGTTAGAAAAGTTGCTCCTTACTTCCAAGTGATTGCTACAATTTTTTCAGTGTTAAGAGCGTAACTATGCCTGGGGGTGGATTTATTCAACATACTATGGCCCATTTTGTTTTCCTTGGGCCAAATTTTCTCAGGCTCCAAACAAGGTTGTGATGAAATTTCTTGAGCCTTGAGCTGCTATTAGATCCCTCTTTTCATTGGGAAAATCTGACTGTTGTCAGATTTCTTGGGCTCTTTTCCTTGTCAAACATGCCCTTACTAGAGATGTAGGGCTGTTGAGTGTGGGGCCCGCGATTTAAAGAAAGAAGATGTTTTTTTTGTAAAATCACCTATTCTACACTCCATTAGATCTCCGCTTAGATATGAGGTTAAGATGTGTCTACTTCACCACCATCTGAGAGAGTCTTTTATATGATATCTGAGGTACATTTTTTTTTCTTTTTCCTTTTCTATTTCCTTTCTATTTTTATATCTGAAAATTTTATGTTTGATGTACAACCAGGAGTCTTACTTTTTTCTGAGTAACAATACACTAATATATTTCTTCCTTCTCTTTTTTAAGGCCGACAAGAAAGATGACAAAGATCACAAATATTTGGATTCAAATGCTATTTCTCTTTTTTATTTTATGTTTGAAGAAATAATAGTAAATGATAATTTAATGGTTTTTGAAAAAAAAAACTAAACTTGAAAAATAATAAAAAGTCGGGGTGAGTGATGGCCATATTCAAATCTCAAATACCGTTTTGATCACAAAAGATAAACAAATATAGAAGTATGATTAATTTATTATAAAGCATGGCAAGCTTTTACGAGAGAAAAATTGTGACATCCCGAGCATATAATACTTTTTCATGATCCCTCTTTAAAAAATACTAGTGATGATTAATTCTTGAGTTCATAAAAACTATTATATACTAGAGACATTCTCAATACATATCTTATGCGGGAATATTCCTTTCATTTTTCATGCTCCCTGGTTTAGGGTATGACGTCCTCGTCATATTAACACTTCACCAGGCAATATGGAATTCTCGGTATGACTCATCTGGATTCTAAAGGTGGCTCTCATGGATTCAAGAAGCGTCCCCCACTGCATCCATGTGCAGCGTGATATTTTGCTCCGTATAACACTTAGCTCCATGTGGCATTTAGTTTCACATACTTCCTACTGGTTCTAATTCTGATACTATTTGTAACGCCCCGAGTAAAATATTTTTTTCCCCACAATTCCTCGCATAAAAATACTAGCTACGGTTAAGTTCTTAAGTTCACAAGAACTACTATATGTTAGAAATATTCTCAATGCATATTCATTATGAGACTATTTACTTAACTTGAGGTATGACAAAAACACAAGAGATCAAGATAGTTTTTGATGTTTTATCCTAAATAAATATGAAGATTTTAACGACCATTAAAAGTTAGATGGGAACTCTTGTCAAAACACCCCCATACAAGAAAATATAGTCATTTTCCTCTCGCTCGACCTGACACGTCACCCCCGACCCTGGCCATAACCCTAGCACCGACGCTGACCCCTTCTCTCTTATATTGGACCTCATTAGGTTGCAAAAGAACCCAGTAAGCCAATAATATCTCCATCCCTATCCAAAGTCCCAGCACATAAGTCCGATGGAGAAAAATATGTCCGTGCCCCTAATATTTTCCTGATTTATTTTTTTTACCTCTAAAAAAAATTTCTTCTCATTTTACCCTCTTTTTATATTTTTCATTCATTTTTGCACTTTTAATCATTCTTAAAAAATTAATTACAATATAGATGAAAATGCCCTTAGATTCTCTCTCTGCTTAACATTGATCTTCTTTTAGCAATACAACTCTTATAGTCTTAGTTGAACCCAATATTCTATCAAATAACAAAAACAAATCCAAAGATAGTTTAGAATTATGGTAGCTTTCTTGTATCCTGGCATCTGATGCGCTGATGGTCGTGATTTGGCCTCTGCTTTCTTCTACCTCCTGTGTTTGTTCTCTCTGATATCACGTGCTCCGCCCTCTGCTCTATTGAGCTCTTCTCCATCATGGGCTCCCGCTAGCAACGCCGACCACACCTTCCTCTTCTCCATCATTGTCAAACTACTGATCCATTTCATTTCTCATGACATTTTATCTCATCTTTCATCATAGTTGGTGAATCATGGCGACCCAAATAAAATGAGAAATGCCTTGATATATACTTGAAAAGGATTCTTGAGGAAAGCTAGGTTAGCGAACAAAACACAACGTGATGGATCTAATTTGTTATGGAACCAATCATTTTCCTGCGTCATAATTTAACTACATTCTCAATTGGAAATAGGTGTCCTGGTCTCATAAAACATTATCCATAACAAATAAGATGAGAAAGAATTGGTATTTAAATCACTTTTCTTCTCGTATCTCATCCCATGCTAAAATGAACATTATAGAAAATCAAGTTTTCTCTTGATTTTGTTCGCTTAACCTCAGCAATAAGTGTCTAGTCTATCTTTATATTCTTCTTTCTAATTAAATAGATGAAGATAAAATCTATAGACAAAGATCGGTACAAAATGAGTTTCTTTTGTCTTAAACTCAGCTTCAATCTAAAGGTGGATGATGCCAGACAACAGAGACAATATTAAGGTTATGTAAACCATGACCTCTTCTCCTAGCTAACACAGAGTTTCAACGAGGATCGAGGATCGAGAGAGGGTGGTCTTGCTGGCAGCATTCAAGCCATGTGTAGTAGTCAGATTTTGACTCTTGTCAAGATCACGCCACGTGTCCTGCTTTGCTAGAAGCGTCTCAAGCAACGTGCGAAAGAAACATGCCAGCAGCCCTAGTATAGGCCCAAGGAGAAAGCATCGGGTCTTGCCCTGAGCCCATACACGTCTCGAGCTACCTACCGGATTCGCAACTATCAGGTCCTTTTTCGAGATCACAACAAACCAAGATCATCCACCATGAATGCTTAACTTGGATGAGGCTATCCCGCAAGTCGGGGGGCCCAGCCTCCGAGACGAAGACCCTTCATGAAGACTGTCGCCTCTACGCTAATTACAGCATTGAAGCACGATCCCCGCGATCCATGAATTCAGTTATGCTGCCAGATCATCCCCACATTTCAAACGTTATAAACACCCCTGCTTTAATGTGGGATGTTATGGATAGTGGCGGATATCTCTGCGTAATGATCCTAACAATTAAGCAACGTGATCTGGGCGGTTATGAGGAAATCACAATGTGCAAATTATGCAGTTATGGAGATCCGAAATATCCGTACTATCAAGTACAATTCCAACAGGTATATTTACACCTCGATCTCCATGGAGAAAGGGGTTAGTTTCTGATTACCACCAAAAAACACTACACACAAGCACTCTTTCGTTTGCTCCCACAAAAAAATGAGGATTTTCATTCTCACGCCCGTGGGTCTTCGGTCGGCACCTTAGCTTCGTTCAATTAACGCGCCACACCGGTCTCCTGACATAAAAGGTGCTTTTTTTTTCTTTCATTTTTGTGTTTTTGACAGAATCAATCTGGAGTGTCCGTTCGTTTATGGCGAAAAAATCCCTAACGCATTGGTGTTTTCGTTGAGATCTTTTGAGTATACGCTCAGAGTTCCCTCTCTTTCACCAAAACTACCCTAAAAAACATTCCTCAAATAGCCTCTCCGACAATGATAGCCCTTCCAAAGAAGGCCTCTTCATAGATTGCTGTACATCTACCGCCTCCAAAGGCAAGATGATTATCAACGGGGGCACAGGTTCTGCGAATCATCATCTCAGAATCCCAACGCTATTCTCCATCATGTGCAGAAGAGCATTCATCCCTGACGGACACACCGGAAGGGGCAACCAACAAGCATGAGTCTCGGGTTCCTACTGAAGGATAGCTCCTTCAAATGCTAGCCCACTTTTAGAAGCGGTTGGACGAGCAAGAGGTGGAGGTAGCCTGCGAGCACGAGATGGTGCCCTCGAAAGGGATGTCGCTACGCGCGTCAAAAACCAGCTCCTCGCTCAGTTTGAGGTGCTCCGAAGAGCACGGACAAGGAACTCAGATGAGGAGTCCTACACTCATCCTTCACGGCCGCACGCGACGGACACCACTTGCATCGGGAGCAGTCGAAAGCATCACCGATCCGCGTCCCCACGCCATAAGGAGCACTCTGATGAGAGCGAACGTACAGATCTACAAAGACTCCTCATATTGAAGATTTGGTGGAGATGGTCAGAAAGCAGATCGATGAAGACAAGTCGCAGTTCCATGGTAGGCCAGGATCTTCCATCCTGAGTATCTCTGATTTCCCTCTCTGATTTCCCTCTCTCGGAGGAGATCATGTCTCATTGGTTTCCAAAGAAGTCCGTGGTACCGAGCTTCAACTGTAATACCAGAGTGATCGATCCCATCCAGCACCTCCGAGCCTATTAGGTCAAGACGGTGGTCCACTCCCACGATGATCCCTCTCGTGTTGTGTATTTCCTTCCAGCCTCAAGGGCGTGGCCCTAAACTGGTCCTACTCCCACCACTCGCGATCTCTCAAGAGCTTTGAGGAAGTCAACAACGTCTTCTTCAACCAATATGCCTAGTGGCAAGAGTTTAAGAATAACGACAACTACCTCCTTAACCTGATGGTTAAAGCCTGTACGGAGACTCTCTTGAAAGATAAAAGTGCTCCTGAAGGGCTACTCCTACAGCCTATATTGGATCCTTACCCTGAAGGCGAAATCCTACATGGAGACTCTCCTGTAAGACAGAAGTTCTCCTGATGACTACTCTTACAGTTTATAGTAGGTCTTTACCCTGACGACTAAAGCCTATTTGAAGACTCCTGAAAAATGAAAGTGCTCCTGACAACTACTCTTATAGCCTATAGCGGGTCTACACTCTGACGACTAAAGCCTATACGAAGACTTTCCTGAAAGACGAAAGTGCTCCTGACAGCTACTCTTATATTCTATATCGGGTTCTAACCCTGATGGCTAAAGCCTACATGGAGACTTTTCTGAAAGACAGAAGTCCACCTAATGGCTACCCTTACAGCCTATAGCGGGTCCTTACCCTGATGGCTAAAGCTTACACGAAGACTCTCCTAAAAGATGAAAGTGCTTTTGACGGCTACTCTTATAGCGTATAGCGGGTCCTTACCCTGACGGTTAAAACCTACACGAAAACTCTCCTTAAAGACGGAAGTCCTCATGATGGCTACACTTCAAAAGCATATATCGGGTCCTTATATTGATAGCTAAAGCATACACGGAGACTCTCCTGAAAGACGAAAGTTCTCTGACGGCTAATCTTTCAGCCTATAGCGGGTCCTTACCCTAATAGTTAAAGCCTACACTGAGCTCTCCTAAAAGACGAAAGTGTTCCTGACGGCTACTCTTATAGTCTATAGTAGGTTCTTACCCTGACGACTAAAACTGACATGGAGACTCTCTTGAAAGACGGAAGTGCTCATGACGGTTACTCTTACAGCTTATAGTGGGTTCTTATTTTGACGATTAAAGCCTATACAGAGACTCTCCTGAAAGACGAAGTCCTCCTGATGGTTACCTTTACACCCTATAGCGGGTCTTTATCTTGACGACTAAAGCCTACAGGGAGGCTCTTGAAAGACGAAAGTGTTCATAACAGCTACTCTTACAACTTATAGCGGGTCCTCACCCTAACAGCTAAACTCTACACGGAGACTCTCCCAAAAGACGAAAGTACTCATGACGTCAGCTCTTACAGTCTATATCGAGTCCTCACCCTGACGACTAAACCCTAAATAGACACTCCCTTAAAATATGAAAATGTTCCTGATGGCTATAGCCTATATGAGGTCCTTACCTTAATGGCTAAAGCCTACATGGATTCTTTCCTAAAAGACGGAAGTCTTCCTGATGGCTACTTTTACGGCCTATAACAGGTCCTCACCCTTACGGCTAAACCCTACACGAGACTCACCTAAAGATTGGAAGGGACATCAAAACTCAAATCTATCTTTATTACTCTTTCTTACATCATACAAAAGAAGAATGCTAAATGCAACTACAAAAAGGTAAAGCTTGAAACCTCATTAAATCTGCATTTCTATTCACTCTTCCCACTCTTATCCCGGTCCAAATTCAAGAGCAGTGTTTGTCAAGTTTATGATGGAGACTTCATCTCCTTGCTCTTCTCGATGGAGGAGCGCCCCTGACTGCTCCGCTTCAGTTCTCAAATCCATCAACTCGACTCCTTGCTGCTCAGTTTTCTTCTCTAATTGGCGAATTCGAAACCAAAGATGGTCATTCTTGTACTGCATCTTTTCTAATTGAGGTCAAGAAAAGTTAACTGCGTTTTGTTTGCTTGTGACCATCTCATCCAAGTGATGCTTCGCAGTCAACACTTTATTCAATCCGTCCATCTTGCATTGAAGGGATTCGTTCAAAAGACGATTCGTGGCCTTTAATTCCTTCAACCACCGTAATTGAAACATCAACTTCACAGCCAATTGATGTCACTTATCGCAGAGGTTCCTTTCTGCCTCCTTACTGCGAGTCAACTCATGATCCAGCTGCGAGATGATCTGGTCATACAACGTAATCTCAGTCTTAATGGGGAGATCAAGCCGAAAACGTTCATCCATTATCGCTCTTCACCTGTCACGTAGAAAATTTAGAAAATTCAGCAAAGATCCGGGCTACTCACTGAGATCAACATCGACTCCAGACGAGGAAACATTTGGATCATCAAAATACTCTTTGTATTCCCCATCATCAGAAGAAGTCCTTCCAGAGTGTCCATGGAAACTCGGATGATCCCCCTAGATTGCCATGAGGAATCAAAGCCAAGTTCGAATCTGGAGGAACTTTTAAGCGACGTTTATAGAAACACTAGACTACAACCGACAATCCAACAAAAAAGATGAAAAAAAGAGAACTCGAAGCAAATTTTAAGGCAAAACAAGTGTGAGGAATCTTTACTGATATTAAGAAGGGAATTACAAAGTTAAAGCATATAAGGCTCTTGATCAGGGAAAAACTGTGCACGAAAAGTGTGTGTTTTGAAATCACGAGTTAAAAGTGCGTGCTTTAGCTTCCTCGATACTTCCGTTATAGCATGGTGGTTAAACGGGTCGAATCTGCAGGGACCGGAAGCGATAGAAGTTTTACCGGTATGTTCATGTGTGTGTTAACAGTTCTTCTATATTTTAAAGAGTTAAAAGAAAAGAAAATAAAGAATGAGAAGAATACAGTGAAAATAAAGAAGTGGGAAAAAAAAGAGTTGTTATGAATTTTGGGTTTTTGAAAAAAGGTTAAAAGAAAAGATAAAAAGAGATACAAGAAAACTCATGGCTACTAACTACTAATGTTTCCACTAACATGCCAACCTCTTCGAGATAATTACCTCACATGTATCATTGGCCAACACTAGTCCTTGGCTTCAAGAACTTTACAAAGCATGACCATAAAATCATTTTCACATCCAAATTCAACAAATAAGAACAAGTTACACTTAAACTATCAAAATTAACTAGAGGAAACATGGAATAAAGTAATGGTAATTATTAGAGAGTTAGATGTTAGAGTGCTAGAATCCATCATTATGAGTCATCAATGGCTCTTGCAAGAGTAAGACCAAATAGAGGCTATTATATTCATGTGGATTATCAAGTAAGGAGTTAGCAAGTTAGTGATTAATGATTAGTTGCCATGAGAGAAAAAGCTAAGCATATAAAGAGTTAGAGAGAAGAAAACTAATAGAGATAAGGAGAGAACCTTTCATATAATGTCACCTTCCATTACAAGAACCCTAATTTCATCCTATGCATCTCTCTTCCCTATTACATGATCTACAAAGAAATGAAAAACAAAAGAAAGAAGAAAACTAAACTAAACTACACAAATGGGAGAATCTACCCCTAAAAACTCTCCTCTCTTCTCTTTAGAAAACCTGGTGTATTTACAAGCTAAGGGGGCACCAGGGAGGTGTCACGGGGCCATGCGTCGAAGATCAACACGTGGCCCTACCATAAGGCCGCGGCTTGCCGCGCCTGGGTGTGCAGCTTTCTGCTGCACACCCCTTTGTACCTGCTGTCAGTTTGTTAAAATTCGCTCCTAGATTTGGCAGATCCAGCTTCTAAAAGTCAATGACTATATTTGTAGGCTTTAAATATCATCAAATGAATGAGATTTTAGGCTTTTTCTTCATTTCATATCATGGACCTAGAAACATACAAGAGAGGTATTAATAATAGAATTTAATATTGAATAAATGTGAAGATGTGATATGAAATATGCAATTTTGGAGACTAATCAACTCTCACACTCAAGCGACACTCATATGGTGTTCACGAGAAGCCTTAGAATCTGGTTCAGTTCCTCTTTCTCCGACTTTAGCTCCCGCTACCACGTTAGGGGCATTAGCCAAAATGGCAGGTACTTCAACAAGTATATCGGACCAGAACCTCCTCTTTGTCCCCAATAGGGTACCTCGGTGATTTGCCCTGAGCACCATCGCGGTACCCTCCTTCTACTTCATACCTTAAAGAGCCACACCTCATCCTGCAACCTTTCCATATCATTATCGGCTCACTTTTCTATCTCATCTCTCTAAGCAAGAGCCAGTTCCAAATCGCTTTGGAGCCCATCCATCTCTTCTTGGGAGGTAATCCTCTCTTGCTTCTACTTAGTCTTGGCCACATTCTTCTCCCCAAAGGAAGTTTGAGGTCATCTCATACTCTCGACAACTCCTCTTTTAGTTCAGGACAGTCTATTGACTCACATTCCATGACAACTTGTAGCTCAAGGAATTTATCCTCCGCCTTCTACTTCTCCACGGTATTTCGTCGACCTTCTTTCTCAAGTCAGCGAGGGTCCTATTCCGCTCTTTCAAGGTAGCGTGCTGGCTGTCCAAGTGTCCCAAAGTGAACACCACATCCTAGAAAGGAAACATTCAGATATTGATGGAACACATCACTGAAGACAGAACCTTAATCCACACTTAGCTTGAGAAGATTACTCTCCAATGTCCTCCTTTGCCCCTTCAAGGGGAGCGCTTCAAACTCTTCCAGACCGTCAAGGAGCTCACCTTGACTCAAGGCAATCTCCCTACCTCCTCTCCTCAGGAACAATCTCGAGTAGGAGGTCGAAGCTTGAGGAACCTGGTCTGTATCCAGAGATTGAGAAGCCTCCATCACAGGTGCTACAGAAGTTTCGCCTCCGACATGATGCTGCTCTCTCGTAGCCATCGCCCCAAGATTGGATGACAACTCCAAAGTGGAGTCAAGACAAAATCCTCTTCTGGGCACATGTTGACGTGGTCTTGGCCTAGAGACTTGAAGACCCAGGGAATCAAAGACTGTTCGGGCATACCCGGAGCCATATGAGCAGCCTCCTTATCGGGAATGCACTTTTCCTTCATCACGAAACCCCTTCCAGACTTCTTCTCCCTTGTTAGCTTCTCATTGTCAGATCCATAATTCGATGTCCTGTCTCTCTGAAATCAAAAGTCAGGATATGGAAAGAAATGACACGTGTAAAAGAAGAGAAAAATTTACCTTTCTAGAGACGTGGGCCCGGGAAGTCGACTCCGGCCTCTCTCTCCTCTTCTGCAGGTCAGTCTGTAGGGGAGCCTTTTTTTGGCTCTGTTCCTGCCTCACATCCCTATCAATCTCCTCCTTGTCAATGTCAGATAGGGACACCGTATCATCTCAGACCATAGTCTAAGGTCTCAGAATGGCCGAAGGCTCTGCAGGTCTGTTTGGATTCAACAACCAGCTCCACTTGCATTGGTCGTGTGGGATCTCGTGCAACTTCAAAGCCCGAGCCTTGACCTCCTCCGAGATCGGCTCCACAACTTGGAAGATCGGATCCATTTCCATGAGAGCGGAACAAGCCCACGATCACTTTTCAAGACCGCTTCCCAAGGATCAGAAACTCAGATTATAGAGCCATTCCACCCATGGTTATCTACCAAGTTGACAATCGACTTTTGCCAACAACTCTGTGACTTAAAAAAGCAGACACTGTCCCAGTCTTCCTTATCACATAGGCAACGCAGAACTCATCAAGCCCATACAAGGATGGGGCGTAGGTGCAGCAAAAGGCTTCAAAAGTCAAGACCGTTTGCTAGGCGCCTGACGATAACTGGGTAGGAGAAACCTTATATTACCCCAACATACTTCAGATGAATGAGGTCAGAGGTAGCAGAAGTCCCAATGCCAAGACCTGGGTGGTGAAAAATACACACCTTTAGTAGGAGGGGGCACCTTCACATCCATGTGGCAGGGCAGAACTCCACCACAATCATCGACGACACTTCCGCAGTGCCTCATTAAATAGTCTCTAACCTCATTCCAGCCAGAAATGATGGATGGTTTGGGATCAAAATCCGTCCCCACTCTAGTATGTTAAGCAGATCTCTTTCCCTTCTTTTGACCAACAACACTTTGTCTTTCCTCCTCTCTTCGGCGACAGTTTCCTTCGTTATCGTGAAGAAGATCCTAAAGCCTGAAATTCTAAGCATAGAGATGGGGCAAAAAGATTTTGGAAACGAGAACTTTGAGGACTAAAAGCTAGGTTTTCAGAAGGATCCTGTAACGCCCTGATCCGGCTGGTACGGAGACGCTACTGCGACGTATATACGCAGGTCAGAAATACCCTCATGTATATACGCTAAGTATCGGTACAGGCAAGAATCAGAGTACGGAAGCACGTGGTACATATACATTCTAACCAATGAGTACAATTACAAGGTTATCACCAGATGTGACAAATATTATAAGAATATTACATCGCCAATATAGCGCAATTGCGAGAATACAAGGTGATACGTATGAATAGTACAAATGGAGGCTCAGAGTCATAACATGAAAACTCTAGAGCCGAACAGGAGGGCCTGGAAGGATGGGGCTCTGGACGGTCTGCTGAAGATCCACACTACCGCTGCGCCACTCTGATCAGTAACTGGGAGAATCCACACGCTTTCAAGCTCCAAAACCTAGACATGAGGATCCAGAGGAGTCAGAACTCCCCAGCGAGTGGTGATGTGGAAGCCAGATGGCGAGCATAAATAAGCACACACGTATCGATAAATCTGGATCATAAACATGAAAATCGTGTCGTAGGCACAAGCATGCAGAAGCAAGTAGATATACAGCAATTGATATCAAGCAGAGAAGACTCATAGTATGATCAGATAAGAGCAGGAGACTTGTGGAATAGAACCAAGTGGAAAGGCAGGATATAAGCAGGTATAGTATAATAATCATAAAACCGGAAATTCGAAATAAAATCCGATACAAGCAAACATGACAAGGCATACTACAGATTCATACCTGGCATCTTTTATTAGTATTATTACTCGTCTTACCCCGATGTCTAGATATGTGAACTAGCGTCCCAGCGCACATATATCCACATCTGAGTAAAGCGAGGTTGTTATTGGAAACCAACGGGGGTATCAACGAACAATGTTTACAGTGGGTCCCGTGCATGCTTGGGACCACGGTCTAGGACGTTCCGTTACTGGTGCTCAGAACCAGCCACAAGGCGTACAGGAGGGTCTTGTAGAATGCCCTTATCAAAATGGTACCAAGAAGGAGGGAGCCAGCACTCCCCTCGGTCGCCTGGAGGCCCACAGGTCAGACCGGAAGTTTAGTTGCACAACATACCTAGTGCCGCTGTAAACACGAACATATGTTGATAGCCACAAGTTTCCCCCGACCGATGCAAGTTGTTCCTTTTATGATTTATTAAGTAATTATCAATTTACGGGAATAGCAGGTGCAAGACATGATCAGGAGTTCAGGAGTACATGAGTACTATAGATTCGGTCAATGTATATGTATAATATAGGATAACAAGTACAAGATTCAAATCACTGTATGTAATACAGGACAAGTATAGTATCCCGTAAATGTGATAATCACAGGTCAAGTATTAATATGTTAGGAGGCATGTGATAAGTTATGTCATAGTAAGAAGCAAGTGTCAAGTATCGGGTGTCAGGTGATGACACATCAGTTGTCAAGTGATACAGACAAGTGTCAGGTATTAGCATGTCAAGTGTTAACATATCAAGCATGTACTTGGCAAGTGATAAAGTAATAGCTGAGCACAACCAAGCAGAGCTGAGCAAGCTGGAAAGAAGGTAATATACAACACTAAATGCTATCACGCTCGGCGTGGTTATCGCTCGCAAGGTAGCTAGACACACGTGTCGCAGCAAGCGTATGAACACCATACTATCGCTCACGGGGAAGCCATGCTCACGGGGTAACTATACTTGAACGGAGTAAGCGGTAAAGTGTTGACGCTAGGTCTGCCTACCAGGCGTAGCATAGAGAAAGTCCAGAGGACTTTAAACCTAAAAGGTTGTACCCAGAGGTTAGGGTACCTACAAAGAAGGTGTTAGTTCCACGCACAAGTACATAAGACAACCAGGTCGATCCAACGAAGCAGGAAAGTCAAGAGGAAAGCGAGAACACTCGCCTAAATCTTTAAAAAATACAGTGAAATCTCCGACCTCCAGAATTCAGGTAATCAACGCGTAAACGCGTTAAAGGGAAAGTGATAGAGAGGAGAAAATCAAGAAAGAGAAAGAGAATAAGAGAGAGAGGAGAGAGAAAGTGAGAGCTAAGAGAGAAGTCCATGGAGAGAAAGTGTGTACAGGGAGACGCGGTTTGAGAGTGAGACACGGGGGTCGCAGACGCGGGAGTCGCGTCACGTAGATGCCACAAGCGTAAGGTTCGAGACCTGTGTTCAAGTTGTAACACGAGAAGAACGCAGGCGCGGATGTGGGTTCCGCGTCGCGCTATCATGAGAAGAACACAGACGCGGGCATAAGCTCCGCATCGTGTTGACACGAGAAGGACACAGACACGGGCATGGGCTCTGCGTTGCGTCGATGCAAGAACGCGAAGGTCGCGTTATACAATGTCAAGAACGCGAAGATTCGCGTTAAGAAATTGCTTGGATGCGGGGTTTAGCTCCGCGTCTCTGGCAAATAATCAACAAGAGAAAAACAGATACAGGGAAATGAGAGAGACACAGAAGTGGGAAAAGAGGGAGAGAGGGACGCAGTGATGGGAGATGCAAGGATGAAAATAAAGGAAAGAAAAGAAAGAAAGAAAGAAAGAAGGAAAATGAAGAAAGAAAAAAGGAAAGAAAGGAAGAAAAGAAAGAAGGAAGAAAAGAAAGAAGAAGGGAAGAGGGGATGATGGCCGGCAGTCACCGGCGACGGCCGTAGTTGGCCGGAGTTGGCCGGAGAAGGCGGCCAAGGCTCCAAGCCCAAGTCATCAAATGGGGTGCAAGTATAGTTCATTTTAGATTTTTGGAGTTTTGCAAAAGGAGTTTCGGAGAGCGAAGCTATAGCTCATTAGAAAGATCTCTCCAAAGTGAGGAAGATGGCGCAGTTGGTGGTGGCTAAGGTGGTGTAGATGGTGGTGGGCATGGTGGTGAAGCTATGGAGGTTAATGGGTTTCTTGATGGAAAAGAGGAAGAAGAAGATAGTGGAGATGGTGTTGTGGTTGTTGTTGTTGTTGGAATGGAGGAGAAGATGGAGGAGAAAGTGGTGGAGAAAATGGTGGAAGAAGTTGGTGGAGATGGATGGGAGAGTGGCCGGCCAAGGAGGCCGCCATGGCTATTTTTGGGCTGCTGTGGACATTCTCTGTTGGAGATGAAGAAGGAAAGAAAGAATAATGAAAGAGAGAGAAAGAAAGTGGGGGTTTATATAAGGGAATGAGATATTTACAATATTGCCATTGTCATATCTTTCATCCTATGAGACTTGCGTCTCCATGAAGTGTAATCCACGTCAAGGCAAAATAGGGTTAGACGTGGAGATGAGATCCGCGTCCAGGAGGAAAACGCAAGAGTCACGTTAGACAGAAAAGACAAGAAAGCATGGTTGATAAGATTAAGAATTGATCTTGCAGGACAAGCATTAAATGCAGTATGGAGAGCTTCCCTACATTAAATGTTGAACCCAGGTTGGTGAAACTCGCGTCTAGCGAGGAGAGAGAAAAATGGAAAAAGAGAAAAGTAAAATATCTAAATAAAATTCCGCTATCTGGGGAAAACACCGAAAAACTCCGGAAAAGTCTAAAAAATGAAGTAGTTGAAAAACTTCCAAAAATTTTTAAAAATAATAAATATTATTTAAAGATTTTTAGTGAAATCGGTTTTCAGAAATTCAATCCTATTTTTAAAATAAAAATCCTGAAGTCAACCGTCAATACCGGTCTATACCGAGTCGGCCGGATTTTGATAAAATCTGAAAATTCTCAGAAAAAGTATTTGGATAGAAAATGTGATTTTAGGAAGTTACAGGAAAGCCATTTTTAGAATTTTAACTCCGTTTGTAAATTAAAAATTCGAGATTCGAGCAGCGGTATCGGTCGACCCGGTTTTGAAGATTTACAATTTAATTCAGGAAAATTCTAAAAAATCATGAAAAATCTAGAATATTAGAAGATGATATTTGAAACTGAAATCGGTTAAATTAGAATAGCAGAAAAAACTAAATTGAGCTATACTCTAGGATCGGGCTCCCAGTTCAAACTAGGGCTGACTCCGAGTTCACGAATCCAGATCCAAGGCAAAACGATCATATAAATAACTCATAATACAATACAAATACAGGAAGTAAATCAAAAAATATGATCAGAAAATATGAATACGCAACTAGGTACGTATTCTGGGAGCGAGGTGTTACATTCCATCCACCTTACAAAAAATTGCGTCCTCGCAATTTCGATAAGGGGTAAAATGAACACAAAAAGGTAGGAATGAGAATTATGCCAATCAAGATATAAATAACTATGAGCTGTTCTCCTTAATTGACTGAACGGTAAACTCAGGACTGAGACATCTCTGCCCTTCTGCCGTATATATACATCCTCTGACGGTGCCATAATAATACTGATCTGATGTCTGCTTATAAAAGAACATTGTCAGAACTTCAAAAGACTAACCCATTCTGAATAATATAAAGTGAGCTGACTTGGTGAGATAATCAATAATACTTCAATTAGACTGTGAGCCAAAACTGATGAAATTCATAGAAATCCGTAGTGCTGAAATCCATAAATATAAAATCCTGCATGGCATGATGTTGTCCTTGATAAAGACTCTGCTGTAGAATTTCTGATGTGCTGCATACATAATAATTCCCCGAGTATAGACCAGAATATCCTAGGTAAAGAAAACTCTGATAATACTGAGTATGAACCAAGAAGGACAATAATTAAGAATTTCTGCATACTGGGCGTTGCTAACTCTGAAAGACATAGCCAAGAATATAGAATAACCCTAAAGAATTCTAAATACTGACTTCTGAATGATAACCCGACTGCAGATGAAACATGTTAAGATATCCGGGCCTTGCAAGATCGGCTGAGTGGATCATTCATAAGGATCGTGGCGATAGCTCAAATATAGCGATAAAACCTTTTTCAGCGGATCCATGAAAACACGTTAGGTAGAAGAAATCCGAGGAATAGGCTAGAGTGCTAAGCACTGAAGGAACTAGTCACAGAAGGAACTAGTCACGGGCAAAGCAAGCCTAGGTGAGGCTATCGCGTAGCACAGCTCAGGTGTTAAGCATTAGGGTGCGGCGAAGCTAACGCTCTGCAAGGCTCGCATATGGCGAAGCTCACGCGGCGAAGCCAGCGCGTAACACAACGCTAAATGCTAAGTATCAGGGTGCAGGAAGCTCACACCCGGTTAGATTCAAGGGTGACTAGAACACGACCCTCGCTTGGCGAGGCTAGCGGAGCCTATGGTCCACCAAATCAATAAAGACTGCCAGGAGTAAGTGGCTCTGAGAACACGATCAGGAAATTATAATAACTGAAATGTGTCCCGAATGCTGTCTTCTAAATAATAACCTGACTGCATATTAGCTCTGAGAATACCCGAGTTCCATGAACATAGTCGAATAAATTGTGATCGCTATTGGAGTAATAGAAATGAAAAATACCATAACCCTTTCTGCCAGAAGTCCTGATTCTAGGATACTGCTTTATATAGACACTTCTCATGTACAGTCTATCTGATTATATAAGCGATGACTACTCCACTTGATGTACTTGGTCTCCTATGATGTATCCATAAATACAAGAATATAATGTGAGGCCGAAGATCTGTCCAATATAAGAAATGTGATGTACCAGACTCGAGGAACGTCAGAACATAATGAGAGCAAACACATCTGCTCTGTTGTTACCTCTCTAGTCTACGCATATCTTAAGTTGGCATAAGGATTACAAAATAAGAATAATAAAAACAGAAGAGATAGGAATCATGAAATAGGGAGGTAGACACGGACGGACTAAGATTGGTGATGATAGTGCAATGAGAAGGATATGATATAGAGAATTTACCAACTCTCAGACATGCTAAGAATGGGGACAATGGTTACGGTTAGTACTTTCAGGGTTCCTTTTTCAGATATTGAGCATCCTTTTATGTTCTCACTCCATCAGTATCCTGTCTTCCTCTTCAATCAGATTATATGTTTGCCTCCTTCTACCATGTGCCCTAGCTCTTTGTCTCTTTTGTGTATGACTCCATGCTGGATGCTGGGGATGAAGCGAGGTTATTCTGCTAGTAGGTCCTAGATTCCTTCCTAATGGTGATACTGGATGAGTTGATCTGATCGGTGCGATGTTCTCTATCTCCTTGAACAGACAGTTACTTTTCAACTAATCTCTGGACCCGTATACGACATAATTCATAACCTTTCTGGCAGTTGTGTTGTAGGTGCCGGCTTCAGACAATACCCACATGTCATATGTTGAGGGCAAGGTTGGAGGGATGGCTTAGCTAATGGGGCATCCAGGGGCCTGTCTAAGTCTTCAACTTTCTATTAACTGAGAGGGTCTCTTTACCAACTTCATCTGCATCCCATCCTGATTATTCTTTTTCAGGTCCGTTCTACTCCCCGAGCGATGGCAAAAACTTGAGAATACTTCTTGGGCTGCTTGAGAATAAGAAACATCTTGATCCTCCTCTTCATTTCTTACTAAATTCTTACTTGCTCGGTTCTCCTTATCAGCCACCATGTAAGACACCGATCGACTATGCCCTAGGAATTTTGCAGTGTACTTATCTACAATTCAATCTTCTGAGCTATACAGAGAAGAATCTTCTCATAGAAATTCTTAGAACTGGTCCCAAGTGATAGGCTTTTTCAGTTTCGCTGCTCCTACAAACCACCACGTCCTGGCCATATCTTTCAACTGAATCTTGATCATTTCCACTTAGTTCTCGTCAGGGATTCGAGTTGCCTTCAGAAGACCTGTCGTATTCACCAGCCACTGCTATGCGTCTAGGGCTTCTCCATGCTTGAAAAGATTACGATTGTAATTTCCTAAAATCCGACATGTTGCCTGGCTTTAGCTCCCGCAGTGCAACCAATAATCTTTAGTGTGGGACCTTCGTCTGTTCTTGTTAGTTTTTCATCATATTTTGCAGAAATCATCTTAAATCAACACTTCCTCCATTAGGGCCACTCTAAGAAGAACCAGAACCGTTATGATTTTCCCGTCTTTTCATGTCCGAGTTGGTTGAAGAATAACGAGACACTGAAGTATGAAAGGATGGGAGAACTTCAGAATTCAAGGGTAAGATTATCAAGAGAGAATGGATAACTTTGTACTTACAGTTGGATTGTATAACCATGACTCATGCATTCCAGTTGCAAATTTCTATATCATTAATTTGCCGACTGGTTGTACTAAGGATGTGAGAGCCTAGGCTCTGATACCACCCTATAACGCCCCGATCTGGCGGGTACGGAGACGCTACTGCGACGTATATACGTGGGTCAGAAATACCCTTATGTATATACGCTAAGCATCAGTACAGGCAAGAATCAGAGTACGGAAGCACGTGGTGCATTATACATTCCAACCAATGAGTACAATTATAAGGTTATCACCAGATGTGACAAATATTACAAGAATATTACATCGCCAATATGGCGCAATTGCGAGAATACAAGGTGATAAGTATGAATAGTACAAATGGAGGCTCAGAGTCATAACATGAAAACTCTAGAGCCGAACAGGGGGGCCTGGAAGGATGGGGCTCTAGACGGTCTGCTGAAGATCTACGCTACCGTTGCGCCACTCTGATCAGTAACTGGGAGAATCCACACGCTCCAAACTCCAAAACCTAGACATGAGGATCCAGAGGAGTCAGAACTCCCCGGCGAGTGGTGATGTGGAAGCCAGATGGCGAGCATAAATAAGCACACACGTATCGATAAATCTGGATCATAAACATGAAAACTGTGTCGTAGGCACAAGCATGCAGAAGCAAGTAGATATATAGCAATTGATATCAAGCAGGGAAGACTCATAGTATGATCAGATAAGAGCAGGAGACTTGTGGAATAGAACATAAGTGAAAAGGTAGGATATGAGCAGATATAATATAATAATTATAAAATCAGAAATCCGAAATAAAATCTGATACAAGCAAACATGACAAGGCATACTACAGATTCATAGCTGGCATCTTTTATTAGTATTATTACTCGTCTTACCCCGATGTCTAGATATGTGAACTAGCGTCCCAGCACACATATATCCACATCTGAGTAAAGCAAGGTTGTTATTGGAAACCAACGGGGATATCAACGAACAATGTTTACAGTGGGTCCCGTGCATGCCCGGGACCACGGTCCAGGACGTTCCGTTACTGGTGCTCGGAACCAGCCGCAAGGCGTACAGGAGGGTCTTATAGAATGCCCTTATCAAGATGGTACCAAGAAGGATGGAGCCAGCACTCCCCTCGGTCGCCTGGAGGCCCATAGGTCAGACCGAAAGTTTTAGTTGCACAACATACCTAGTGCCACTGTAAACACGAACATATGTTGATAGCCGCAAGTTTCCCCTGACCCGATGCAAGTTGTTCCTTTTTATGATTTATTAAGTAATTATCAATTTACGGGAATAGCAGGTGCAAGACATGATCAGGAGTTCAGGAGTACATGAGTACTATAGATTTAGATCACTGTTTATGTATAATACAGGATAACAAGTACAAGATTTAAATCACTGTATGTAATACAGGAAAACAAGTATAGTATCCCCGTAAATGTGATAATCACAGGTCAAGTATTAATATGTTAGGTGGCAGGTGATAAGTCATTTCATAGTAAAAAGCAAGTGTCAAGTAGCAAGTCGGGTGTCAGGTGATGACACATCAGTTGTCAAGCGATACAGACAGGTGTCAGGTATTAGCATGTCAAGTGTTAACATATCAAGCATGTACACTTGACAAGTGATAAAGCAATAGCTGAGCACAATCAAGTAGAGCTGAGCAAGCTGGAGGGAAGCTAATGTACAACACTAAATGCTATCACGCTCTGCGTGGTTACCGCTCGCAAGGTAGCTAGACACACGTGTCGCAGCAAGCGTATGAACGCCATACTATCGCTCACAGGGAAGCCATGCTCACGGGGGTAACTATACTTGAACGGAGTAAGCGGTAAAGTATTGACGCTATAAGCTGTCTAAAAAATCATTGAAGACAAGTCTTCAAAAGCAGAGTCCCAAAACTCCAGACGCAGGGCTAATCTCAGCTAGCACTGCAGCACCAAAGCGTGAGGGTCGAAACCCGCGTCTCAGCCCCACTGCAGCACCAAGACGCGAGGGTCGAAACCGTGTCTCAGCTAGCACTGCAGCACCAAGGCACGTGGGTCAACACCCGTATCTCAACCCCACTGCAGCATCAAGGCGCGAGGGTCGAAACCCGCGTCTCAGCTAGCACTGCAGCACCAAGGCGCGAGGGTCGAAACCCGCGTCTCAGCCAGCACTGCAGCACCAAGGCGCGAGGGTCGAAACTCGCGTCTCAGTTGTAACCGTCCTGGTTATAGGGTCAATCACGGCCCACATAACGGGAAAAGTAAACCCCATTATGGAGTGTTTTTAGGAGGCACGTTCGCTCCTGAAACCTCTATAAATAGCCCTGTTGCTATGGAGAAAGGGATTCTTTTGGGAGAGAGATCAAAGAAGAACTTGACTCGAGAGTTTCTACAGAGAGTCCAACTCTTCAACTGACTTACTGTGTACAAGTTAATCCTTGCCTATAATCTCTTTGAGATTTTAGTCAACAGAGCTGTGTTACTCCGTCCGCCAACCGAAGAGAAGATCCCCAGAAGTTCCTGACGTTCACCCGGTCAACGGAAAACAAGATTCACTTTCCACCGTAACTTGAAAAATCTAGCACTAAACAAAGGGGAAATTCAAGACTCAACATCTTCCCTCCCTTGTAGTCAGAGCATTAGTCCGTTGTAATCTTTCAACTGATTCAAGGAAATTTTACGCGAAACATTCTCCGTACCAAACAAGAGATGGCGACTCCGCTGGGGACTACTTTCGTTACTGACGAACAAGTTGTGGCGCAAGGTGACGTCCTCTACAAGGGGAAAATGGTCGAATCACTCGTCGCAGAATTCGATCAGGCAAAGTATGAAGAGTTCCTCTCTTCCGGCTCCAAGAGCCCAAAGGCCCGCGCCTACCGCAGGGTCTCTACGGGGACTTGCCCGAAATCTGCTCTGAGCCTCTCTCAGAGGCAGCTGCTTTGAGGGATGTTGTGGCCAATCACGCCAGGCGTGACACACGCGCCAATGTCTCTCAGGAGACCCGCGTGGTCAAATTCTCTGGCGCCCAGCCAATCCACCCTCTTCCTCAGCACCAGGTCGTCGTTGGTTTCTCTCAACCCCCACGACGCAACCGGAATGCTGAACGCCGACAGAGGAGGCATGTGCGTCAACTGCAAGTTGAAACAACTGATCATCCAACTGATGCAGGACGCAAGGTTCAAACCGGCGTCTCTGCCGCACCACATCCGGCACGTGAAATCCGCGTTTGGCAACCCAAACGTGAGGTTCATAAAGTTGGCTCCTCTGAAGCCCCACTCCCCAGACGCCAAGGCGAAGCTCACACGCCTTGTCGAGTACAAGAAGCATACGCCTCTAGGCGTGGGGCCCAGCAACTTGCATCTCTCAAGCGTCTCTGCCCGACGTAATAATCAGCAATGCGATAGTCGCGTCTCTTCTCAGCAGAGACGCCAGACGCGCGTCCTGAAGCCACGACGTGAAAACCGCGTCTCTGAACCCCGCGTCCTAGCTGTACAGAGCAAGGATGCCTACCGCCCTCGGCATTACGAGGCTAATTTCTTTGATCCTCCTCCCACGGATCTGAGAGATTATTTGACGAAGAAAAGAAGTGATAATTGAATCACTTCGTCATGTTACTGCGAGCGGCTTATCACGATGCTCTCTGAGTGTCGTTGCAGTTCAGGTGCAAACCAGCAGTCTCTATTCAGACAGCTGACCTTGATTCTCCGATCAGCTAAAAGGAGTCGCTCCCACAGGAGGAGGGTCTTCTCTGACACTGAATATCCCGAGCTCACGACAAACATGGCGAGCAGGAGCAGAGGAAAACAACCTGCAATCAGTTCTGATGATGAGTCTGACACAGAACCGGAAGGAGTGTACCGACACACTCGCGCCCGGACCGGAGCAATTCCCCCGATTGACTACAATGCTCTAGCCCGGGGCATTGAGGTGAATGACTCGCATCCCGCTATTGTAGAGTCACGGGCTTCAAACTCTTCTATAGAGAAAGAGGCCTTTATATACATGACTAGCACTCCTGAGGAGACCGCCAGGCGCTTGGAGCAGCAAGCCCAGGTCCAGAAGGAACAATTTGAGATGATTCGTTCTCAGTAAGAATTTATCGACTCCCTTAAGCAGATGCTCGCACAGTTGCTCGAAGACAAGAGGAAGTCAACCAATAAAGCCTCTTCTAAGAAGTCTAAAGGCAAAGGAAAAGAGGGGGAAAGCTCATCTTCTGTCCACGTAGAGGAGGAAGAGCAACTTACTTCTGGTTCGTCTAAATTCTCGTCGCAGGAAAAGGACGACCGAGACCAGGGAAAGGTTCATTCTAAAAGAATGAATCAGTTGGAGCAACGTCTTGAGGCCCTTACCAACCGGAAAGGCCTCCAAGAAGCAGGAGTAGTCCGGCCATATCCGGCTTAGTGGGACCTGGTTCCATACCCGCCCAAGTTCAAGGCTCCAACCCTCCAAGCATTTGATAGGAAAGGCTCACCGAACCAACATATCTACTACTTTAAATCCCAAACAGGGGATGTGGTAGATAATGATGCCATTCTGGCACGCTTGTTCATCGGCACCCTAAAAGGGCTTGCCTTTGAATGGTTCATGAAGCTCCCGGAGGGTTCCATCAAGAATTGGGGCGACTTGGAGAAGCTCTTCTTAACGCGCTTCTTTGAAGATGACTTGGAGGTCAACATGCCTACCCTTTTAGCCACCAAGCAGCGAAAGCGAGAGTCCGTTAAGTCTTTCGTAGAAAGATTTCAGAATATAGCGCTCTGATTCCAAGAAGTATGACCCAAGTCACCCTGGTGAAACATGCCGCCACAATCTCCAAACTTCGCTCCTTATCAAAATAGGATTTGCCTAAAGCCGCACCTGGAAGCAGTTGATCTAACAAGGTGAACAGGCTGAAGAAATCGTCGCTCGGGTCAGGGCAGAAGAAAATAAACCCAGACCTGAAAGGTCAACGAGGCGTGCGCCAGACACATCCCTCCAAGCCAAACGGAAGGATAACTTGGCAGCAGAGACCAAATCCCCTGTCAAACCTCAACCGGTCAAGGAAAGTGGCTCTTCAAGCCAACCACGTGCCAACAAGCAGTATTCCTTCAAGGATGAACATGTCGACTCGCTCTTCAAACTACTCAACAAGAGCAACCGACTGAAACTTCTTGAAGCTAGGCGCCCTGAAGAAGTCGGTAAAACCGATAATCCCAACTACTGCATGTATCACAGGATGTTGGGACATCTGACCAAGAGCTGTTATGTCTTCAAGGACATCCTTCAGGCTCTGATTGACACGGAGGTATTAAAACTCCGTCCAGAGCAGAAGAAGGTGGCGGCCAATATGACGTCATTCCTCCAGTTTGGAAGGCAACCTCCAACACCCTCTGGAGTAGTCCCTGTCCCAAGAGGAGAGCTGAGAATGGTCAACACAGACCCCCACCAACAGCAAGAGAAGGGCCTGATACCCATTTTCACACCTTAGGGAGAAGTCATATGGGTTCATCCCGACCTGGTGGATGGCCAGCAATGGACCACTGTGACCAGCAGGAAGTTCAAAGGCAAAACTAAGACTTCATCCTGTAATGTGGTATGTGCCTCTTCTCGGGAAGCGGAGACTGATGTTCCCTCACTGACCGATTCAGAAGAGGAGACGATAGCTCTAGCCACAGAACCCAGTCAACTAGTGGCGGAAACCCGTTCAGGACAGTCATATTTGAAAAAGTATGACGAAATGGCGGTAACTCCTCCAAGACCCGCTGCAGAGTTAGCCAAGCCCTCCACAAAGCAACCTGTGGAGAAACAGAAAGAGCTTCGATTTTCCAGAGTTCTTTCGAAAGACATAGCGGAAGGATCCACAGCACCTTACCGCTTTGATGTTCTGACTCAACTGGCCAACATCCCGGCCCGGATTACTCTTTATGAGCTTTTTAGGCGATCGAAGTCGACCAGAGAAGCTCTACAAGAGGCCCCGGCTAATGCTGAGGTTTTCATGACCCAGGTGCCGATCGGACCAAAGGAGGAAGATGTAGAGGACTGCCTCCATACCTCCCAAAATGTTCCCTGCATTACCTTCACGACAGATGATATGCAAGTCAAAGGGAAATATGATCGACCCCTTTACTTCGCAGGGTATATTGGATCATCTGAGGTGAACCGCATCCAGGTAGATCCCGGGTCCGCATTGAGCATTATGCCTCGCCGAGTTATGCAACATCTCGGGATTCCTACTTACCGTTTGAGCGCCACCCAGACTACTATTTATGGGTTTCAATGCCAATAGTACCCGTCCAATGGGGAAGGTCAAGCTCAAATGCCAGATTTGGGACCTAAGGTCAGAGGTGACATGCTACGTCATAGATGCTGACATCTCCTACAATTTGCTGTTGGGACGACCATGGATTCATTGCAATTCTATCGTTCCCTCTACTCTCCACCAAGTCATGAAATACATCGACGGGAGTGGAAAGGTGCGAACGTTGATTGTCGAAAGGCATCCGTTCAAGGGAGTTGAGAATTATTTCACAGATTCTCTCCTATATCAGGAATCTGTGGAAGCAGATGAAATTCCGCAACCAGAGGAGCCCGACTCTGGTAATGAAGCCGACATCGAGCAGGAAAAAGAAGAGTGCATGTGGGAACTAGACCCACTTGTAACGGGTATTAATAAGCTCGATATTGATAGTACCTCCGATGATGTAGGCCGATTGTATATTAATGAAGACTTAGATTTGACGTATTTCTCTGTATTTGCTTCTGATTCAGTGCCTCGACACTAGTACTGAAGTCGATGATGATCTCTGATCGGCAATGGATGCTTTGACATCATTACATGTATCGGTGAAATAGTCCTTCGAAACATGTCGAGATGTTGGTAGTGCGCAAGAATCCATATTCATGGTTCCAGCAAGACGGAAAGGCCAAAGACCAATTCTTTTCGGACGAATTGAATCCGAATCGATGACCCGTGAAGAATCAAAAGGCGAGCAAGAATCCTCTCAGTTCGGTCATTATGAGCCAAAGGCACTCAGAATGATGAAAAGCATGGGGTATGATCTAACAAGTAGACCAGGGTTGAACTTCGGCAAAGGAAGGAGAACGCTACTTTGATTTTTTGTGCCGAAAGGGGAAACCCCTGATTATTATCATCGGACTCGCAGGGGGTTGGGCTATGTGTCAACTCCGATCCCATCAGCTTCTGAGTCTAAAGAGTCATTATGCCATGATTACTCATCGGGCACGTCATCGTGGGAGTCAGATGTTAGTGTCGGCAACATCTTCGGAGAACTTTCAGTGAATATGGTTTCAACAAGCCACCTAGAAGGCGGAGATGAAGAAATGATCCAATCCGATACAGATCCTTGGATTAAACACTTAAACAATCTATGGGATACCCGCTTCGAACAGCGTGAGCCACCCACAGAAGATAAGGTTGTTCAGATCAATTTAGGAGATGAGGCTAATCCTAAGCCCATCTTCATAAGTGACGGCCTGTGTCACCTTCTGAGAAAAAGCATCTAATATCTCTTGTACAAGAATATATAGACGTATTCACCTGAAATTATGAGGATATGCCTGGACTTGATCCTCTAGTGGCTATGCACCGCCTCAATATTAATACGGACAAAAAGCCCGTCAAGCAACAACAACGACGGTTCCGTCCAGAAATAATGGAGGCAATTCAATCAGAAGTCTGAAAGCTTATAGACTCTGACTTCATTAGGGAAGAACAACATCCTGATTAGGTAGCCATCATCGTCCCTGTTGCTAAAAAGAACGGGAAGATCCGAATCTGCATCGATTTTCGTGATCTAAACGAGGCTTGTCCCAAGGATGAATTCCCACTGCCAATCACAGATGTCATGATTGACAATACATGTGGATTCGAGCGAATGTCCTTCATGGATGGATTCTTAGGATATAATCAAATCAAAATGTATCCTGATGATGAAAAGCATACCTCTTTCAGGACACCACTGGGGTATACTGTTACACCGTCATGCCCTTCGGACTAAAAAATGCAGGGGCAACATATCAAAGGGCCATAAATGCCATTTTCCACAACTCAAACGCAAAAGTAAACCCAGACGCGGAAATAATCAAAATCTGTGATCGCGAGGCTAGCATGGAGCCCGCGTTTTGAAAATCCAAGACTTATGAAAAATCTCTAAGTACTTGGACTCAGACGCAAGATTCATGAGGACCAACGTCTGATTTCACAAGACGCAAGAATCATAAGAAATCTGCGTCCGAATCTTTCATACTTAGAAACATTCTAAGTGTTGAATCTGAAACGCAAGGCTCACTAGGGCCCTGTGTTCAACAAGCAGACGCAGATTCGAGCAGATAAAAGTAGGAAAGGTCAGCAAACCTGCGCCTTGTTTATCGACTCAAGAGCCGCATCTGAAGATCAAACATGGGCTCGAGCCCGCGTTGGCGGGTCAATTTTAAAAAGAGGGGTTTAAGAGTTCAAAGAACTCTATAAACCCTTTTAATGGTGGAAATTAAGTCTGATGGCTTTACATCTGAAATAGGGGTTTCCTGCATGGAGGAACCGCCCCTTTGAGTCTCAGCGACGACCGCCCGTGAAGATGAAGCAGTTTGCTTGGCCTTTGGTGCCATTGCGAATCAAAGATCCGGTGTTAGATGAAGTAAAGAGAACAAAGAAAACTCCTTTCTCAAAACCCTAACAGATGCACACAAAGACGAAGGAGAGTCTAATGATGACTCTTGAAAGGCTGTTGCCTTTTATAGGCACGGTGATTCGCAAAGATACGCGGCGCTTGGCTCGACGCCTAATTACCGCCTGACGCGTGGACAGCGTATTAAATGCAGCGTGAAGTTCGCACGCTAAAAAACAAGTAGATGTCCCCTCAATTCTACAGGACACGTGGCAGCGTACTCATGGCACGGATTCGCATCCAAGAGTCGCGTCTTCATCTCTAAAGATGCGTCCCTTCAATGGACGCACCCTTTCAACCCGACCAAAGTCGCGTCTGCCTCATGGAGTAATGGTCGCGTTTTCATTCCAAAAGATGTACCCCTATAGAAGGCGCGTCTTTAAAACAGTGGTACCCCCTGCGTCCACAGAACTGGCGTTCAGTCCTTGCTTCTGCAATTTAGTTCAACAGTACACTGGCACAAGCAGACGACTGCCCGCCCCTGGTTTAAAGTACACCAACGATAAACTCAAAACATCGGGGAAGTTTAGACTGTGTATCTGGACACTTACCACGATCATTTCTGGCGGCTTCAAAGGGTTCCACAGTATACTCACGAAGACCATAGTCCAGACAAGATCAAGCTCAGAGAATTGTCAGTCCAATCACGAGAAGGGCGAATTCAGCTAAAGTCCAAAGTATTTCGAAATCCGTCCCAGCCAACCGCGGAATATCGAAAACTTTGGAGGGGGTTCTATAGGCTATCTAAAAAATCATTGAAGACAAGTCTTCAAAAGCAGAGTCCCAAAACTCCAGACGCAGGGCTAATCTCAGCTAGCACTGCAGCACCAAGGTGTGAGGGTCGAAACCCGCGTCTCAGCCCCACTGCAGCACCAAGGCGCGAGGGTCAAAACCTGCGTCTCAGCTAGTACTGCAGCACCAAGGTGCATGGGTCGACACCCGCGTCTCAACCCCACTGCAGCACCAAGGCGCGAGGGTCGAAACCCGCGTCTCAGCCAGCACTACAGCACCAAGGCGTGAGGGTAGAAACCCGCGTCTCAGCTAGCAATGCAGCACCAAGGCGCGAGGGTCGAAACCCGCGTCTCAGCCAGCACTGCAGCACCAAGGCACGTGGGTCGAAACCCGCGTTTCAGTTATAACCGTCCTGGTTATAGGGTCAATCACGGCCCACATAACGGGAAAAGTTAACCCTCATTATGGAGTATTTTTAGGAGGCACGTTCGCTCCTGAAACCTCTATAAATAGCCCTGTTGCTATGGAGAAAGGGATTCTTTTGGGAGAGAGATCAGAGAAGAACTTGACTCGAGAGTTTCTACAGAGAGTCCAACTCTTCAACTGACTTGCTGCGTACAAGTTAATCCTTACCTACAATCTCTTTGAGATTTTAGTCGACAGAGCTGTGTTACTCCGTCCGCCAACCGAAGAGAAGATCCTCAGAAGTTCCTGACGTTCACCCGTCAACGGAAAAAAAGATTCACTTTCTACCGCCACTTGAAGAACCCAGCACTACATAAAGGGGAGATTCAAGACTCAACATCTTCCCTCCTTGTAGTCGGAGCATTAGTCCGTTGTAATCTTTCAACTGATTTAAGGAAATTTTACGCGAACCATTCTCCGTACCAAACAAGAGACGCTAGGTCCACCTACCAGGCGTAGCATTGAGAAAGTCCAGAGGACTTTAAACCTCAAAGGTTGTACCTAGAGGTTAGGGTACCTGCAGAGGTGTTAGTTCCATACACAAATACATAAGACAACCAGGTCGATCCAACGAAGTAGGAAGTCAAGAGGAAAGCGATAACACTCGCCTAAATCTTTAGAAAATACAGTGAAATCCCCGATCTTCGGAATTCAGGTAATCAACGTGTAAACGCGTTAAAGGGAAAGTGATAGAGAGGAGAAAATTGAGAAAGAGAAAGAGAATGAGAGAGAGGAGAGAGAAAGTGAGAGCTAGAGAGAGAAGTCTATGGAGAGAGAGTGTACAGGGAGACGCGGGTTTGAGAGAGACGCGGGGGTCGCAGACGCGAGAGTCGCGTCGCATAGATACCACAAGCGCGAGGTTCGAGACCTGCGTTCAAGTTGTAACACGAGAAGAACGCGGGCGCGGACGTGGGTTCCCCGTCGTGCTATCACGAGAAGAACACAGACGCGGGCATGAGCTCGGCATTATGTTGACACGAGAAGGACACAGACGCGGGCATGAGCTCCGCGTTGCTTCGATGTAAGAACGCGAAGGCCGCGTTATACAATGTCAAGAACGCGAAGATTCGCGTAAAGGAATTGCTTGGATGCGGGGTTTAGCTCCGCGTCTCTGGCAAATAATCAACAAGAGAAAGACAGATACAGGGAAATGAGAGAGACACAGAAGTGGGAAAAGAGGGAGAGAGGGACGTAGTGATGGGAGATGCAAGGATGAAAATAAAAGAAAGAAAAGAAAGAAAGAAGGAAGGAAAATGAAGAAAGAAAGAAGGAAAGAAAGGAAGAAAAAAAGAAAGAAAGGAAAGAAAGAAGAAGGGAAGAGGGGATGATGGCCGGCGATGGTCGGCGATGGCCGGCGGCGACCAGAGTTGGCCAGAGAAGGCGGCCAAGGCTCGAAGCCCAAGTCATCAAATAGGGTGCAAGTATAGTTCATTTTAGATTTTGGAGTTTTGCAAAAAAGGTTTCGGAGAGCGAAGCTATAGCTCATTAGAAAGATCTCTCCGAAGGGAGGAAGATGGCGCAGTTGGTGGTGGCTAAAGTGGTGTAGATGGTGGTGGGAATGGTGGTGAAGCTATGGAGGTTAATGGGTTTTTTGATGGAAAAGAGGAAGAAGAAGATGGTGGAGATGGTGTTGTGGTTGTTGTTGTTGTTGGAATGGAGGAGAAGATGGAGGAGAAAGTGGTAGAGAAAATGGTGGAAGAAGTTGGTGGAGATGGATGGGAGAGTGGCCGGCCAAGGAGGCCGCCATGGCTATTTTTGGGCTGCTGTGGACGTTCTCTGTTGGAGATGAAGAAGGAAAGAAAGAATAATGAAAGAAAGAAAGAAAGTGGGGGTTTATATAAGGGAATGAGATATTTACAATATTGCCATTGTCATATCTTTCATCCCATGAGACTTGCGTCTCCATGAAGTGAAATCCGCGTCAAGGCAAAATAGGGTTAGACGTGGAGATGAGATCCGCGTCCAGGAGGAAAACGCAAGAGTCACGTTAGACAGAAAAGACAAGAAAGCATGGTTGATAAGATTAAGAATTGATCTTGCAGGACAAGCATTAAATGCAGTATGGAGAGCATCCCTGTATTAAATGTTGAACCCAGGTTGGTGAAACTCGCGTCTAGCGAGGAGAGAGAAAAATGAAAAAAGAGAAAAGTAAAATATCTGGATAAAATTCCGGTATCTGGGAAAACACCGAAAACTCCGGAAAAGTCCAAAAAATGAAGTAGTTTGGAAAACTTTCTAAAAATTTTCAAAAATAATAAATATTATTTAAAGATTTTTGGTGAAATCAGTTTTCAAAAATTCAATCTCGTTTTCAAAATAAAAATTCTGAAATCAACCGTCAATACCGGTCTATACCGGGTCGGCCGGATTTTGATAAAATCTGAAAATTCTCAGAAAAGTATTTGAATAGAAAATGTAATTTTAAGAAGTTATAGAAAAGCCATTTTTAAAATTTCAACTCCATTTGTAAATTAAAAATCCGAGATTCGAGCAGCGGTATCGGTCGACCCCGGTTTTGAAGATTTACAATTTAATTTAGGAAAATTTCAAAAATCATGAAAAATCTAGAATATTGGAAAATGATATTTGAAACTGAAATCGGTTAAATCAGAATAGCAGAAAGACCAAATCGAGCTATACTCTAGGATCGGGCCCCGGTTCAGACTAGGGCTGACTCCGAGTTCACGAATCTACATCCAAGGCAAAACGATCATATAAATAACTCATAATAAAAAACAAAATATAGGAAGTAAATCAAAAAAATACGATCAGAAAATACGAATACGCAATAAGGTACGTATTCTGGGAGCGGGGTGTTACAGATCCTCTCTTTCTGAGTAATTCCCTCCATTTCTACACCGGGAGATGACATCATCACAATGATGGCCTTGGATTTGATTCGAGGCGTTGCGGCATCCCCTTGACTCAGATCGAATCATTGCACATATCCTAGCGAGGGCTAGCAGTCTAAGTGGAGGTTATCTCTCTACTGCGCACGCCAATCAGACACAAGGTTTGACGGCTGGTCATACAGAGTAGAGGTAGCACTAAATGTGCAAGATATGAAAAGATATGCCAGTTGCTTTTCCCTGACCATAAGATGATAAGCAAATTCTGAATCAGAAAAACAAATTAATTACACTTTCCCACCTTCCCGATCGAAGACTCTGAAAAGGGGGAAAGAAGGGGCATCTGTAGTGGTCGGATTTTGACTTTTGTCAAGATCACGATACATGTCCCGCTGAACCAGAAACGTCCTAAGTGACCAACGAATTCGACATGCCAGCAGGCCTATTATAGGCCTAAGGGGAAAGCCTCGGGTCTTGCACCGACGAACTACCTACACGGATCCACGACTATCAGGCCTTTTTGGGACCACAATGATCAAGATCATCCACCATGGATACTCAACTCTAACGAGGCTATCTCGCTAGTTAAGGGCCCCAGCCTCTGAGATGAAGACCCTCCTCGAAGACTGCCGCCTCTACAGTGATCACAGCTTAGCAATTTGATCCTCGCGATCCATGGATTCAGTTATGCAGCCAGATCATCCACACATTCCAAACCTTATACACCCCTACTTCAATGCGGACTATTATGAATAGGGACAGATTTCTCTGTGTAATAATCCCAACAATCAAGCGGCCCAATCTAGACAGTTATGAGAAAATCACAATGTACAAATCATGCAGTTATGGAGATTCGAAATATCTGCACCATTATTTACAATTCCAATAGTTATATTTACACCTCAATCTCTATGGAGAAAGGGGTTACCTTCTGATTACCACTGTAAACACTATACACACAAGCACTCTTTCGTTTACTCCCACAAAAAAATAAGAATTCTCATTCTCACGTCGGAGTCTTTGGCCGGCACTACATCGTTGCTCCTCACCTAAAGATGTTCTTCCCTTTTCTGTGTTTTTGACAGGATCAATCTGAAGCGTCCGATCGTTTATGATGGAAAATCCCCACCACACCATGATAGAAAAAAACTCAAATGGGATAGTGAAGCACGTGACCCCGAAGAGGACTAACTCGAGGCAAGGGCGAAACATATGACGTCGAGAGGCTGAGGTAAGAGTGGGAGCAGAGGTAGAAGAAGATAGAGACACTGTCATGACTGTACAACGACTCATGGAGAGCAAAGATAATAAGAAAGGTTTGTTAATTTATGTTTTATTATTATTTGATAGCAGATTGATTTCATCAACAAAGATTAGACGTTTGATTCCTAGTAGGCAGGTGAGAGGAAAGGGACCATATCATCACCTGAATGGATATTGACACCCAAAAAGATGATGAAGGCACCCACCCAGAGTGTTAAAGGCACCCATTAAATTTAAAAAAAACCCAAATTACCCTCTCCTCCTCCTCCTCTCTCTCCCTCTCCTCTTCTCCTTCTTTCCCCCCTTCGCAGGCGACCCCCACCTCCCTACCGGCAACCCCCTCCTCCCTCCCCTCCCTCCTCCCCCTCTCTTCCCCGACCCCCTCTCCTCCCTGACCCCCGATCTCCCTCTCTTCCCCTCCTCCCTCTCTCAGGCGAACCTTCTCCCCCTCTTCCTCGCCCCTCCTCCTTCGGCAAACGCCCACCCCCTCCCTGCTCCGTCCGGCCTCCACCCTTTCCTCCCCCACCCTCCTCTTCTCCCCAGCTATTTGGCCAGGCTGGCCGAACAGATAAAGTTTGTTCGGCCGAACTTCGGCCGAACAGCTGGGGAGATGGGGAGGGGGCGGGCAGGGGGAGGGTGGAGACCGGGCGGAGCGGGGAGGGGGAGGTCAAAGTCGCGGGGAGGGGAGGGGGAGGTCAGAGAGGAGAGCGGGAAGGAGGAGGGGGAGAGGTCGGGGAGAGGGGAAAGTCAGAAATGCCGAGGGGGGAGGCCGGTGTCATTGGAGAAGAAGAAAGGGGACGGGCAGAGAAAGGAGGAAGAAGAAAGGAAGGAGGAAGAAGAAGGGATTTTGGACTTTTCACCAAGAATAAAATTGGCAAAAAACTAATGGCACACTTGTAGTATTTTGGTGGGTGTCTTCCCCATTTTGGTGGGTGGCAATATCTGTTCCCTTTCATCAAGCAAGGACGCAACCAGCCAAAGAAACCTAAAGGTACTTATGTCTACATTACAATCAATTTTTTGAAAAATGATTAAAAGGTTATAAGGAATGAAAATTATATAAAAAGGTAAAATTAGAACAAAAAATTGTTATAGGGGTTAAAAAATAAATCAGGAATATTTTAGGGTATGGACGTACTTTTCCCATCCCAGTGTAGTCCAACCGGCGTCTCATATATTAAACCCAAACCGACTCAAAACTTCTCTCTTCCTCTCTCTAACATAGGGGTGAGCAAAGTTCAGTTATAACCGAAAAAATCGACCAAAAACCGAAACCCGAACCCGAATTGAACCGAACCACTCTAGCTCGGTCAGGTTTCAGTTTTGTGTTCCAAAACCCGAACCCGATCGAACCGAACCTAATCTCTCACCCTATATATCACCCTACCCAAATTCAATTTAGTGAATCATATAGTTCATAAAAAAAATTGGTGAAAATTTATCTCATTACTTCTAGCAATACCGTCTTTTTTATGTTGAATATGTGAAAGCTATGTTAAGTAATCTATCACAATTAAGAATAATATTTATATTAATATAGTTTCTTTTTTTCATTCTTGTCATTAAAAGTTAGTAATAATTATGTACGCTTCGATAAAAGAGTCCAAACACAGTGTAAAAGTTTTAGAATATGAAAATTTTAATTTACGTCTTTATCTTATTTCTAATTTGGGTATTGAATATTTGATATTAGAATATTAAAAAATGATAATATAATGGTGATTAAAAAATATAAGAAATGATGATAATATATTGGCCTAACTGAAAAAATCAAAAAATTAAACCGAACTGAGCCGATTCAGTTCGGTTCAGCCGCTAAGCCTAATCGGCTCGATTTTATAAAAATTAGCAAAAATCGAACCGGCCTGTGCGCACCCCCTACTCTCATGCTTTGTCCCATTTTTTCTTCTCCTCGCGAACTTTTCTAGATTCTACGGCTTGTTATAAGACCCAAACCAACCGCCTTCTTCTTTCTCTTCGTTTTGCATATCCCCCTCTTCTCCCCAAATTTTGGGGGAAAAAAAGAAAAAAGACTCCAATCATCAATCAGAACACAAAAAAGGGCAAAAAGAAAAACAGGATCTATTTGGGCAGTCAGTGGAGATGTCGGAGAAGTTCTCGCCGGCGCTGCGACTCACTGATCTCAACGATTTCATCGGTCCCTCCCAGGATTGCATCGTCTCCTTGAAGAAGCTCAGCAAGCCCAAGACCACCGGCAAATCATCGTTCGAGGTATCATTATTCTCCTTCTTCGTTTTACTAGCATTTTGTGAGTTAATTTTAGCATTTTTCTGTTTTTTTTTTGTCTAATTACTGGTAAGATGGATTGGGTCTGTGTTAGGGCAAAATCAATTGATTGATTACTGAAGAAAAATTGAGTTTTTAGGTTTTGTGATTTGGCCACTGCAAGGTTTTGTTCTTATGTTCATAAAGTTTAGTTTTTTTTAGTTTATTCTTAAAGTTGTCCAGGACAAGGTAATGGATAAAGCGGAAATTGATTCAGCTCTTATGCAATCATTTTGCTCGAGTACTATATACAGAATTAAGAGGTACTAGTATACAGCCGTCGGGCGGTGGAAAATCGAGAGGGAGAGGAAAGAGGGGAAAGGAGAGCTAGAGAGGGAGAGGGGAGAGGGGAAGAGGGGAGGCGGAGCAGGGATAGGGGAAGAGAGGAGGGGTGGAGAGCCACAGAGAGGGGGGAGGGGGAAGAGGGAGGGAGAGGCGGAGAGCGAGAGAGAGGGGGAGAGCGAGAGGGGAGACGGATGGATAAACAAATTTGTGAAGGAGTGTCGTAGAAAACCTCCCTCCGGTTGATTTTGATAAACTTGTTTATTATTCCTAAAAAATGAAAAAGAAAAACCTTTACCCAGGGGGAAAGCAAAAATAGTTTTTTTTTTTTTTTTGTGTGGGTGGGTCTCATTAATTGTGTTTGCTGCTTGAGTTTCTACTGAAACTGATACAATATTGAGATGGGCACATGGTCTATTCTAACAGTGCTTTCTCTTTGCTTTCGATATAAGATTTATTGTACAAAATTGATATGTACATTTACTTTTAGCTGCTAATTTTCCTGAATAGCGTTGAATTTTCTTTGTAGAATCAAGAGAAGGCCCAGCTCGTTAGTACTGCTGATGCAGTAAAAATTTCACTGAAGGATTGCTTGGCCTGCAGGTAGTACACCTCTTACTTCAAATGCAAATGTTGTCATTTCCATATTGTTTTGTAATTTTTATTGAGGAACTAAAACCCAAATAGGTGAATACCAACATGTGTAGAGCATTTGGTGTTTTGTATCCCTTAAGTCTATTTCTGAACAGTTGATTGTCTACACTTCCTAATATGGTATTTAAAATACGATTGTTAATGGTTGGGGCATCTGGTCTTGTTCAATTTTCTTGTTGTTCTATCTCAATCATAAATATTTGAATTAAATTAAACCGGTTAGGAGACAAGAAGGATCCTCATGGGACTTGATACTGGTTCTTTTTGAGTCATTGTTGGCATATAGTATGGCTTGTTTTTAACTTTACTTTTTAATGCATGACTCGTGATGATTTTTTTTCCTGATAACTACATCTTAAACAAAGCAAAGGATATGGGTACCAGAATGAACCTTAAAATAATCTCGGAAAGCATTTTGTGTATTTCTCGATTAAATGCAAATGTAACTTCTGTTGGATCCTTTCTGATGCAATTTGTTCAAGTGTTCTGGCAGTCAACTTATATCAATCGTAATCTTGTCAGAAGCCTTTACCTTTTGGCTAGAATGGTTTCTATATTTGTTAGTATTTCTTTAATAGAATGTTGGTAGACTAAAGAAGGCTTTGTAGGTTACAACTTGCAAGAAATAGTTCAGTGTCTCTGATTTTGTCCAACCAATTTGCAGTTCAGCGAAACTGGACCTGGATGACCTACTGCTGTTAAGTGAAAGCAGTGCTGTGTGTTTATAGCTCATTATTAAGACTAATTTAGGTTTCTTACTAAATTAGGAGATCAGGAAATTTGCTTTAGAGTAGAAATAGGAATTAGAGTAGAAATAGGATTTTGATTTTTCTACTCTAATTCCTATTTCTACTCTAATACTTACCATTGGAACCTGACTCTCAAACCTATCTGCAATCCTTGCAGTGACAGTTGAAAAAACATATGCCAGATTAATCAGGTGGTCCCCTATCAAAGTGTTGTTTACTTCCTCTGGATTTTTCTGTGCCTCGTCTATGCAAGGTACCCTATCTTTCATTGGATAGAAATATATGCTTAACGACTTTTCTCTTCTATATTATAGCTAAGCATAAGTTCCTTCAGATCTTGAAGTAACCCCTTTCGTCATTCGGTGATGTACTTCTCGATGGGATATGCCATGCGCTAACTAAAAACAATGTTGAATATAGTGATAGCGTAAAGCATAGCGCTCCACATCCTAATAGCTTATAGCGTAAATAGCGTAGCGTGAAGCATAAGCTACATAGTTTTATTTTTTTATTTGAAAAATATAACCCAGGCCCAAATAAAGATAATAAATAGGATAAATATAAATTAGTCCTAAATAACATACCTCACCAGTGCCAATTGAGGCTCACCAACGTTGATTAATGTCAAAGAGGGCTAGCTATCAGAGATCAAGATCTCTTAGAGAAGATTAGGACTTGTGTCAAAGATTAAGACTCACTGATGGGTCATTGAAGTTCATTGCAATCTCTCACCACTGAAGGTGAGGATTCATTAGTAGAGAAAGAAGAAAGCCCTAACTCGTTAATTTTGTTATTTAAAAAAGCCCCCCAACCACCAATTTAAGTCAAGTAAGAAGAAAAATATCATAGTGTACCTAAGCTATGCTACATATAAGCGTACATAGCGTGAGCTATTTTAAAATAGCAGATTGCTACATCATGGTTCACATTCGCGGTCTTGGCTGCCGACTCGGCGGGCACTGAGACAGTTCGGTCTCGGCGATTCGGATCGGTATCGGGCGATACGCACAAAACGCTATAAAGAAAGCTAAAAAAATTCTAAAAAAATCACGACAAATTTTAAAAAAATAGACACCCACATTCATGTATCACATGTCCAAAATATATCACCTGGCATACTAAACATAAAGCGAAAGTATAAATACACGTGTCGTCGTAGAAGCATATCAAAATACATACACAATATAGTAAATTACACAAACTACATTCATAAATACATGTTAATGTAATTATTTTCATATTGAATTGCGATGAGGCACAAAATCATCATCATAATGCCGAGTCGACCGAGTCAACTCTGATTCTCGGCCGAGTTGGCCTCCTCTGAGTTGAACCGACCGACTCGTGACTCGGACTCGTCTCGGAGCGGGCCGAGACGGATACAACTCGGCCGACTCGTCTCCGACTCGGCCGAGTCTTTGACCATGTGCTACATTGCTTTGAACTATTTTAGAGCACTACATAGCATATAAGGAGGGCTTCGCTACAAAGCTAGCTTTTTTAGCTTCGAAGCTAGATTTTTTGTTTCTTTCATATTGCTAGAAAATAATAAGACATTTTGTGGTGTAGTTAGGATGATATTCATTTTCATCACCTATTATTGGCTCTTTGAGAAATTGCTTCTCTTACATTTCTGTGTTGTTTGGAGCACATACTGCATGTGAATAAAACTTTCATACTTATCAGATCATGTGTTGGATAATACAGGCCATTTGCTTGTCATTAAAATATATGCTTTTCTCACTTGAGTTTGTTTTTTTTTCTTATGCTAGATTTATGCATAGTACACAGCGGAAAGAGGAATATAACTGATTTATCTATGCTTTTACAGTGGCTGCATAACTTCGGCTGAAACAGTCATGCTTGAGAAGCAAAGTTTGGATGAATTTTTGTCTCATGTTAGTTCGGACAAGGCTGTTATTGTTTCCCTCTCTCCGCAATCAAGAGCATCTTTAGCTACTTACTTTAATCTTACTGCGGTTCAGGTAGACAAAAACTAGCATTTTTAAATTCTTAGTCTTTGAAATCAATAACTTTCAATGTGTCCTCACTTACTTTTTGGAAAATATGGGAGGAGTTTATTCATCCTATGATGATGGATCTGAACTGAAGTACTTTCCATGAATTTTCTGGCATTAGATCATTATAATGCATCTTTCTCTTGAAGTTCCCATCAGGGTGTTATAGCTTAGTTTATTAAAAATCATTTGATAGTATCTATAATAAAAAATTCACTACCTAGAAAATGCTCAAAGCACTAATCATGGCAGTAAACAAAGCCATAGAAAAGAGCCAATTGTTCCATTTTATGTTCCCTCAGCTTTAGTATCACATGTTTTTAGACTGTTGCATACATTGAAAGATAAAGTACCAGCATGATCTAAGCATCTCCCTATCAAGTTGGGGTTACTAGGAGCATGGTTCAAAGTCGCGGTCTTGGCTGTCAACTCTGCGGGTGCTAAGACGCATCGATCGCGGCGTATATGATCGGTCTTGGGCGATATGCGCAAAACACTACATAGAAAGTTCAAAAAATCTGAAAATTATGACAAATCTTCAAAAAAAAAAATACATATATCAATATTTTAGCTTTCATTTCTAGCTAATCACGGGTGAATAACGCATCTTATTATAATGTGTCTAAATTAGACAAAAAAAAAGTTAAAGATAGTTTCTGTGAGAGACTATCGGTGAGAGAGAGGAGGAAAGAGAGACAGAGAAAAAGAGAGATCAGACGGAAGGAGGAGGGGGAGAGATTGGAGGGAGAGGGGAGAGAGAGACATCAGGTGAGAGAGATTGGGTTAGAGGGGGAGGGAGAGACAGAGAGATCGGAAGGAGCGAGAGCGGAGGAGGGAGAGGAGAGCGGAGGGAGGGGGGGAGGGAGATCTGGACATGGAGGCGGGCGGGGCTGGCGACCGGCTGCGGCGAGCGGGTGAACGACGACGGCGGGTTGGCCGGCGAAAGAGGTAAGACTTAGATCTTTCCGCTTTTTTTTCTTCTTTTTTTCCCTTTTTATGCTGAACCGACTCGGGGCCAACTCTGTCCCGACTCGATCGACTCGGCCCCGAGGTGGTCAAAAATCAGGACTCAGGGTGCCTCGCGTCTCGGTCTCGTCGCGACGACTGAGTCATCTCTGACTCGGCTGATTTTTCGAACCCTGACTGGAGCACAAGGTTCCATGGAAGATTTTAAAGAATTTTAAGAACCGCTGTCAACCATAATTTAACCTTCACTTGGTGCCAAATTCTTGGTGAAGAAAACTATGGAGAATAGTGGGGCTTGTCGTAGATTCAACAAAACCAATTGATGCAATGGGCAGAAGTGTTTATCATTTAGTTTAACCTTGTGACCTCTCCAACAAATCCCTAGGCCAATAAGAGCCTGGAAGGAAGGGGGGGGGGGGACTCACGAGGATAGATTTCCTATAGGGAATTACGTTTAACTGAGGCATGCATGCATCCAAGAGTCAAACAGAACACACTCCCATTGGATCAACAGAAGTAGGTAAAAAAGAGTACTAGCATTTTAGATGTTACACTACCTTACAAGCCAGAGGATGATCGCTAATCTGTTGAAGTCTATTTAGTTGCCAGGATACGAGCTGTGGTGGGAGTCAAACTCTTCGGTGATGCTTCTTGGGTTGGAAAATTTTAGCCATTTATACCCTTGAAGACATGCAAGAATGACATCTTGATCCATCTTTCAATTTTTGAGCACATGTTTTGTCTTCTTATACTTTGAAAATTGAAATATAAATAAATCGTCCATAAGTTGAAACCAATTTAGAAGGTATATAATAAGCAGGCACTTTTGTCATTTTTGCTATGCACAATCGTTCTGAGGTGTTTCTGCTATCCGAGTTCGTTGGGGTTATCAGATCTTGTTTGGTTGGATTTCTTTTTTGTTTCCAATTTATCTCTTATCTCGTTTTGTTATTATGCCAGTCCATGTGTACAACAACAGTGATGCACAATAATCCAAATGGGTTTTAGTGTTTTAAAAAACTAGCATTTTAGGTCAAATGCAGGAGCTGATATTTCTTAAAAGAAAAACAACCTTAGGTTGATATGAGAAGGTCCTTTAGAGGGATTAGGGCATTTGACACATGAGAATTGAAAAAGGGGGTTAGGCTTTGGATTTGAGGGGCAGATTACCCTGGCATTTCCAGTCATGTTCACACAGACGACCATATTTAACCAAACCTGATAAGATACCAGGTTCAAATCATAAATGTAAACTAAACCTGAATACTTATTAGTTTGGAGATTCATATCCAAACTTGAATGTTAGGGTTGGGCTTAGGTTGGGTAAGGGAGATATCACATCATCGTTGATTGCTACCAGCGGAGTTGAGAGAAAATCATGTTATGATGCTTAGTTTTATTGCTTTCACATTCTCATGATTTCTTCACATGTGAAGCCTGTTTGATGTTTCTTTATAAGGTACATGTTGCTCGACAGCTGGGGAAGTTGGGTTTTCAATTAGGATTTAGAAATTTGGAATTAGGGCTTATTATGTGTTCCAAAGTTGGATACTGGTTGTTTGTCTGTTGTTAATGGAGGTCAGGATGCCTCATGGGGTTAGAAAGAGTGGACAAAGAAAGGAACATGGACACGAGAATGATTGGTGCACCTCAGATTTTGCTCCAAATTATCTGCCTCTCTCAAAATCATGAGATTCACTCCAGAGAGATCTTTTGGTCTAAAACTGAAGCAGAGGGGGAAAAAGGAGCAGAAGCAAACATTTGCTTATGCATAAAAATTGGGATTTTTCTGGTCAACGTCTTATGTATAGATGTCAAGACCTCGGAGACAGAAGAAAATGCTAGAAGGAAGACATCTCTATCATTATATTTGACCGGTAGATCTCTTTCTTTGATTTTTCTTTTAATCTTAGCCCTTATAATCTTTTGATGAATCAGCTAAAGTGTAGCATTTGCAACGTAAAACTTTTTTTCCTTAAGAAGCACGCTTCTATGGAAATTACATCCGAAAAGAAGATCCCTAATGAAATAAAAACTAAAAGTAGTCTGTCAAGAAGAAAACAACTTAAAACACTAACTAAATAGCTTGTTATTCATGGCGTAATCATGTCCACACGCTGCTATGATTATCTTCACTGCATCTTGTACGGATTTAATGAGATTTTTCTTTCTTTGGCATTTTGCACAAATCTTGAAGGGGTCACTACTTCACCGGACTACCCCTTTTTTTTGATACCTGAAATTTTTTTACATGAGATGTTTCTATTTGTTTACCAATAGCCATATGCTTTTTATCATTCATAACAATTTTGATTCAGCGTGGGCTTTGAATATCTGTGTATAAAGTAATACCTTCCGTTGCTAAAATACTTCGTATTTTTAATTTTTAGGTTTTCAGGAAACTTACTTCTTTTTTCAAGTCTCTGGGAGTGAAAGCTGTGTATGATACAAGTTGCAGCCGGGATTTGTCCCTTATTGAATGTTGTAACGAATTTATTTCCCGGTACAAGCAAAATAACTTGAGCACTGGCAAAGAATGTGCATCAAGTCTTCCAATGATTTCATCTGCTTGTCCAGGTAATTTTCTTTTCTTTATTTTTTTTCTTTTAAAATATTATCCGTGGAAGAGCCAAAAGGCAAAATTTTATTAGTTCCTATTGTAAGGCAGTTGTTACTTCTTTTCTCTACTACTGAGCTGGTTGTCTCTTTTAGGTCATACATAGCTTTAAAATGTGTGCTGAAGCAATCTTTTGACATTTTGTTACAAATTTACATGTTCTGTAGAAAGAAACGTCATAATTATTTTCAGATTTGTGAAAATGCACTGGAATGAGTACTTGGGCAGAGGAATCATGCTAGTTTTGGCCGTGTGTTGTCCATGTATTATACATGAATAAGCTTCCTACCTAGGTGTTAGTTGGGCTAGCTATCTAACCAGGTTGGATCATTTTCCTAGAGTGCAAACAAGTCAGACCTGTCTACATGTGTAATTGTTAGGGATTTAGGAAATTTGGGGTTGCAATCCCTCTTCCTTTTCTGGCCTTTCTAAATACATCTTCCTGTAGCCCCTTCTCTAATCCTTTTTAACTGAAGAAAACTGGTTAAAGAGGTAGTGGACGACACCAACTGGTAGTATATGAAATATTGGAGGGAGCCATTGACACCAATTTCTATAACTGAGATGTCAAACCTCACTAGTCAATTCCTCAGCTTGATACATCTGCACTAATTGAATTATGTGTATTATTGCTGTGTGACGTGCAATATATGAGGGGATTTCCTTTGCCTGAAGCTCTTTCACTGTATTAGGCTTAAAACTGTGTAACATAGCCTTTAGATTAAGAGGTGCAGTCCCAACAACCAGGAAGAGACTTCCACCTAGTTTGGCAGAAACTGGGGTTTTATTTTAAGTTATAATGAAACCAGAGTTACCCCAGTTTCTGAAACTCCCCTCAGACTGTAGTTTCTCAAAACCCCAATTTCATAAGATCTGGAGGCATTCAAACCTGAGTTTCCCAAACTCTATTTTGGTTCCCAAACAACGCCCTATTTCAATAACTTGTTTTGAACCCGAACATCTTTTCAAATCTCAGTTTGGGAAACTAAACCGTGTTCCCAACCAAGGCCTTAGAGTTTTGGTGGTGGATTGTGCAGAATAACTCGGCTGGTTTTGCTGATAGTTGTATTCGGTTGATGTGAAAGAGTCTTTCATGGCATATTAACTATAAATGCCTGGTCTCAGTGCATTCTGGGAGAAGATGACTGCTCGATGCCAGGGATATGGCCCGGTGGTGAACTAGGACTTTGAAGGTGCAATTGTCTGCTACCTAGTTAATTTACTTGGGATTGCTTCTAGATCTTAACTGCCGAGTTTACAGGGTGTCTAAGAAGACCTTCACTCTTGTAACTGGCTCAGAACTGATGCATGACGTGCAATTTTCATTGTACCAAATCCACTAAGTACATTCTTGTTTTATTTGCCTGATATTTCATGCTTTCTAATCCATTCATGCTGCTGTCTTTGTGCTTCTACCAGTGACTGCTAAAAGTTTCTGACTTCTGTGGTTCACACTCAAATCTTAAGTGTATAAAATTTCTATTAGTACGGTTATAATTAACCTTTACTAGATTACTATTACCCATTTCACAGTTATTATCACTTCTTGATTGTAGCATGACCAAAGATTCAAAATATATAACATGGGTTTATCTGACAATTGTTTATATTGCTGCACAAACAACCTCTTATTGATTATTGTCTAATGCAGTATTGTTTCTTTCTTCCAGGATGGATTTGCTATGCTGAGAAGACACTTGGATCATATATTTTACCTTACATATCCTCTGTGAAGAGTCCCCAACAGACAATTGGAGCGGCCATAAAGCACCGTATTGTCCAAAAATGGGTATCCAGTAAGTGCTGTTGGCCCTGTTCTGTGGTCTCAGTTTATAGCCTTTTTGAGCTGCATGCTACTTTGGTTGTTGATATCTGATGAATGGTGGAATTAGATACGAGTTACTTGTTTAATTTCAGTTCTATTAGGGAACAACTAGTGCTTCAGTTATGATAACCCAAGCGGCATCCTTCAAAGATGTTTTTGTAGGAGATTAGTCAGGGAATTGCAGGTCATTTTTTATTAGGACTGAGTTATAACATCAAAGATTCATGCTTTAGTAATGCTTTAATGATGGTGTAAAGCCTATGTAAAGGCTGAATCTAATTGAGGAAGGGAAAGAGTGAAAATAAGTGAAAATTAAGTTGTTCTGGTAAGTTTGAGGTTTTATCTTGTTTCCTATCTATTCCTCTGTTCTCTATCCTTTTTTGGCCTTCATTAAGTTTTGGTATTAGTTCATGTCTGGGGCATGCAGGCTACTCCTCGATTGTCTCATTTCTATCAGAATGTGTCTCTCTTCATCGATGAATGAATTGGAAATCCTTTCCTTCCTTTCTTTCTCCTTTGCTTTTCAACGTGGTTATTGATGAGCGAATTGATCAAATTTATAAAATAGGGAAATTTTGATAGGGCAGGCCAAGAAAGTTCATGCACAAGGCATCACCATGCGATGTAATCCATATCTTGTCACTAAAGCATTCATTTCTTTGGAAATTTAAAATTTTTCAGATTTTGTCACTAATGACCTTGCTTGTTACTTTGGAGCAGCTAGTTGTATGAATTGGGAGGGAGCTGATTGCAAAGGCATTTTAATATTAACAATAGAGATAAGATTTACAATAGGCTAATTTTCTGACACTTTCACTGTTTTCCCAAAAAAGAAAAAGCCTGCAAACTTTGAAGATCCCAAATAACTACCTTGAACTATCCTTAAAATTCCCAATAAACCCCTTTCACCAAACAATCATATGGGGGATGGTCATATGAGTTGCACTAGAAAGGGGGAACATTAATGTTGGGATTCTATAGTTATTTAGTAGAAGGGGTTTATTGGAATTTTAAGAATAGTTCAAGGTAGTTTCTGAGATTTTCAAAGTTGAGGGGTTTTTCTAGGAAAACCATGCAAGTTTAAGTGGGTATTAAGAAAATTAGACTTTTTAAAATATTAACCTTCTAATAGAGGTTAAGATTTACAATATTCATGCATTACTTATTCTCCGATCTCCTATAATTCACAAATATCTTAGTTGATTGTAAATTAGTTACAATTTTATATTAGAATTATAAAGTATTAAAACATTTTTGTCGCAATGTAGATCATATATCTTCTTGCCGTGGAAGTCATCTTCACTCCTATCCTTTTTTTCCTCAAAACTAGACTTATCTCAAGCATCCATCCCTTGTGTAATTCACAAGCACGCTCTAGCCGTTGTTTATTACTAGATCTGGGCAGATGCAAAAGCACGTGCTAATATCATTATATGTTATTAGTTTTTTGGTCACTTTTATATTAAATTGGCTTGGAGTAGCCAATTGTAAGGATTGAGAGACACTAATAGGAAAGGCTTTCTCATCATAATATTGATAGAGAATAATGTTTACATATCCATGATTAAGTTAGTTGCTGATCTCCTACAATTCTCAAATGTCTTATCTGATTGTAGATTAATTATAATTTATAGTAAACTTATAGATTATTGAAAACACTTTTGCCCAAATATGTGCATGATATTCTGTCTAAAAATGTTGAACTCTTTTGTAGGATGGAGATGTAAAATGCATGAAAGTGATTAATTTATAAAGGAGGTCATGCAAATTAGAATTTTATCGTGGCCTATTTTTAAAGGTCATTGGCATATGTGTCTCAATTTTTAGCTCACATTTTTAAGGCAATCTAGATTCCAGAACTGCTTACAGTTCAAATTTTGCTATGAGTCCACACCAAAAAAGAAAGAGGGGGAGGGGGCCTTCCCATGGCCAGATAAACTCCCGCTCTGGTTATAATATTAGAGAGTAGATATATGGTAATAATATTAGCGATATCATATAACAGGTGTTATGCTATATTGTTACCATTGTTTTTTTCCCCCTCAATGTAAGCTTTAGCAATGCTAACCAAAGAAATGAATGGCTTAGTGACAAAATCTGGAAATTTTATAGAGCAGGCCAAGTCTATCATGTGACTGTGATGCCTTGTTATGATAAAAAGCTTGAAGCGGCCAGGGATGATTTTGTATTTTCAGTGGGGCATGAAGGAGAAAATGGTAATGATGACTCATGCATGAACATTAAAGAGGTAGATTCAGTGCTGACAACTGGAGAAGTATTGGACTTGATACAGGTATTACTTCTTGTTATATGACATTTATTCTTTTTATTGCTAAATGAGTGTAAAAATGATCAGCGACATAAATGATGCTTCTTGCCTTTATTGCTGCAGTCCAAGTCTGTTGATTTTCAGAAGCTGGAAGAAGCTACTCTGGATAGACTGTAAGGCTCTTGTATGCTCCTGAGTGCATTTGACATGCTTCTGTTTACTATTACTGCATGTAACTTTGCCATGTTGCACATGGCTAATTGCCTGAATGTTTTTTGTTTTGATTGCTACAGTGATAGTATTCTTCATGACGCTTTAACTCTTAACATAGTTTCTTCCATTCTCAACTTCTGGAGCATCTGATCTGGACTTCTATGCATTTTACCCTTGCATGAATTGAAAATGTAGATTCATTATTCTTCTCCTTAACCATATGATTGTTGATCTCATATTAAATGCTACATAAAGAGGGTCTGCATTAATATAGCTATTGCAGAAAAATACCACAATGTTTCACCTCCTTTACAGATTCATATTGTGCTGATCTTTGAAACTTGTGCATAGCCTTTGGTTATTTTTTCTTAAATTTTTAGTACACCCCATTGGGCATTAGAGGCCGTTGTTTAGTTATCACGTTACCTTGTTACAAATTGGTTTATTTTCTTAAACCATTGGGGGTTAAAGTTGGAATTTATTTATATTAAAAAGCTAGAAATTTAGGATTTAATTACGTAATATCTAATTAAAGAAATGAACTAGTCTCGTTCTAGGTAGCAGAGACAATTCAAATGTGGAGCCGTGTCGGAAACATGTGTCAGACATGATACTTTTATTTCTATGTACTTTCTAGAATTTGTTGTGCCGTTGTGTCATGTCGTGTCATGTCCATGTTGGCTCGTCCCTGGTCTCAATTCCCCAATAGAACCCTTACCCCATATAACATCTCAAATCACATCTGAAATTCAATTTGAACTTAAATCAAGAGGAGTTTGGGATTTTGAGAGGTGGGTTTCAATTTGCTGTAAGAAGCAAGAAATATATTGGCGTTTTGAGAGACTGGTTTTTTGAATCTTTTGATCATGTGAGGAGGACAAAATGCACTAGGCATTGGATTGTAGAGAAGAACAAAGAGCTCCTTCTTTGAGAGCCCAGTTCTGTTGGTTCTTTTCCTTTTCCTTTTCTTCTTATTCTCCAGAGGAAGTTTCTTCTTTTCTTTAAGTTAGGGTTGAGCAAGAAGGGACCAAGAATTTGGGGGGATTTGGAGAGGGTTAATGGGTCCATTGGTTACGTGTCAGGAATGAACATTTCAAAAAATTGTCACATGCTAGTGCGAGTATTCCACGGGCATATCAAACAGCATGATAATAGAAGGTAACAAACCACAAGGTCCGAGAACATTAGGGCTACTTAAATGCTAAGAGATTAGTTGCAGAATTTATAATATAGGTAATGAAATGTTATATCTTTTTTTCTGCAGTAGGCTATTATGATTTCGTGCTTGTCATATGGAAAGGAGTGAACATTTTGACTGATTTTGTTTGTCATAGGTTAACTAATGTTGATGAAGAAGGCCATCTATATGGGGTTTCTGGTGGATCAGGTGGTTACGCAGAAACAATTTTTCGCCATGCTGCTAAAATTCTTTTTGGGAAAGAGATTGAAGGACCACTTGACTTTAGAACTATCCGCAATTCTGATTTTCGGGAAGTGACATTAGAAGTAAGTATATTTTGTAGCAGTTTAGATTTTGGTTATCTTTTCTTTTACTTAGATTTATGGTCCTAAGTTCCTGACATATCATGTGAGCTGTGTCAGGTTGAAGGGAAAATTGTTCTGAGATTCGCCCTGTGTTATGGCTTTCGAAATCTGCAGAATATTGTAAGAAAGATCAAATTTGGGAAATGCGAATATCATTTTCTTGAGGTTATGGCATGTCCTTCAGGTACTAATTACTTATTGTCATGTACCTTTTATTGAGATTACAATCTAGCTTAGTGAAACAGCTCTTATAGTCACACAACTTTTTGCAAATGGATGTAGTATACTGACATATAATGAGTTTTCATTAACAGGCTGTCTGAATGGAGGAGGCCAGATCAAACCAAAGATGGGTCAGTCTGCCAAAGATCTCAATCAACTATTAGAAAACATATACACGCAAGATGTAAGTCCTTGCAAGTTTTTTGATTTTTAGGGAAGCTGGATATTCTTGTTTAAACCTTAACAGTTAATTGAACCTTGCTTTCAGCTTCTGAATGGACATGTATGCATGTATTACCTGTATTACCATGAGGCTTTTAAACAATTGGTGATTTTTTGTTATTTTTCCTTTTTTTTTTTATTGTAGTTGCCCATCAAGTGCAAAGCATTTTGGGTTTTGGTTAACATCAAATGTGCCAGAGTCTTTTCTATCAATCTCTGTATATTTCTATTGATCATATATTTATAATTGCAGCTCCTTTCTTCGAACACTAGAGGTGCTGTATAGAGGTTCAGAATTATAAACATCCATTTATAGAATGTGACTGTTTGTTCATAAATACCTCATAATGGGCATTACCATCTGCATCTGCCATCTTTTTCTGTAACTGGTGTGAATAGCGGTCAGAAACATGGCTTCCAAGAGTAGACAGATTAGGACCAAGTCGAGCTTGTTAAATCAGGAGCTTAGTGTCCATGGCCTAGTATTTGCTTGAGTTTTCTTTTAAATTTATCGCTGTTCTTTTCAGTGATGAATTGCTATGGGTAATTAATGATTATAAACTTGTTACAGGTAAAAATCGCTGAACCCTTTGATAACCCCATTGTGAAGGGCTTATATGATGAGTGGCTTGGGCAGCCTGGTTCAGAAACAGCAAGAAGGTTTATGCACACAGAATACCACCCCATGGTGAAAAGTATTGCTTCAGAACTGCACAACTGGTGAACACTAATGGCAGCCTTCGTAAGAGATGAGTAAATAAGTTATCCAGTTCACAGCTACACAAACAAATTACTATACACATGGTCCGACTATTTTCGTCAGAGTGAAACTAATTTTGTAGGCAATCCATATAGACAATATTGTACATCTTTGGCATCAGTAACTGATATTGTAGTATAATGCAGTCATGTTTTTCTCATGTAAAACAAAAGATCCATCGGCATCAGCATTGTATTATTATTATTATTTTTTTTCCTTTTTAATTTATACAACAAACTTGACTTTAAACTCTCTAATCAATTTTTGTCACCGTTATAAAATGAGGTTTGTATTCTGTTTTCCTGGTTAGTATCATCTGAAAGAGTAGCGGTCCCCTCGTAGTTCTGTTGCTCAACTGACTAATATTTTGTGTTGTAATGGAATTCTGGAGGGTTTTGCTTTGGGTGCATGAACCTTATAGTGCTTCTGATGCTGCTTGTTTGCTTGTATAAAAATTGCCACTCCTGGTTGTTGATAGATACAGGGAAGTGAGTGTAATGGAACTCTTTTTGTGTCTGATATCAGTCCAAAGTAATTATCTGGTATAAAAGTCTCAGTTAACTCCTTTCCCTTCAAGTTTTGTTCAACTCCTCCAGCCTCCGCTATTTATTTGCTTGAGGAATTATTGATGTTGGTCGGTGGCAACAATAGTTACAATTGCAAACACTCATCAGGCTGGATGCTCTAGAGCTATTCCTTGTAGCTTAGTATCAGACCAAATTTTTTTTGTGGGTTGTGGGAAATTATTATTTTCCCCTCTTTTTTCATTCTAGTTTGTCATCTATTCTCCATCTCAGCCCTATCAAACTATCAAAATTGGTTTTTTTAATCTGTCAAGAACGAAGTGTTTTGGCTAGAATCCTTGTGTGATACAACAGTTTTTCCAAAGAAGAAAAAAGAATAAATATCAATGTGTCCTTTTCATGGATTTCTAGACCTACTCTTATTGGAAGGGAAAATGATTCCAGATAAGATATTCTCATGGTTGTGATACCCACCCCTATTATTTTTACACAGGATCAATAGAGACAGAGAGCGAGAATGAAGGAAGACATCTGTTTTTTGGACTGAACTGCTTGAACTGGAGCTCTGGACTCAATGAGGTATTGGGTGCTTGCCTTATTGAGAGTATCATTTTCTCTTTATCAGACAGATAGGTGGATAGAGTAGTGTGTTAGCGTCACGACAAATGAGCAGAGGTATTTGATTGATTCGTTGCAGCTTAAGCCAAAGACTCGAATAGTAGCGTTGGATGCTATGATTGGAGCTGTGATATTAGCTCATGACTGGTTAACTTAAAATGCTAAATCTGAACCATAGAGTGCTTTTACTCTTCAACCTTCTTTCAGCAAATACGGTGTGTTGTCTCTTTGAAAAGAGAGTAAGAAAGCAAAAATTTCTTCCTCCCCCTTTCATGGATACTAAGCAGGGGCGGGCTTTCAATCAATCTTGACGTTGCATTATTAGATGGTTCTACGTACACATTACCCCATTTGCAAGAACATGTATCATCACAGAGGCCAAATACACATTGTTGTCATGGCCTACTATTTCACCAGCATTTACACGAGTGTCTTTGTCGTCATTGTCATAATCAGAGCCTTATCTGAAACGTTTCGGCCTTGAGCAATATTTTCCTTTGCCATCCAATACAAAAGGTGAATCCTCTTGTTGATCCTGTTTTGTTACCAGATGAGAGATTCACAAGAATCAATCATAGTCTTGTTAATTTTCTTGGTACAAAAATTTAAACATAATAACATAATGGCCATAATTACTTTCTTTAGAAGCTTTAACTAGTATGGCTGGAGAGTTATTAGGTCCAATAAATGATTTGGGCTACCGTAAAGTCATTATGAGTTGTCCCTTAGTTCATATATAGTTATCACTGCTTTGTGTGTGTGTGTGTGTGTGTGTGTGTGTGTGTGTGTGTTTGCTTGCTTGCTTGCTTGTTGGGGAGGGGTGGTATATATACCCTCTAAATCTTTATTATTTGAAAATTCCCCCTCCCCAAAAAAATCAAATCAATAATATTAAGGAGAGGATATTGACACGCACCAAATTAATAAAGACATCAATCATATTAATGCACCATCAAATTGGTAAAGGTACCCACCAAATTTTCAAACTTTTTGAAAATACTCACCCCTCCTTCTCCCCCTCCCCTTCTTCCTCCTCCTATTTCCACCGTCGCCATCCCCCTGCCCTCGTCCCCTTCGTCGTCCTCCCTCAGCCGCTTGACCTCCCCCTCCTTACCAAGTTTCCCCCACTGCCCTCCTCCCTCCCCCATCCTCCTCGCAGCCAAGAGGAGGATGGAGGAGGGGTGAGGAGGTTGGGGCTCTCCACTCCCCCTCGGAGGGGGAGAGAGGGGAGAGAGGGGAGGAAGGGGAGGGGTGAGGTGATGGGGACATCACGCAGTTCCCATTTATCTTTCCATGTTTTACTTATTTAGAGGATTTAGTATTTTATTTCAGCTTTATTTGAGTTGGTGTTTTAGCTTTATTTGTGTTCCTTTGTGGGCGTTTAGTACCACATCGGTTATTTCCCAGTAGTTCTCTTTTGTAAAGCCTATATAAGGCCCCCTAGACTGTCTTGTTGGAAAAAATTAATGAATGAATGATTAAAACTTTTCCTCAAATTATTGTGTTAAATTCTTGAGTTCTGCTCTCGAGTTTAGGGTGAGAAGCCCGTGCAAGGGGTGGAAACCCAAATCCGATTTGAAGGTGATTGCGATCCAGGTGGTTTTACATCATTTTGGTATCAGAGCACCGGTCTTCAATCCCCTTCAAAACTTGTCTTTTTTCAAAATTTTTCCAATCTCCCAAACCCTAGATCTATCTCAACTCCAGATTTAGATCCACTCAAAAAAAAAAAAAAAAAAAACACTGTTTCAATATATATATATATATATATATATATATATATATATATATATATATATATACAGTGAAAAAAAAAAGGAAAAATCTCGTCGAAAATCCCTAAAATTCACAATCCCCCACTGTTCATCACCCCCTCCAACACCGTGCCCCCCTCTTCTTCCTCTGTCTGCGACTTCACCGCCCCTTCGTCGCCGCCGACACCAGTGAAGGCGACTCCGACGACCAGATACCATCAACATCACCAACCACGCCCTCCGCCGCCGCCAACAGCCACGGCCTCCGCCGTCTACTCCTCTCTCGCTGCAGCCTCATCGTCGACAGCCACCGCCGCCATCATCGCCAGGAAGCCGTCATCAACACCACAATCAGAGCGTCGCCGTCCCCTTCCACAAAATCATCGAAGTCCCTGCCGACAGCCATGCTCTCCCCTCATCGCCACCTTCAACCGTCGGCGACCTCCATCATCAACACCGTTGTCTTCACAACCAACCTCGTCCTCTACAACTCTTCTCCCTGCATCCAATCGACGGCCAAGGCCCTTAATCGAGGTCATCTGAGTCTCCGCCGCCGATCTCTGCAAGTCGAAAACAAGTCGCCCAGATCTCATCGCCGGCGCTCCCCGAGCCGGGTTCACCGTCGCTGTCTCTGGTCCACATCAACACCACCACCGTCGCTGCCTCCTCCACCCTCTAGGTCGATCAATCGAGATCTCAGACGACTTCGCTCCCGCCAGACCTCCTCAGCGTCGCCGGATCTCCCCTCTGAGCCTCGATCGGAGCTCTACCGACCTCCCAAACGCCTTGCCGGCCACCGTTGGGTCTCGACGACACTAGATCGGAGCGTCGCCACCCAATCTGAGCTCCATCGACCCATAGCAAGTCGGCCGACTTCAAATCGAAGCTCCGCCGTCGGTAGCAGTCGTCGCGACTTTGCCGAGATCTAGATCCCAGTTGTCGCGCCTCTGTCGCCTTGGTCCTCACCTCGCCAGAGCGTCCAGAGCAACCCATCGACGCGTAGGGAGTCTCCCAGGCTTCTCCTATTGGCCGAATTCACCTAAGCTTCGTCAAGATCACCGCCATCTTCATCGGACATCGCCGCCGGCGCCGCCTTCGTCGCCGTGTCCGTTCTGCCCTAGCTGCGAGAGCGGAGAAAGAAATTGGGTGTCGGGTGAGGGCCTCGTCAACATCCAATTAATACAACCCAATTGGAATCGGGTGTGAGCAAAACGGATCTGAGTTCAAACCCGATCGGGTTTTAAGAGGGTTAAGTAAAACAAGGTCGGGTCCCAGCAAAACCCGAACCCGGATCACCCACAACCTAACCTAGGGAGTTCAGGCCCGGTTCAGAGTGATCTGGTTCAACAAGACTCAGGCCCATTTGACTCAGGCCCATTTGACTCGGCCTTGATCTGTATGACTCAGTCCGAGTCAACTCAGCAGTGACTCAGTGCAATATGACAGTGACTCAGTGCGATATGATAGCAACTCAGTGGAACACTGAGTCAGCTCGGCCCAGTTACTGAGCTGACTGAGTCAACACAGTCCAGGTTCAGCACCTAACTTCCAAAGGCCGTTCAGAGCTCGTTTCAAGTCCGAATTGACCCGTTTTCGAGGCAGTGAATTCGTGACGACCAGTACTACGCGCCTACAGCAGTCTCATTTAGGTTTGAGCTACGGTCGCCTTCACCACCACGGTCGCCTACAGCAGTCTCATTCGTGAACGACTCCACCTCAGGTGATATCACAACTTGACCTAGTTCATTAACTGTTGATTACTTGCAACTACTATACGGATTGCTATAATTTGTTGGTAGAAGTGCTATTTGCTTCGATCTAGTGGTTGCATCTTTTCATCATTTTAGGAATGCATTTTTATTTACATTTAAAGCTTAAACTTTAGGGAATTTTTTTGTTTAGTGCATACATTTAGTTTAACTGACTTTAGGGCTCTCCATTGCATCTGCTTGCTTGCTTGAGTCATCATGACTAATCACCATGATAGGGACTCCCACTTAGACCAGCAACACAATCTCCATCAGGGTCATATGTCCGTTCATGAATACATTACCATATTTAAGGACTTAACCCATCGTAGTGAAGTGAGAGAGCACCCTTCTGAGACTCTGACTAGGTTTATTTGGGGTTTACGACCTAAAATAAAACGTGCTATGATTACTGGCCCCTATGACCTAGACACCGTTGAAGATGCCTTTGATGTGGCATTAAGATTGGACTTGACTTTCAAAACGCTGGTCAATGCAAGGGTCAAATGTTCTAAATGTAAGGGCTATGGACATTATAATTATCAATGCCCCTCGGAAAGTCAACATGTTAGAACTTTACCCACTGATGAAGTTGACGATTCGAAGACTGTTAAGGAAGACCAAGTTTCTTCTAAAACTGTTAATATAATTGAAGACATAGCCGTTGATCCTGTCACACAGGTTATTGATGAAATTCACATGTCTTCTGATAGTGCCAATGATGACGTGGATGAAACAGTTGAGCCTAATATACCCGTTGTGCCTAATCAGCCATTCGAGTCTCCTTGTGTTGAACCTAGTTTTATGGTGATTCCTATCAATTCATCTTTTAGGGAGTCACCTGAATTTCTTGCCAAGGTCCAGCAGAGAGTTTCTAATACTTCTTTTTCGGGTTGTTTAGAGTTTGTGTCCGAGTCCTCTGTACCTCCATCGTTAGGTGTTTGTCCTTCTAGGCATATCATATCTCTCATTCTCTCATCGTTAGGAGTTATGCTTAGAATACCTAATGCATTGCATCTGCCTGTTGCACATAATGATGATATCACTAGTCTGATAGCAACTTGCAATAACACCTACAAATTTGCTGCATACCCACATAGTATTTTGCAGGAATTTACAGTTGATGATAGGGTGATGGTTACGAGTCACTCTGAGGCCACGAGAAAGTTGCATGCTTGGCGTAAAGATTTCGAAATGACTCTTAAGAGGATTGCATACATTGCTTACGAGTTGGATAGCCCGTGGGATCCTGGTATTAGCTCCGTTTTCAGCCAGGATGATGCACCTCGCTCTACTCTCTGTTCCTTGATCGTGCTGCTATCTTCCACCACCGATCTGTCACGGAGACCAGCTCCTCCTCCGCCACCATGGTCTCGACATGGTGTTCCCATACTGCTGCCACGACCACCACCTTGGCCCGATTGAGCTCTTTGTGAGGAGAGTCCTCATTCGACAGGGTCGAGTTCCTCCCACCCCGAGGGAATTGATGAGGACATCACGCAGTTCCCATTTATCTTTTCATGCTTTACTTATTTAGAGGATTTAGTATTTTATTTTAGCTTTATTTGAGTTGGTGTTTTACCTTTATTTGTGTTCCTTTGTGGGCGTTTAGTATCACATCGGTTATTTCCCAGTAGTTCTCTTTTGTAAAGCCTATATAAGGCCCCCTAGACTGTCTTGTTGGAAAAATTAATGAATGAATGAATGATTAAAACTTTTCCTCAAATTATTGTGTTAAATTCTTGAGTTCTGCTCTCGAGTTTAGGGTGAGAAGCCCGTGCAAGGGGTGAAAACCCAAATCCGATTTGAAGGTGATTGCGATTCAGGTGGTTTTACATCATGAGGAAGGGAGGGCGGTAGGGGAGAGGAGTCCCGTCGGCCGAGAGGCTCGCCGCTGCTCATAGTGGAAGAAGAAAGAGAAGCAGGAAGGCGGAAGAAGGAGAGAACAATTTTGACTTTTAGTTTGCGGTTAATTCTGTCTAAAAAAGTAATGACAATTTTGTAGTCTTTGAGTGAGTGCATTTATCAATTTGGTGGTGTCAAGATCTGCTCCTTTAATATTAGAAATTTACCCTCTAAATCTTCTACAACTTAAATGTATACTCTCCATTAGAATAAAAGGAGAATATTTTAATTTGATTCTATTCACTTGCTTTTTTTTCCTCTAAAAAAAGAATGAATTGTCATTATTTAAATGATTAAACACTACATACCAACTTATCCCTATAGGCTCATCTGCTTTTCTAACATATTTCTCTTGCTTCTCTGCTTCTTTCTCAATTCAAGCACATTTCTATTTCTTTATTTATCCCTAAAAAGTCACATTCTCACATTGCTCCTTAAGAAATTTGAGAAAAATACCAACGAATTTTTAGAGTTAGATTTGAGAGAAAATTGAAGGAATTTAGGTATAAGGGATTATAAGAGAGAGTTGAGGGAAAATTGAAGAAATTTTAGGGATTAGATTTTAGACACGTGTTAAGCACATGCAGCAAAAATATAATTGATGTAAAATAAAAATTATTAAGAGTATTTTTCATGTGCCTTTCTTTATAATATTTTTGCTCTAATCTTAGAGAATTCTAATTTTTTATGACAAAAAAAAACATTTCATCTTCTGTTTGAAATAAGTATCATATTTATACTCTCTAATAAATGTTATTCTTTTATTTCAAAGTTCTTCTTTGATTCCTAATAAATGTTGTTTTTTTATTATTTCAATCCGATAGGGATTGCAATAGCTTTTTTTTATTTTACTTACCTTTTGATATAGGAATGTGTGTGTGTGTGAGAGAGAGAGAGAGTGATCGAGACAGGAAGGATTGCATAAAATCCTCAGTGATGGGTCTCCTCAGCAGTGGTGGCTGCAATGAATGAACTGGAGACAACTGAGGCCCCGTAGAAGTGTAATAATGAGTCAGGTTCTCGACGCTGAAAACCGGGTTGATCTCAAGATCACAGAGAATGTTAAGCTCGTAGGCACTGGAACCAAATCTCTTCAAAATCTTGTATAAACCCTTGTTTTGAGTATGAAGTTTTTTCAAAGTTCTCAGTAAGAAACTCTCTTGGTGCGTTCTAATCAGTACCTCGTCATATATTGCGAGTTCTTGTAACCGCTTGTGAGAGTCTACAGTAGACTGATAATTATAATTATTGATTGTCATTTGCCTTTTATTATGAACATGCAACTTTGCAAATGTGGTGCATGTGGCTCAATTGTGATAATATGTAGAATGTCTAGGGAAGAGAGAGAAGGTCGATGGAATTCCTAGACCTGAGAGTAGACCTATCAATAGGAGACTCAGGTGAAAAGTGGGATATAGTCATTACGTAATATGATATTTTGTTGTTCTTGTCAGTGATTGTTCTCTCCTTATTATTCCCCACATTCGACTTGGGCTTGGCATGTTTCAATACTATATTCTTTTCTTTGAATTTAAATTCATAAGTGTTATACCTACCCAGACTGATCACATCCAAGTCATACAAGCAAGGCTTACCCAATAAAATGTGTGCAGCGTCTATGTTTAAGACATCACCCAAAACACGATCCTCGTAACTAGACATGTGGATAGGGATCTGGCAGTGCTAAGTAATAGATTGAGCAGTCTTATCAACTCAATTCATGTTATGTGGGTAGAGATGTGGTTCAGTCTTGAGACTCGTATTCTTAAAAGTTGTCTTGACAATGATGTTCATACAATTACGCCTATATATCCTCAACCTATAATTCTTCCACTCATGTGTGATATAGGTGTGAAATAAACTAGACCTACGCCAGTCCTCATCTCTAACAGTTGTGTGTGAACACCTAACGATAACTGATTGGATGCTAAAAACTCTAATATCATCATCAGAATCAGTCGCGTTACCAGTTGGTTTATAGATTGCTGTCTCAATCTCATTATCCTCGATTTTTCTAACTATAAGGTTCCGGGGACACTATGCATCAACGTTATCATAGCCTTGAAACTTAAAACACTGATTACTCTTGGGGTGCTTAGAAGATTTACCTATCACAGATTTACTCTTAGAGTCTCTAGTGGTGTGAATGCCTGAGTTAGGTTGCTCCCCGACTTTAAGAATGACCTTACGCTCTGAAAAAAATTTGAGAGAGGTTTCTATATCTTGAGCTAACTGGTTTGCATGCTCAAGGGTTTCTATCTTGTGAGAGTGAATAAACATTGCTCACTGGATGTCTGACCTCAATCAAGAATGTACCTAGATATAACTTAGTAAGAGCCTTCTTGTACCTCACAACATAGGGTTAGATCATCAAATTTGATAGTATAGTATTGAATTGGCCTTGTAATATCCCTAATTAGTAATACTGTATTTTCATTTTTCCTAGTTGATTTACTGATTATTTTTTAATCAACTTAATTTATTATTTTCATTCTTGTGATTATTATTATTATTATTAGATATGCAAATTATTTTTGAGATAGTAAATGGTAATTAGGCATTTTATATTTACCATTATGACTTGTTTAGCATTTTAATTACTAACTAGTAATTTTGCCATTACTATGGTTATTATTATTTATGAATAATATTATTGGTGCCATTATAATTTATTTGTTTATTTTAATATTAGTGCTAGTATTAGAGTTAGTAGTAATTGTTAATTATTATTTCTATTGTTTTTATTATTGCTGCTGTTAATTAATATTAGTGTTATTAATTATTTTGATTAATTATTATTGTCATTGCTATTGTTGATTAATATGCATGTTATTAATTATTATTTTTAATTAAGAGTTGTTACAATTATTTAGCATTTAGCATTATTAAGATAGATATTCTTTTAATATTATTATTATCTTTTCTATTCCCTTTAATCCATGTTCCTACCTATTAACTTTCTAACCCTTAACCCGTTACCCATTATATATCCTATTACCCATTTACCTATTTGGATCCTAACCCGCTACCCGCTAACGCATAACCCATCTTATATATAAATCCCACCTTAACCTTAACCCTAACCTAATTAATCTCTTCCTTAATCCTCCATCCCATCCAACTCCAGCCGCACCTCCTTTCCCCCTCTCTCCAGCCGCGGCAACAGCAGCCTCGAGCACATCCCCCATCCCTCCTTGGCATTGCAGCGATCAAGAACACCCCCGCCGGTGAGATTCGTTGACGCGCCGAGCAACACCCGCACACCCCGTGCTTGACACCACCATGGAGTCCCTCCTGCCGAGCCTTGTCTCCCCAGGCTGTGATGATTTTCCATCCCCACGCCAAGCCACACTTCTCCATTGCCGTGCCCGAGATCCACCCATCTCCCTCCTGCCGAGCCCCTCCCCCCGCAGGCTCTCTCTCTCTCTCTCTCTCGCGATCAATGGAGTTCTGGGGTGTGGAAGTGAAACCTGGAGAGACTGTGAAGTGTGAACCAGGAGAAGACAGATTCTAACATCTTTCACAGGCTGCAATAGGAGAATCAAAGGCCAAGGGAGTTGATAGCGCACCAATTTATGTGAAATTCAATGACCAAAAGCTAGTTCTTGGAACTCTTTCTGCAGAAAACTGTGCCTAGATTTGCTATGATTTAGTGTTTGAGAAAGAGTTTGAATTATCCCATGGCTCCAAGAATGCTAGTGCTTATTTTTGTGGCTACAAGTCTTATCAGGAAGGAGAAGATATGAGTGATGATGAAATGTTTGACTTGATTCTGAGGAAGATGAAGATGTCCAAATTGCTCCAAATGTTAATGTTTCCGACCTATTGGTGCGGCAGATTGTGGAGGATGATGTGGGTGGGATGTCATTTTCCGGCTCTTCGTGGGTCGTCGTGGATCACCGTAGGCGAGAGCGAACGCACCCACGCCCATCACGGTGAGATGCTCTATCCAACGATACCCTCCGCGACCCCGGACGCCTGCGCCAGAGCCTCCGTCGGCGTGCCGCAAGTTCCCCGACGGCATGCTTGAATTTCCTTCATGTGGGTATGTATTTACATTGTACATGCAAGTGTTTTGATTATGTGCTAAACTATAAGGTATATAAATGGATGCCTATTATATATGTGTGTCTTTAATTAATTGGTTATGTATATATATTAGGTGCATTCATTCATGTGTGTGTGCTGTGCATGAGTGCGTGAGCAAGTGCATGCAACTTTAGAGAAGTGTAAATATATATGTATGTATGTATTGTGTTAGTGCGTGAGTATATGTATATATATATGTATGTACGTGGGTGTACACGTATTTGTCGGTGCGCTCGGGAGTATGTTTAGTGTATATTTATATTTATTTTTATGTGTTGGTCACGTGCTACAGTGTTCGAATTTGTTCGGTGAGATCCGGACCGTTGCAGGAGATTCGGACATGATTCAGATTCGTGCCGTTGTGGACCCGATACAATGGTGATTCGAAGACCGATCCATAGGATGATCCGTAGATCAGTGCCAGTTCGTGCAGTGGAGACCAGACGGTGATTCGGTTCCGAAACCGCGTCATTTCATGTGAGTGTTTGCTTTTGTCTCATTTTCTTATTTACCGTTGTCTATATGTATTATGTTTTACTTTTATCATTTCATGTGACTATTTGATTTATTTTACCAGTGTGAACACCTGTATCACTCTATGAGTCATGAGCGAACATTCACCTTATTTATTTTGTTGATCAGAGTATTGATTAGTGTCATTTCATGTGTAGTTATTTACCACTTTTGATTCAGGACTAGTTGAGGTATGCCTTATGCTGTGACTTGATTTGATCTATTGATCAGTTGAACTACGCTATATTTGAGATTAAAGGACATATATTAGGCATAGTGTTTATTGGCAGTTGTCGGTGATTATCCCGACTAGAATCTCTATGGATATCGAGGAAGTGTTAGGTATGATATTGTTTTACCAATATACTGATTTGCTGATACTTGGACTGACATTGACTTAGTTAGAGTTGGAGTTGACCTATGATATATTTATATTGGATCTTGATCAGTTTATAGAGGAGTTTGATCTTGTTGGATTGTCATTATGTGAGTGTATAGCTTACCCTTGAAATAGATATGTAACATGATCTTGGTTTTAGATTATTAAACCAAAGACTTTCGGATTTACCTTAATTATATTGATTAAGTACTGATGATCTTACCGACGTTGGATACTAGATATAAAGATGATCTAGATTTCTTATTGATTGAGGACGTTACTCTCTTTAGTTATGATCTTGACTATAGTTGGATGGATCTGATTTTGAGGAATAGATATTGATTTAATTGACTTGACCTGATAGATCTTAGATATATCTCTGATATGTTACTTGACTTTGAGATCCTGTGATTGACCTTGATAGAGTGAGAGTGTATGATAATCTTGATAGAATTGGAACATGAAGATTTGATTATATTTATCAAAACATGTAGTATTTCAGTTATTGAGATTTGAATATATCGATGACTTGAGGATCAGAGTTGATCGTTGGATGAGAGAATCGATTGTTGATTTATGGGACTTGTGATTACTGTACCAGATTACCTTAATAAGGTTTGATGGTTGAGATTCATGAGGATAGCTTTTGAGATTATGAGTTGATTACATACATTACCCGGATTATTCTATTCATGACAGTAGATCATTACCCATCTTAGATATCTTGATTTACCTGAGAAGCCTGACTGATTATACTTGGTATCTACCTGATAACTATCTTGTCCATGTTACTTAATTGCTGGAAAAAATATTATTACACGGTAACAACACCCGCATGTTATACTTGTTACATATTCCTGTAATACCGGTATCCAGATTACATGTTGATATTGTTACCGTGACTACCACCGAGTTATCCCAGTGATTTAAGTAACATGCATATTAAATAATCTTGATAAAATAATAACATGCTATTAAACAACTTACACTGGGATTGGGGAGATTGATGGAGGAGACAACGTCTGTATTTTGGGTGGACCTAGGATTTAGGTTGCGCAGCCGAAAGAGGGTTCCACTGCAGGGTTCCCGTGGGGTGACTGGCACCCCGTCCTGTTTCCTGTTCTTGTTTACATGTTCCTGACTACCTTGCGGTAGGTCCTGGTTCAGCACCAGGAATCTGACCGTGGTCCCGGGTATGCACGGGACCCACCTAAAGTATGGACAATGTCTCCAACCGATTAGTTTCAATAACTGAGGACATCGATTGGCATGTGTGGTAGGCGTAGTATGGGATGCGTCTATTACATGTGACAATTGGTGTTCGCTGGCATAATTAATAATAATAAACTGTATATGCATTGTGACTGACCGTAATCACCTGATTGTATATATATATAACACTATGATAGACACATGATTGTAACCAGGACCAGATTATGTACTAGGTTAGTGATATTGCTAGGATATACACCTAGACATCTGTTATTTGTTACAGTTGTTTTACTTGTCTTGTACCCGTACTCTTATTCTTGTTGTTGTTATTCAGTTGCTTATGTATCATATTATTTGATTATCTTATACCTGCAGTTATTCTTGTTATTGCTTTATGCACCTGGTTTATATGCACGAGTTTTCCCCTTTACACACACACTCACTAGGTCACTTTCTGACGACCCTGGATTTGCACGTCCAGATATTGGACGTTTTGTTTCTATTGTGCAGGTGTTCGAGGAGACGGTACGCTTCACGAAGAGTTAGAGCTTCTCCCTATTCGATTCCGGTATTCTTATCTTTCTTGTCTTCATATTATTTCCTGATTCTCGTTATATCAGATTCATTTGTTATTCCAGTTCTTTATTCATATGATATCATGCATGGATGCTTATATGTATTATTGCAGTGGTCGTTGACTCATTATAGTATAAATTTATAGCTTGTTTCGGGTTACTTTAGGCTTAGCGTATGTGCGTGGGTATTTTTCTCGCGTACATACGTCGCCGACCTTCGTCGCAACTCTGTTTCCGCGTATTTTGGGAAGCGGGGCGTGACAGGCCAGCTATCTTGGTGAAGGTTGTGCAGTTTATCTAAGAGGCGATGCTTATAGGAATCTGGAAGGTATTTCTCCTTAAGTTTATATTTCATTTCCTCCTAAGACTCAATGGAAGCCCCATGCCTCGTGTACTCTCTCCATTGAGGTTCAATAAATCTTAACTGACCTTGTAAGTCTCATCCTAAGAAATTGAATCTTACTTTTCTCTGTAAACATATATAAACCAAAGTAGTAATTCAGGTCTGCCATCCAATAGCTAAAAATCTTCGGGTCAATGATATCATCAATTGTGGGAGGCTCTTTTTTAATCCTATGAATTATGTCATCTTCACTAATCTTAGACCTACTAATACTCTCATCCCTTCACTTATCGTTGCGGTTCTCTAAAGTTCTCTCGTTAGATTTACTTTCTAACCCGTTCACTCTGAGCTTTAGATCTCGAAGCTCCTTAAGAATTAGATTTAGTTTGGCTTCCATATTTAGATGATTAGGAGAATAAGTTCTACCACCATGAAGGAGCATGCACTATCTAAGATACAAATGTAGTATACATAATCACATGGATGCAAACATTTTCTTATGTGCCACTAAATGCGTGTACTATATGCTCAATCGAGTTTTTTTTCCAAATGACTTCTAAAATGACGATGCAGAAAAATAATTTCAAAAAGTGAGTATGCAACAGGCAACAATATAGACAATTAGCAATAGTAAATATAACTCACAAGCACCACAAGTTCAAAAATATATGCAAAATAACGCAAAAGTGAGAGGTGAGTTAAGAATATACCCAAAGGCGCTTGAAAAAGCATTAATATCGAGTAGTGGCTCCAAACAAATTTATGTAGAGACTGGATCTGCTGTCCAAAAGCTACGAAATTCTCCCTATATCAGCTGAGGATCCAACGTTTTAGACGAAACTCGAATCGTACTCCGAACGGGCTTAAAATAAACTCTGAATCAAAACTGTGCTGCTGTAGGAGCAATGCAGCTTAGATTGGAGCCGATGAGGTCAGCTCGGCTCTGGGTGACATCTGAAAAACACCTAGAGGGGGGGTGAATAGGTGTAAATGCTAATCTAGAAACTAAATGCGGAAGCTAAAAACTATTTTACACAAACTTAATACAACCAACAAGTGTAGCCGAATTACCCGTGAAGGGCTCTGGACTAACTCCTCTTGATTCCCCTAGATAAGGGTTGAGGTGCTATGTGAAGCTCTTGTGGTTAAGTATAAGTGAGGCACACACAAGCAAGCCAAGCATATAAGAATGAGCAATATGAAATAATGCAAGGCAACACAAGCAATATGAATGATATGAATGAAGAATGATGCTTTGCACAAATAAAGAGAGAGAGGGTTTAGAGGCAATGGATCAAACGCAAACACAATGATATGTTTCGGGGTTCGAGCCCCTAGCTCTACGTCCCCGCCTTCACCGAGAAGGATTTCTAATCCACTATCTTGTCCACCGAGGACTCCCACCGAGGGAACCTCCACCGAGGAGGATTTGTACAACAAGGGAGTACCGAACTCCTCTCTCAAACACCGCCTCACAACCGAGGGATAGGCCCGTAGCTAAACAACAACCAATCCACCTCACACTTGAGGAATACAAACCAACTCCAACTCCACCTCACTAAGAGGGAGTAAACCACAATCTCAACCTCTACCAAAGAGGGAGCAACCCAATCAAAGCAAGGGTTTTTACAACAAGTGGTTACAAAGACCACAAACTCTCTCTTTTCCACAAAACAAAGATCCTAATAGAATAGGATAGAATGATAAGCTCAAGTGTGGAAAACAAGTATTTTGATCAAAGAAATTCTCTTGGGAAAAACACCAAAAGATATAGAAGTTTAGATCAAAAACTAATTCCCAAAACCCTAATTTCTTTGAAATAAACAAAACACTTAAAACAAATAAGATTGATCTTTTGGCACTTAAACTCTTTTGAAAACTTGTTTAAAACAATGGAGAAACTCAGAAAATTTTATCTTGAAAAACTTAGCCAAAATCCCAAAGAAATGGGGTTTATATAGGCCAAACAGAAAACTAGCCGTTAGGCTGATCTGTCAGCCTGACAGGCTTGCGGTCGACCGCCAACGGTCCCAAATATGACCGTTGGGGCAACCCGGTCGACCGCTCGGTCGACCGCCCAGATACAGAGAGCAAAGCTCTCTGGTCCGGTCGACCGACCGGTCGACCGACCCATTGCCTGGCCAGACGTGCACAACCTTGTGCATGTCGGTCGACCGACCGGTCGACCGGCTCTGGCATACGGTCGACCGTGCCAGTCGACCGCCAAAGCCTGGCAGCCAACATACTGGGTCAGAAAAACAGGTTTAAAATATTTCTAATAATTCTTTAAAAAACTTCTAAAAATTCCCAAAAATAGTTTTACCATTTTGCATTGATATATAAACTTGTGATAAATATTTCAACTCAAATATCAAGCATATGAAACTATTTTTGTGTTTTATCATTTTGTCAAAAACCAAAACATGTATTTTATCAAACATGTATTTTTCATAGGAAATCTGATTTTTCCTAAACTCATAGAAATACAAAAACATGATATTTAAACACATTGAAGCATGTTGCATATGGACATAAGTCCAATATACATGAAATATATATATATATATCAGGTTTTTGTCTTTAAATCCAAAAATATGTTTTGTTAAAAATATCAAAACATAAAACTACATGAATAGGTATGTCAAACAAAGTTTGTATAAGTCATGTAAGTATGTATGTATGTAGAGCACATCTAATATACATAAAAAAACAAAGTAAACTTGTTTTGATCAATCTATTCATGAAAACCAAATCCAAACATAAACGTGTGTGTATTGTGCACTTGGGCATATCAACTATTCTAAGCTTTACACATGGATCTAAAACACACTAAACTAAACTATGGATACCTAAGTCTTCTTGACGATCTTCATCTTCAAGTCGACTCGATCCCAAACGTGATCCACGAGCTAAGCTATGTATGATCTTGATGCTCGGGCTCTGGAATCACCATGTGAAAACTTCGAAACTCCTTTGTTGAAGCTAATCACCAACTAATATCTTGCTTAATGATCTGAAGCTAAAATCACAAGATTATTAGTAAACATAACTACATGAGTTAATCATCATCAAAACTAGAGAGGAAGGCCTCCGGGCCAACAATCTCCCCCTTTTTGATGATGACAAAACTCATGGAGTTATATATGCATGGATTAAAGTTAAACTTCAAAGAAGCTCCCCCTTAACTCATGCATCTCAAATAAATAAATAAATATGCAATAAAAGCTCATGATATTAACAAAAAAACATGCATCAAACATATTTTTCATATTTATTGTTTATTTGCTATGCATGAACTCAATATATGCAAAAACACAAATATGCATATATAAACTTAAAATCTTTCTCCCCCTTTTTGTCAATCATCAACAAAGGGGTAAAAGCCAAAACCAAATCAATAAATTTTTCTCCCCCTTTTTGTCTAAAACAAAAGAATATCAATATAGGGGTGACAATCAATTAAGATATCAATTGAAAATATGTCAAAGTAGCATCTTGATACCAATTGAAAGTAAACATAGATCAATCAACAAATGGTATATGCGATATACATTCATGAAGAGGAAGATGTGAAGCTTCCCTACATAGATACATTACATGAAGGAGGGATGACAAGCCCTAATTCACATAACGTACACTATGCAATGCATAAGAGGAGATGTGAAGCTTGATTGTTATTCATTTTTGCATATTTTACCACATCCATACCATGCATATTGTAAATAAAACTGTGATTTTTTAATCTTTTTCTCTCTATTTTTGCAGGTCCATATTCTAATAGAGAAAAGGCCCAAAATCCCTTTAATTATCAAGAATTAAAGGAGAATAAATCAAAGCCCAAAAGAGAGCCCAAAGGTTGAGCCCAGGATCTGGAGAAATCCACGCGCCAAGTCAGACTTCCAGAAGGTCCACGTGGCTAACAACCTGTAACAAACTCGCACCAGAAATCTCAGTCTCAACGGCCAAGATTTTGTCGCGTTTCCACGGCTTTTGCCGCATTTCCACGGCAGTTACAGGGCCGTTGAGCCCGAGATTTTCTCCACCTGCCTGATTCTGGAGCCTTCTTCTCTGAGCCTATAAATAGACCATCAGGGCCAGCGCAAAAAAGGAGAGGAGAGATTAGAGGATAGAGCTTGTATTTTGTAGGTTTTTCTCTAGGATTTTTATTGCTCTAGTTCTTCTTCTTCCTCCTAGAAATTTTGTGAGAGAGAGATTGAGAGAGAGAGAAAGCTTGTGTAAACCAAGGTGTGACAACTTGTGAAGTAAGGATTAATCCAATCTCCTTTCTCTACTTGAGCAATTTCTAGTACTTTACTTGCATTCTTTCATTCAAGCTTTACTTTCCTTACACTTTTATTCATGAATTACTTTTCTTTTCTTGTAATGGCTAGTAGCTAACTTCTTCTAACATGACTAGCTGACCACTAACATTGCTAACTTCTAACTCTTGGGTGATTGCTAATTTTTCATCTTGCAATTATTGAGTCTTTTTCATCCCCGATGGGTTACTTTCATGCTTGAAAATTTCTTGTTGTAATTCTCCATATGATTCATGTGTGCCTCATTTAGAGCCTTGTCTTAAAACAAGTGCCTTGATGGAACATGGAGATGGATCACCAAACATATGCTATTTGTTGTACAACTTCTTTACTTCATTAATGAATGTTGTATCTTCTTCCTTAGCATCCCTTGAGTGGCAACTCTTTTGATTCCACCATTGAAAGTCTATCTTGAAGGCCTATGACATCAATGAGGCTACAAGACAAATCCAAGAAGATCACCCGTCAATCAAGTGGGAAAGTAACTAGACCAACACGCAAGACATACACATGCCGATGAATCAACAGGAGGCAAGTATCACCCTAACGGAGATTAGTAAGTTAGCAAGTTAGTAATGTTAGCTAGTCATGGCCTTTCTCATCTAAAAGTCTTCTACAAGTTTTCATTCTTTTAGTATTAATTCCAAAGCAAATCTTGTCTTCGATTCTTTTCATTTTATTTCCATAGTTTTCATTTCATGTACAAACCAACCACCAATTCTTTCATTTCTTTTTCCATGTCTTTTGCATTCTTTTAAAACAAAGAAGAACTTTCATTTTCTATCTTCACATTAAACCGTAAAGCTTCCATCGTGAGCTCTCCTTGTGGATTCGACCCGTATAGCTTGTGCTACTACGGTGATTTGGAAAGGATACATCAATCAGTTTAAATACATTGTGGAGTGATCAAGCACCTAAGGTTGACTCTAAACCTTCTTTCTTTTATTGAATATTTGTGCAATCTACCACACTATTCTTTTCCTAATCAAAATTTTTGGCGCCGTTGCCGGGGAGAGCAACGGTTTTTGATTTCAAGTGAAGAACTAAACGAATTTTCTTCTCTGTTGCAGGTTACAGGTGAAGAAACAGGAAAATTTGCATTGGAGTGACATATAAGTGGCTCTGGGCCTCTGCTCTTGAAAGCAAAGACCAGTTGCCCTCTGAATTGCCGCGATTCCACGGCCAAAGCCGCGGATCCGCGGCAAGGAGGAGTGAACTACTGACCAAATTTCTGCAGGGTTACTTGCTCTGCAAAATACAGCTGCTGCAATACTTAAATTCTTGTATGCTTCACCTTATATCTGCTAATAATCAACAGTAAAAAAATTGGTTGCAAAGTTAAAAATTGATTAGACATTTGCATTTCTAGGCACGTGTCTTTTCAATTCTTTTATTTTACTGTTGAAGAGTGCTGGAGCAAGGTACGTGTGCATTGCATATTGACTAGGACTCACTCCTTGATTGATTTTTATAGTTTTGAGTGAACCTTGTTTGTTTATAACTGTACACTTGCACCAAACTGATTTTAAGGGCATCACCCATAAATAAGATAAGGTGGGGGATTTCATCACCCTTTCCTTAGCCCGAAATCATTTTCCAAGCACTCACTATCCCAAGCTTGTAATAAAATTTGATAGACGTTGGCCCTAGGGACATCCAGACTCACTTAGGAGATTATCCTAAGGGGGAAAAGTGTTGGAAATTGACTTTTGTAAAATCAGTGTCTAGGAAAGGGATTGAGGGCTGAAAGCCCGAAGGTTGGTGGTTACTTAATTAAGGAACGTCTTTGACGGAAAACCTCCCAACAATCTTGCCTTGAGCTGGCTGATTAGCTTGTGGTCAAAGTCTACACTAAACCTCCCGTGGACAGTCTAATCAGTTAGGAGTCGTCTAGGTCAATGAATCCTAGATAGCTTGAATTGATTTTTCTTTTATTGTTTGTTATTTTCATTTTACTTTTTCGCTGGTGTGATCGGTGCACGTTGTTTGTGACTGTATATGCAAGAGTGGTTCTGTGATCCAAATTCTACAAGACTTGTTAGAATTTCTACACTTGCACTTACACAACCACTTGACACAATGGAAAACAACGTTTCACTTCAAGATCGATTCTATCCGATTCGCACCTCCCTGCCATCATGCATTCTTCTCCCTGAACCCAATGGAAATCACTTCGAGCTGAAATCGCAATTCATTAATACACTTCCCCGATTTCATGGTCTAGAGTCTGAGGACGCGTATTTCTTCATTCGAGAGTTTGAAGAAGTATGTTTAATGATGAGAATTTTTCAACTGACCGAGGATGCTGTTAGGTTAAGGTTCATACCGTTTGCACTGAAGGATATTGCTAAGAAATGGCTTTACAATCTTCCCGTCAGTTCCATATCTTCATGGGATGATTTTATAAAAGTCTTTCTTAAGAAATTCTATCCCATCCACAAAACAGCCCTCATGCGAAAGAATATCATGCAATTCAAGCAGGAATCACACGAACCTTTCTGAAAATATTTTGAGCGTTTCAAAGACCTTCTAGCCCTATGTCCTCATCACGGCATAGAGAAATGGCGTCAATGCTAGATTATCTATGACGGTCTAGATTACCAAACGAAAACCCTCCTTGAATCCATGTGCCAAGGGGAATTTTTGAAGAAAGATGAGAATCAGGGGTGGGATCTCTTTGAAGCCTTAGTTGAGAAAACGATTCAGTGGGAGTCATGCCCTGATAAACCCACTTTCACCACTTCCAGAACTGGTATGCACTCCATAGAATCCTCTATAGCTGCGGAAGCCAAGATCACACAATTGATAAAGAGGATAGAACTGCTTGAGTCAAGTGAAAATTCTGTGGTCAATCAGGACAACCCATCACCTCTGATTAAACCGGTTGTACCTACTGTCATGATCTCAACCATGTTTTTGAGGAGTGTCCTTTGTATCAGCCTCAATCATATCAGGAGAACACGAATGCAGCTTTTATCAAAGCTCCCCTTACACACGTGTACCACATAAAGAAGAGATGTCAAGCTCCTCAATATAAGATACACTCAACATGAATCTATATGTAGAAGAGATGTTAAGCTCTCCTTGCATATAGGCAATACAAATCAAAACTTTTGTATTTATCTTTAAACAAAATTTTGAGATACCAATTTTAAAACATTCAAATAAACATCTTGATATCAAAAGAGAATATTTTTTTTAAGCATATGATATCAATTTAAAATTTTTATTTTCTATCATAAAGTAAGGGAGTGGAAATACAAATACCAATGGAAATATGAAAATCGAATTTTCTCTCCCTTTATGAAATACCAAAAAAACACATGCATAAGTTTGTTTAAGAATACCAATTGAAAGCTAAATCAATTGAAACAAAGTTGAAGCTCAAGCTTAGCATAAACAAAATATATATATGTATGAAAATTAGATACCAATCGAAATTGATACTATTTGAAGTGTAAGCATACATACATAAAAATATATATGAGTATACAAAAATGTCAATATTGATACCAATTGAAAGAATCCAATGATACCAATTGAAACAACAATAATATCAAAGTATAACTCATATAACCTATCCTCCCAACCATGTTCAAGTTTAAAATGATTTTCACTATAAAGCATACATGAGCATGATCTCCCATCCAACCGCCCTTGGAAGGTAGGGGTTTTCAAAAATAGATTTGAAAATAATGTATGTTTGAAAATCTCTACCATATGAAGAATTCGGACTAGTTAAATGAAAAACTTGTTAACTAGTACGAAATCTTTCAAGTAAGGAATAAAACAAAATTGTATTTCATGAAAAACATGTAAATCACATGGCACTAAACACTCAAAATCAATAAAGCTCATATCATACTCATGAAAACATAATCATGAGAAACATTTAAATAAGGTGAGTGAACAAGTGTTATGTGAAACATATCAACATGAAAATAGACATTCAAGCTTAAAATTCCTTTAAACATGAAAACATGAAAATCATCAAAGCTATTTAATCTTCAAGGTATATGTATGTCTTATACAAACTAAAGTATACATACATATCCAAACACAACGAGTCCACAAAGATATATGCATGAAGGCACGTGGCTCAAAGGATGTATATGTATAACAATAATTTGAATAAAATGGACATATACATGAAGTTAAACATAAACACATGAAAACATGAAACAAATTCAAAAATGGGAATACAAGTTTAAAATGCATGAATCATCAAAACTAGACTATACTAGCACATCTAATGGGAACAAATAAGCATTCAAGCACAAACATATATAGATTTATTTGTGACCCACTATATGCACAAGTATATACCTAGTTTTAATGAAAACTAACATTTAAACATATATTCAAAGCATGAAACATAAAACAAGACAAAAATCATCATGATAAAAAAAAACATGATTATTATGCAAATCCACATATTATTAGAACTATAATGTACATGATAGCTAAACTAAGGTGAGAATACTAAATAATGGTCCATATTAAACATGGGTGTCTCAAAATGCTATACATGTATGTCAAGGATCTAATAAACATAGCATTGACATAATAATCTATAAACAACAAAACATGCTATAAACAATGAAATGAAAAGCATGTAAATAATAAACGGGAGTTAGAGATTGATACCAAAACCGATGAAGGCACCTCTCTAGTTCTCCAAACCTTGGTGGTCCTCTCCACCAAACTTCCCTTGAAAGTGATGCATCCAAATGATTTCTATGAAGTTCGGAACGCATCCACTCCAAGGTACCGCCACTCTCACGTCATGCGAGAGCCCACTCCTACATCAAATACAAGAGGGGTGGTCTTTGGTACCCATATCTTTTTGGGTCCATGGGGGTTAGTACCTTCTCTAACCCAAACAAAATTAGTTGCTAAATTTGAAACATGTATACGATCAAAACAAAATTTAGCAAGGTGGCCCTTACGTCCACAATGTGTACAAGTGTACACATGAGCATACATGGTGTGATGATGGTGACCATGAGGAGCATGTGTATGCCGTGAAGGGTGTGCATGCAAGGATGGAACTTGTTTCTTGCGAAACATGGATTCAAGCGTGTATGATTCAAAACACATTGGCTCAAAGTGGAGCCCAAACAATCAACACTTTTCTTAAGCATGGATATATCATTTTCAATTAAAGAAGAGGTGGCACATGCAATAGGTGATCTAGGTGAAACTACCCTAGCATGGCAAACATGAGAATCAATCTTATTTTGCAAAACATCATTTTTCTTTAAACAATTTTCTAAATCTTTTGAAATAGAAACAAATTTTATTTTCAAAGAATTATTTTCTTTTACAACAAAATCAAGTTTTGAAGATATAACTTTATTTTTCTTCAAAACATCATTACAATCATTTCTATTTTTCAAAAACTCATTTTCTTTTAAAACAAGATTAAGTTGAGATTTCAATGAATCCCTCTCATTAGAAATCTCCTCTTTTTCTTGCAAAATCAAATCAAGTTTTGAACATAAAACCTTATTTTCTTTATTAATTTCAAAACTCTTCTTTTTCAAAAGATTATATTTTTCAATCAATTTTTCACACACAATTGAAAGTTCTTCATTTAAAACATTAGGATCAACATATTCATTTGAAGAACTAGCATAATCATCATTATCTAATCGAGTTTCCGAGTGTACCTCAAGGAGTCATTCCTTTGAACCATTAAGCATTGTGACTCGGATTCTCCACTAGACTCCTCCGCTTGGATAGGCAATTGAAGCTTGGAGGTGGTTGTGGTTGTCAACATGTTCACACTGCAAATGCGGAATCAAAGTTAGAAGCAAGCATAATATATTCTTTATTTAATGTGCTTCTAATAGCCTCAAGGGATAATGCATTGGCCCCTATATGCTTGCTATCACTAAGGTAGGATTCCTTGGTAATGACAAGGTGAACCTTATATCTTAGGGTTTGTAAATAGATGGACATCTTAGTCTTCCAAACAACAATGTTGGAAGGGTCAAACATAGGTGGGGTCATGAAGTCCATGGGTCCAAACTATATGTGTGCAAACAAGCAAATACAAATGATAGACTAGCAAATAAGGATCTCACTCCTAGGATGTAAAGCCTAAGTATCAGGAGCGTAGGCTCTGATACCAATTGAAAAACACCTAGGGGGGGTTGAATAGGTGTAAATGCTAATCTAGAAACTAAATGCGGAAGCTAAAAACTATTTTGCACAAACTTAATACAACCAACAAGTGTAGCCGAATTCCCCGTGAAGGGCTCTGGACTAACTCCTCTTGATTCCCCTAGATAAGGGTTGAGGTGCTATGTGAAGCTCTTGTGGTTAAGTATAAGTGAGGCACGCACAAGCAAGCCAAGCATATAAGAATGAGCAATATGAAATAATGCAAGGCAACACAAGCAATATGAATGATATGAATGAAGAATGATGCTTTGCACAAATAAAAGAGAGAGAGGGTTTAGAGGCAATGGATCAAACGCAAACACAATGATATGTTTCGAGGTTCGAGCCACTAGCTCTACGTCCCCGCCTTCACCGAGAAGGATTTCTAATCCACTATCTTGTCCACCGAGGACTCCCACCGAGGGAACCTCCACCGAGGAGGATTTGTACAACAAGGGAGTACCGAACTCCTCTCTCAAATACCGCCTCACAACCGAGGGGTAGGCCCGTAGCCAAACAACAACCAATCCACCTCACACTTGAGGGATACAAACCAACTCCAACTCCACCTCACTAAGAGGGAGTAAATCACAATCTCAACCTCTACCAAAGAGGGAGCAACCCAATCAAAGCAAGAGTTTTTACAACAAGTGGTTACAAAGACCACAAACTCTCTCTTTTCCACAAAACAAAGATCCTAATAGAATAGGATAGAATGATAAGCTCAAGTGTGGAAAACAAGTATTTTGATCAAAGAAATTCTCTTGGGAAAAACACCAAAAAGATATAGAAGTTTAGATCAAAACTAATTCCCAAAACCCTAATTTCTTTGAAATAAACAAAACACTTAAAACAAATAAGATTGATCTTTTGGCACTTAAACTCTTTTGAAAACTTGTTTAAAACAATGGAGAAACTCAGAAAATTTTAGCTTGAAAAATTTAGCCAAAATCCCAAAGAAATGGGGTTTATATAGGCCAAATAGAAAACTAGCCGTTAGGCTGATCTATCAGCCTGACAGGCTTACGGTCGACCGCCCGGTCGACCATCAACGGTCCCAAATATGACCGTTGGGGCAACCCGGTCGACCGCCCAGATACAGAGAGCAAAGCTCTCTGGTCCGGTCGACCGACCGGTCGACCGGCCCATTGCCTTGCCAGACGTGTACAACCTTGTGCATGTCAGTCGACCGACCGGTCGACCGGCTCTGGCATACGGTCGGCCGTGCCGGTCGACCGCCAAAGCCTGGCAGCCAACATACTGGGTCAGAAAAACAGGTTTAAAATATTTCTAATAATTCTTTAAAAAACTTCTAAAAATCCCCAAAAATAGTTTTACCATTTTGTATTGATATATAAACTTGTGATAAACATTTCAACTCAAATATCAAGCATATGAAACTATTTTTGTATTTTATCATTTTTGTCAAAAACCAAAACATGTATTTTATCAAACATGTATTTTTCAATAGGAAATCTGATTTTTCCTAAACTCATAGAAATACAAAAACATGATATTTAAACACATTGAAGCATGTTGCATATGGACATAAGTCCAATATACATGAAATATATATATATATATATCATGGTTTTTGTCTTTAAATCTAAAAATATGTTTTGTTAAAAATACCAAAACATAAAACTACATGAATAGGTATGTCAAACAAAGTTTGTATAAGTCATGTAAGCATGTATGTATATAGAGCACATCTAATATACATAAAAAAATAAAGTAAACTTGTTTTGATCAATCTATTCATGAAAACCAAATCCAAACATAAAACATGTGTGTATTGTGCACTTGAGCATATCAACTATTCTAAGCTTTACACATGGATCTAAAACACACTAAACTAAACTATGGATACCTAAGTCTTTTTGACGATCTTCATCTTCAAGTCGACTCGATCCCAAACGTGATCCACGAGCTAGGCTATGTATGATCTTGATGCTCGGGCTCTGGAATCACCATGTGAAAGATTCGAAACTCCTTTGTTGAAGCTAATCACCAACTAATATCTTGCTTAATGATCTGAAACTAAAATCACAAGATTATTAGTAAACATAACTAATGAGTTAATCATCATCAAAACTAGAGAGGAAGGCCTCCGGGCTAACAACATCATCTTCGGTTTGATGACATCAGCGTCAGCTGGGGCAGCTCAGAGTCAGCTCAGTCTGAGCCAACGACATCAGCAATGAGCCGTTGATGTCAGACCAATTCGATAACATCAGTAACAGCTCGCGTCGGCTCTGTGACGGATCGGGTCGGGTCTGATTCGAGGTGGATCCAGATCTGATTTGAAGCAGGTCAATAGCGGGTCGGGTTAGATCGCCTTCAACAGGTCGGGTCGAGTTTTGGTGCAAACCCGAATTTCTGATCCAATTTCCAAACCCTACTTGCCTATGGTTTTCGTGGTGGTGACAATGCGAGGTGGCGGTGCTGAAGTTGGCGGCATAGGCCCGGCTCGTCGAGAGATTTCAGGAGGAGATCTGAGGCCAGGCGTAGCCGAGGACGCAGTCTGCTAGCAGTGTCGGGGTTGCAGAAGATGAACAGTAACTGATTTATTACGATGATGTTACAGATGATTAAGAAGAAATAGAAATTAGAGTTTAAGAAGATGAAATTTGTGCTTCAGCACCCAGAAGATCTTATAGTACATGCATTTAGTGACATGAAGGAAACTAGAGGTTAGGACATTTTTTCTATTTTGATTGGTATAGATTTTTGGAGAAAAGTAGGATTCAATTTGCTAGGATGAGGCTTACATGGTCAGTTATGATTTACTAGATCTCGACAGAGAGAATACACGAGGCGTGGGGCTTTCATTGAGTCTTGAGAGGAAATGAAACAAAAACTTAAGGGAAATACCTTCTCGACTCCTATAAGCATCGCCTCTTAGATAAACTGCACATCCTTCGCAGGGTAGACAAGTTTGTTCAGGAGCACACTATCGAATTGACAATCTAACCCTACATTGTGAGGTGTAAGATGACTCATATCAAGCTATATCTAGGTACCATTCTGGGTTAAGGTCAGACATCCAACGAGCAATATTCATTCACTCCTATAAAATAGAGACCTTTGAGCAGGCAAACCAGTTAGCTCAAGACACAGAAATATCCCTCAGATTTTTTCAGAGCATAGGATCATTTTTAAAGCCGGGAAGTAACCTAGCCCAAACACTGAAGCCACTAGAGACTCTAAGGGTAAATATGTGATAGGTGAATCTTCTAAACACGTCAAGAGTAGTCAGTGTTTTAAGTGTCAAGGATGTAGACATGTTGCTGCACAATGTCTCTCTAAGAACCTTCTAGTTAGGAAAGTTAAGGATGATTAGATCGAGACAGTAGTCTATGAACCAACTGGTAGCACAATTGATTCTGATGATGATGATTTGATTAAATGAAACATTTTATATAGCATGCTGATATGCTATCCAATTTTGAATCTTTGCCTAATGATGTGCAGAGTGGAAGAGAGATCTCCTAGGTGCTGAAGCCCGAATCAATCTTTATTCTCTTCTTTCTTCCTCTAAAATCCTAATTTCTTTCCCTCCTTTATCTTCTTCATGTTTCTGTTTTACATTAGAGAGAGAGAGAGAGAGAGAGAGAGAGAGAGATTTTAGATATGTAATCATGAAGAGCTAATTCCAGAGAATTCTAATCTTTGATGGGAAAAAAGAAACATTTCATCTTTTGTTTCGGAATAAGCTTCATATTCACTCTCTCTAATAAATGTTATTTCATTTATTTCAATTCCTTTTTTGAAATAAGGATCCTAATAAATGTTGTTTTTTTATTATTTTAAATCATTTTTGAGATGGGGATTGTAATATTTTTTATTTCATTTTCTTTTTGACATAGGGATACATGGCAGAGAGAGGAGGAGGAGGAGAGGAGGGACAAGAATTTTGAGTTTGAAAATTTGGAGTTTGTTGGAATTTGGATTAGATCTTATAGTAACAATGAATAAGAAAGGATAAGAGTATTATAGATAAATTAATCTTATTTTATTTAAATTTATTTGGAGGGAATAAGTTATTAATATCTAGAATATTTGAAGGGCAAGTTTCTCATATCAAGGATTTGGGATGTAAATATTTAAATACTCAAAATTTGACAGGCATATATCTAAATAACCCTTTTCTTTTGGATTCTTTAGTTAAATTGACTAGAGACTAGAGAATTATAAGCACCGTAAATTATTTATTTTTACTAGGAAGCACCCGAAAGGCAATAAAGAAGAGCTGCAAGACTCAGGGTGGGTCAGGTGCCTGATCTTGACCCATTTTGGATCCACCCTCGTACACAAATTAGTTTTATAGATCTGTGAGCCAAGCCTAGATTTGACTAAGCAAATTGTCAACCCTACTCGATTTTGGCTTGAAATTCAAAAGGCGGCTAGCTTGAGCTCACTAATAATTCGACTAATTAAACTCATGTTTCTATAATCAATTCGATCCCCGATTCATTTGGGGGAAAACACCTTCGAAAAGATCGCTCGAGCCCACCTTCTGGCTAAAGTAAGTCAACCCTACTTTGAGCTTCAATTGATTAGCCCGTGTTTGGCTTGTTTTGAATTTTAAATGTTAGAGCTCAATTTAAGCACGAAAAGCGTAAATAAACCAACGTAGAGCTTGTTTAGAACTGGGTTTAGTCTTCAATACTGATTAATAAAAATATGATCTTTCTCATATGTACTTCGCAAATCTTTCATTACTTCAAAATACTCTCTAAATCTTCATAATATCAAATTACTCTTCAAATTCTTTCAAAATTTCATAATTACCCCCACCAATCAAAATTACTCCAATACCCCCGCCCTCCCCCCCTTCTTCTGAGTCGGCGGAGGTGGAGTAGATGCGAAGGAGAATGCAGAGGAGGAGGCGCTGGCGGAGGAGTAGCTATGGAGGAGGAGAGGGAGGTAAATCTGAGGATAAGAGTATTTTTGGAATTTCATATTTCATAAAAGATAATTAGGGATAATTTTGAAAATATAAAAGAATTTGGGGAGTAAATATATTATGTAGAATTGGGGAGTAATTTTGAAATTTTGAAAGAATTTAGAGAGTAAATTTTGATATTATGAAGATTTAGAGAGTATATTTGAAATTATGAAAGATTTGAAGATTACATGTGAGAAAGACTCATAAAAATATTATCATACTTGTAATTATTATGAAACATGGCTCATGATTTAGGTCAATCAGCACGTCACATAGTTAATGATTTTAGGAAAAAAGCTGTTCTATATTAGTAAACATATATTCTTATATATCTCAGAATGTATTAGTTATATATAACTTCTATTTGAAATATCACATTTTTTCAAGTATATTTAGTGAAGATTCATTTTTAAGTATGAGAATTTATAGCTTGGATGGGCTTTTTGAGCGATAAACAAATTTAAGAGGGATGAATTTGGAAAAGAACGTATATTTCTGCCGACTATTCAAATACTTAAAAAACTGAGTTTTGAAGCAGAAGTCGAAGACCAAACACAGGAACAGAAACAGATTAGATAAATTAGAATCTCAGCCAATGGCGTCAATTCTCCTGTTAGATTGCGGGCAGCTCGGGCAGAGCCCACCTCGGTTGTAATCTTTTACCTCCCAAATCGCCGGCGAGCTTGGTGGTCAGCGGGCAGGCAGGAGAGCCTCTTCCTTGCACGTATAAAGTAGGGAGATAATTGAATTTTGAAGTCAGGAGAACCCCTCTCTCTCTCTCTCTCTCTCTCTCTCTCTGTGTGTGTGTGTGTGTGTGTGTTTTTTTTCTTCTGTCGCTTCTTCTTCTGCTTTCTTTCTCTTTTTTTCTTCTGAAAGAGAAATAAGAAGAAGAGAAGACAAAACTATCTAATGGGCCTCTTCTGAATCCTCTTCTAGATTCTGGGGCGCATAGATATCTCATCTTGTTATGTTCTGGAGTCACTATCATCAATTAAAAAAATAGAAAGAAGGAGATTTGGGCTCTGAACCAATCATTCACCGAGCAAATTAAGAGAAACAGACTCGTCTCGTTGGGTTTTGGAAGCATTTTGTGCAAGAAATAGAGAGAGAGAGGGGGAAGGGAAAGAGAAACATAATCTGAATTGGGTTTCCTTTCTTCAAAAGTTTAGTGCCCAAAAGATACAAACTTTTTGGGTTTGGTTGTTGGCAAGGCCGGATTTGTTTGGATATCTGAGAACTTGTGTTTTGGATGGCATTTGAGGAAGGGAACAGTAGCAGATCCAAAGGATGGGGAATTCAGAGTTTGATGAGGAGGAAACAGGTGGATTCGGATCGAGCTAATTCAGAGAGGGGCCATCATCAGCTTGCCAGGGAATTATCTGTTCTTCAGCTCATTGCTATTGGTATAAACACAAAAAAAATCCTTTCTTTTTTATTCACTTCTTCCTTTTTTTCCTGTTTTCTTTGATTGTTTTTGATGTTTTATTGATGGCTATTGTGCTTAGAGTTTTGGCAGACAGTTACTGTTGTGAATTCTATTCTAGTCTGAATCTTTGGGTGATGAATTATTTGTTTTGCATTAAGTGTTCCTTCTATATAACGAGTGCACTTGATTGATTGAGTTGTTCTGGTTTGTCTTCTTATGATTTTTGAGCTGTTCTGAATGGTGGACACTTATTGCTTTGTGTTTATCGGGATGCAATTGGTAAAGAATTAGACATTTTTGTTTATTAAACTCCTCTTTTCACACAGTAGTTATTAGATTAAATGTTTGATGTTGATCAACAGAACCTACAATACCTCCCACCTTCCTTTAATGCCCATTACTTTTGCTAGTGCAGATAACAACCAATTCACCTGCCTCTAACAATATCATAAATGCGATGTTACATTCTCAATATATCTTCTCAACAGTCCACCACTTTGTGATGGTTTGGGATATGACTCTACTTTTACTTATAGCCACATGGATTATAGGAGTTGGACTACAAAATAAACGTTTATTTTTGGGTCCAACTCTACACAGTTCAAATCTCATGTTTTGGTATCCAAATGCAAAATCCACTCCATTGAAGTTGATTTACATTCTTTGAAGTATCTGAAAATTAAAAATCATGTCATTTGAATACTTTTTGCTTATATATCAAGTGAGCGCAAAATGGACTGCTGAAAGTAGTGAGTTGGTTAGTTTAACGGTGTATAATATTTTAAATCTAACAAAAATTAGTGTGCGAGGGTTTTTAAGTGTTTAGATCATGATGAAATGGTCGGATCGAAATTTGTATGTCTAAAGAAGTAGATCTAAGCAATATGCTACTTTCGGCCATCCGTTTTGTGCCCACTTGATGGCTAAGCAAAAAGTATTCAAATGGCATGATTTTTGATTTTTTGAGACTTCAAATAATGTAGATCTAACTTTAACGGAGTGGATCTTACATTTGGATACCGGAACATGAGAGTTGAACTGTGTAGATTTGAACCCAATAATAAACGTTTATTTTGTAGTTCAACTCGGATTATAGTCTATATGATAGCATATATACATTAGTCACTAATATGATTGCAATGCAGTCAAGAAATAAGATTGACATTAGTTTTTTGTTCTACTTCTGAGAAATTGTTATGGTAGTCAAACTGAATAGTTTAGTCCATAACGGGTCTTTTTGAAACTGTTTTGGTTCCTTTGTCTCTGTAACATCCATTGATCTATGTGGTGTTTCTGCCCATCATTTTCTTCACTTACAGAAACTGCTTCCTTGTAATTTTTTAAGTAAAGGCCACTATTTTTTTACCCATTTTGGTTTTTGGTTGATGAAATTGTGATCAACGTTTCCATACTTTTTTAGTTGCTCAGGTGGTTGTTAATTCTACAAATCTTATAAAATTTTCAAGTATAGTGATCCTTACTGAATTCACATTTTTACGTGGGTTTTTATGAAGTATCCTCTTTGTTCTAGCATTTTACTCTCTTTGTCATTGCAGGGATTATAATATCAGAAGTGGTTAATTGTGTATGTTTGGTATAAGAGGTAAGTATAGAGTCATAAAGTCCTAGAAATATTATAAATCATAGTTTGAGTAAGATTTGGTCTTATATGAGATCTACTTAAATAGAGTTTTTCTCATCTCTCTATATATAAGTGCAGAAGGAGTGTAGCCGGCCACGACGATCACCCATTCTTTTGATTTTTTGCCTTGGTCCCCACACTAACACTGAGAAAGGCCTAGAAGGAGTTGAATGGAGGAAGTTTTCTCCTGTACCCAAAATTTGTATCAAATTATTGTTGGATGCTATAAGATTATATTGTACCTAAAATTTGTATTAATTTTTTGATATACCTAGATAGTACCCTATGCTCAACTTTATTTAATACCTAAATGCATATTGTTTTAACTTTTATGCACCGATGTAATATGAAAGGATCACAATCACTTTCAAATCAAAAAATAGAAAACTAGGATTTTGAGAAGAAAATAAGAGAAATTAGGGTTTAAGAGATAAAGATAAAAATCAGATAGATCTTGGGCTTCGCACCCTTTGAACCATGGGCTTCACACACCTTATACCACAGGCTTCACACCCTAATATCAAGAACTCAAGAGCCCTGAAATTTTAACTGAAAAATTTTAATTCATTCATTACCTACCAATACTGAGGCCTATTTATAGGATTTACAAAAGGACGCTTCTCGGATATAACTGATGTGATACAAAAACACAATAAAATATTCACACCGAATAGTTGAAAATCACGCACAAGATCCTGGAATAGTAGTAATATGAGATGGAAGATAATTACCTCGAATTGGGCTCAAATCGGACTGGAAATGAGGGCCCAAAACACTACTCTTCTTTTGCACAAATAGTACTGGCACCAAACACAGACTTGTGGAGGTCAGATCTGCTATCCAACTGCTGTGAACTCTTTCCAGTAGATTCAGAACTCAGTCACAAACCAAACGCTTCAGACGAAACTCGAATCGAACACTGAACGGGTCTGAAATGAGCTCTGAGTCAAAACTGTGCTGGCTGATAAAACAGTGCGGCTCAGAAAGCCGATGACGTCAGCATGGAGCTGATAACGTCAGCAGCGGCTCGGTCGGCTCAGATCGGGTGTCGGCTCTGCTCGGAGCCGCTTCTCGGGGTCAGCTCGGGTCTGCGTTGACGTCTCGGGGTCGGCTCGGTCTGAGTTGACGGCTCGGAGTCAGCTCGATGAGCTGATGACGTCAGCAACTGAGTCGACTTTCTGGCGGCTTTGGCTTCGTGGGTCCTGGTTGGTAACTGGTCGGGTCTATTATCAGGTGGACCCGTTTACCTCCCTCTTTCTTTTAAACCCAATCCAGACCCATTCAAACCCAAATCAGATGTGATTCGAACCCAAATCAGCTAGGGTTTTCTCGATCTGGTGACGATGACAGCTTGGCGGCGGTCCGATGCTGTGATGTTCTGGCGTCGATGACGAAGCGGTTGGAGGAAGAAGTCGGCGGCAGTGTTATCGACAATGATGAGGACGAGATCTCGACTACCCGAGATCTCGGTTTTCTTGGATCGGCGGCAAAGATGAAGGAAATTCTCAGTAAAGTTGAGGAATTGATGCGAAGACCAGTGCAGAGGGAGATGGCTCTTGTAGTAGAGGGTGGGGGGAAGGAAGGAGGACGAGGGTGTGGGGATGGTGGCGAAGCTTCCACGAGCCTATGGGGAGGACGACAAAGCTCTGAAAATGTCGATGAAGCTTTGACGAGGCTCTTGCGATGGCAGCGACGCTCGCTGTCGTGATCTAGTGTGACGAAGGCTCTGAGATTGGTGGTGACAACACGATGGTGACACACGGTGTTGCTGATGGGTTTGGGGAGGAAGGAGTGTTGGCCCAAAGGCCCATCACTCTAGTTTTGATGATGATCAACTCATGTAGTTATAGTACTAATGATCTTGTGTTTAATTAGTGACAGAATTGTTATCAAGATCTTAGTAGGTGTGGAGCTTCAATAAAGGATTTAAAGTCAAGTTTTGGAGCTAGCACCGGTTGATTCACGAGCCTATGCATTAAGACCACATCAATTGTTGAGCTCGTTGGATTGCACTTAAACCAAGTCAAGAGGATGAGAAGACTTCAAGGGAAGACTTCAAGATCAAGACTTGTGTCTAGGTATAAGATTTTTATTTTTAGATAAAATGTAAAGGATAGAGTAGTTGGTGGATTGCTCAAGTACATTTACACACACACTCTTGATAGATATGTTTTCATAAAAGATTTTTAGTTTTTAGAAAAGAATTTTTACTTTGGAAAAATACTTTGGTTTTTAAAATTCCTTGTATACATATCTTTTATCCAAAACCAAGTTTAGAGCTTAATGTCAAAACTTAGATATTTCATCTTATTTGTGTAGTGGATCATGTCCATACACACTATGCTTTAATGTATTCAAAATATCTAGTTTTTGTATTTAAAGGAGTTTTGGAAAAATAAGATTTTGGAAAATACAAGTTTTCATTTGAGCCAATATTTTCATATTACAAAAATAGTCCAAATCATTTATAACATGCCTTGATTTTGTGCAAGCATGTTTGTTTATCAAAGTATATTGGTAAAACTATTTTTGTAGAATTTCTATGTATTTATGGGATTTTATGTGAACCAAAAGACTTAGTTTTAAATCCCAGAAAATCTATTTTCAGGCTTCAGCTAGTCGACTTACTACCTTTATAGTCGACTAACTCTGAAGTCGGTCGACCGGTTGAGTCAACCGACGTGCACAGACGTGCACGCCTTTGTGCACTGGAGGACGGCCGACCGACGGTCGACCGCTCCAGAGAGCTCTGCTCTCTGGAAATTTCGGCCGACCGTACAGGTCGACCGACAGAGAGTTCTACTCTCTGCTCCAGTGGCTCGGTCGACCCGGGAGGTCGACCGTGGCTCCAACGGTCGGATTTCTGACCGTTGGCGGTCGACCGACCCGGTCGACCGGCAGGCCTGACAGACCCCAACGGCTAGTTTCTGGCAGCCTATATATTTGGAGGTTTGGTCATTGTTTTGGAATAAGATTTTTGGAGATTTCTAAACCAGTTTTTCCCATTCTTTTAATAGAGTTTTCTCCACATATTTGAGAGCTAATACTTCCAATCAAAAGGGAAGATTTTATCAAGAATGTTAAAAGAGATTCTTTGAGTTTTCCTCCACAATTTCCATCCTTATTTTCTCACACACCACTTGAGCTATCCATTGCTATATTTACCCATAGGGTTTTGTTGTGAGAGGATTTTAGGTGATCAAGAGTTGTGATCACCAAAGTTCTACTTTGTTTTTTTGAGAAGGCAGACGGTTGTGTTCGCATTGTTTCGGGTCCTAGTGTGGACTCGGTTGTTTCGGGTTCGGCTGCGAACTCTTGTTTGAGGTGCGGCCTCGGCAAGCTAGTGGGCTTGCGTGTGTACAGGACTAGGGAGTCCGAGGGCTTGTAGGTGTTGCGACACCGGGGAGAGATCCATTGGGATCTTGCATAGTGGAAATCCTTCGTGTGTCGAAGGCGGGGATGTAGAGCAAGTGTGCTCGAATCTCGAACAAACCCTTTGTGTTTGCGATTGCTCTCTCTCTCTCTCTGTCTCTTGTTTATATCTTGCATTCTATTATTGTGTTAATCTTTATATGCTTGATATACTTGTGTGCTCATATTGATATACTTGCTTGGGTTTATTTGCTAACACTTGTATTCAACCAAGAGAGCCAACGCGGCACCTCAACCCATTCAAGGGGAATCTAGAGGAGTTTGTCCAGAGCCCTTCACGGGAATTTGGCAACACTCTTGTGTTATACGTGGTGTTTAGTGTAAAAGTTTTAATTAGGTCATAATTGTTTTTAGCTTCCGCATTATTTGGCATTAAGTGACCATTAGATTAGTCATCACCTATTCACCCCCCTCTAGGTGATTCACAATTGGTATCAGAGCTTGGTACTCTGATTTGGGTCTTACAACCTAGAGTTAAAGATCCTCATTTTTAGGCTAATCACAATATTTTGTACACACTCCATGGATTTCATGTCACCTCCCACTTTTGATACTCTTAACATCCATATATAGAAGGTGAAGATGTCCTTGTACCTCAAAGCCCTAGGTTATCATGTTTATCTTGCCATCACTAATAATGATTATTGTTTATATGGTAAGAATATTGAGGCTATTGTAAAAGCCCTTAATGCTTTAAAGTTTACCCTAGATGATGTTTATTTATCTAGAGTTTTCTAACTTTGATTCGGCTTTTGTAGTATGGAATACCCTCACCTCCCTTGACGAAAAGGATCTATATTATGCGGGGAGCGATTTGGATGTTGGAAGCAACACCTCCAACAAGTGCTACATGGTCCAAGGGGATAACCCTCTTGAGGTAAACTCCGAATCCGAGCTAGATGATGAAGACATGTCATATGATGAGCTTACTACCTTTTGTCAACTTGTGCTTGAAAAATATGACATGCTTAAGAAAGAAAATAAAAATTTGTAAAAGAACATTGCTTTGCATGCATAAAGAACATGACTCATTTAGAAGTAACATTGCATGCTTAGAAAAAGAAAATAACAATTTGAAAAAGAATTTTGATTACATGCTTAATGAAAAATTAGTAACTAAGGTTGCATGCTTAGAAAGGAAAAAGATGTTTTGAAAAATGAGAATGTTTCCTTATTTTCAAAATTGAATGATTTGTGTGAAGGAAACAATACTTTGAAAAGAAATTTGTTCAAAAGAAAAAGAAAATGTTTTTCAAAAGAAAAAGAAAAATGATTCTTTATCTCATCATGCTTTACATGCCACCACTAATGAGATTAAAGATTTGAAAAATAAAATGGATTGTTTGAGTTCAACCTTGAACTCTTGTGCATTTAATCATACTTAGGTTGGAGTCAATGTTTTCAAAGAAACAAACTCCACACATTCATGCACAACATCATCATGCATATGCTTATGTTGCACGTTATGATCACACTCCTACACATAAGCATTCTAAGGTGTACATATGTACACATTGTGGCCGCAAAGGCCATTTAGCAAAATTTTATTATGATAGATTAGATCATTTTAATTTTGCTAAGAATAAAAATTTTTGGGTTCCTTACAAGACTAACCCCAAAGGACCCAAAAAAATATGGGTACCAAAACCCCCACCTTGTGTATTTAATGTAGGTGAGGGCTCTCACAAAACGTGAGAGAATTGGTGCCTTGGTGGATGCAATGGACTTTATGGGCACATCTTAGACGCATCACTATCAAGGAAGCTTGGTGGGACAACCACCATATTTGGAGCTTTAGAGTTGGTAACAATCTCTAAACTCATACTTTTATGTACATGCTTTTAATTTCATATATCCTATAGCATGTTCATATTTTTGTGTGCTTCATGTGGTATTTACATGCTTAGATGTAGAATGTGTCAAACTTGCATTTATACATATATGAATAGTGAACTACAATTGACTCATATATATTTGAACTTCATGCTCATTTGTATCCACTATATGCATATGTATAGACTAGTTTTGATGATTCTCTTTTATACATGTTTTGCCTATTTTTATGTTTTACTTCATGTATATGTATTTTTAATTCAAATCTAATAAATATACATGTATACCCGTGAGTCTCTTGCTTTCATGCAAATACATTTAATAGACTCTTTTATACTTGGGATATGTATGCATATTGTTAGCTTTGGATATACCATACATATACCTTGAAGTTATTTGAAAGAAAAATGAATTTTTATGTTTTGATAAAAATAATTTTCATGTCTATTTTAAGCTTCATTGTCTATTTTCATGAAAATACCATTTACATAACCTTTGAACACTCATATTTTATTTTTCAAGATAATTTTGAGCTTTATGGACTATGAGTGCTTGAATTTTTATGTACTTAGTATAATTCATGAAAAACATATGATTTGATGTATTTGAAGGATCTTTAACTAGTTTGTCAAAATCTATTTAAACTAGTTATTTGTTCTTCAAATTAGTTTATGAGACATACACATGATCTTACTATTCTTCAATTATAAATTTTTTTGTGTTCTCAAAATTTATTTGATGCTTCATGATTTGAATATTAGTTTATATGTTAGTTTTTGTCAACACTAGGATTTATACTTGTACATATCGTGGGCCACAAATAAATCTATTTATATTTGTGCTTGAATGCTTATTTGAACCATGAAATGTGCTTGTATTGCTTGGTTTTGATGATACATACATTTTTAAACTTGTATTCCCACTTTTTGGATTTGATTTATGATCATATATTTTCATTTCATGTATATGTGTATTTTGCCAAACTTTAAGATATACATGTATACCTCTTGAGTCATTTGCCTTTAATGCAAATCTATTTATATGGACTCAATTGTGTTTAAGGGATATGTATGTATACTTATTGTGTTTGTCAAAACATACATATATCTTGAAATATAAATTTTGCTTTTAATAAAAAAATGTGTGATGATTTTCATGTCTTCATGATTTAAAGGAATATTGAGATTAATTGATATTTTTGCTTTATTCCTTGCTTGAAGGATTCCATACTAGTTTTAAAACATTTTCATATTAACTAGTGCAAATTCTTCATAGGGTAGAGTATATGATAAGCTTACTCTTCAATTGGTATCATTGGATATTTTCAATTGGTATCAATATGATTTTTATATACTCATATTTTGATTGTATGTATGAATGCTTTCAAATTTAAATTATATCAATTTCTATTGGTATTATCTTTTCATACATATATGTGATCTTTTTGTGCTTGATTTACAATTGATTCACACTCTTAAAGCACAATGTATATGCTAAGCTTAATTCAACTTTCAATTGGTAATTCTTAAAGCTTATGCAATATGTTTTCAAAATTGATATCAAAATAAAAAAAATATGTTTACTTGATATCTCAAAATGTGTTTTATTAAGAAAGTTCAAAATTTTAAAGAAAAACTTAAAATTTTTGACTTGTATTGTCTATATGCAAGGAGAGCTTAACATCTCTTCTACATATAGATTCATGTTGAGTGTATTGTGTATTGAGGAGCTTAACATCTCTTCTTTATGTGATACACGTGTATACGGGGAGCTTCACATCTCCTCTTGTGCATTACATAATATGTGTTATGTGAATTGGGGCTTATCATCCCTTCTTCATGTAATGCATATGTGTAGGGAAGTTAACTTCTTCCTCTTCATGAATGTATATCGCATATAATTTCTATTGATCGATTTGATTTTATCCCTCCTTGATTTCTTTGTTTTTGACAAAAAGGGGGAGAAGATTTGTTTGATTTATTTTACTTTAACCCCTTTGTTGATGATTGACAAAAAGGGGGAGAAAGATTTTGGTTTATATGCATGTTTTCCTTGTTTAAAGGGGAGAAGAATTTATGTTCATGCATGTTTTGTGTTTTGCAAATAGGAGAAAAAGATTTGATTTGTTTATCTCCATTCATTTGCATACATGTTTATGTGCTTCATTGCCATATCTTATTAATTATGTCTATGCATGAGTTAAGGGGAGCTTCCTTGAAGCTTTACTTTAATCCATGCATATATAACTTCATGAGTTTTGTCATCATCAAAAAGGGGGAGATTGTTGGCCCAAAGGCCCATCACTCTAGTTTTGATGATGATTAACTCATGTAGTTATAGTACTAATGATCTTGTGTTTAATTAGTGACAGATTTGTTATCAAGATCTTAGTAGTGTGGAGCTTCAATAAAGGATTTAAAGTCAAGTTTTGGAGCTAGCACCGGTTGATTCACGAGCCTATGCATCAAGACCACATCAATTGTTGAGCTCGTTGGATTGCACTTGGACCAAGTCAAGAGGATGAGAAGACTTCAAGGGAAGGCTTCAAATCAGACTTGTGTCTAGGTATAAGATTTTTATTTTTAGATAAAATGTAAAGGATAGAGTAGTTGGTGGATTGCTCAAGTACATTTACACACACACTCTTGATAGATATGTTTTCATAAAAGATTTTTAGTTTTTAAAAAAGAATTTTTACTTTGAAAAAATACTTTGGTTTTTGGAATTCCTTGTATACGTATCTTTTATCCAAAATCAAGTTTAGAGCTTAATGTCAAAAACTTAGATATTTCATCTTATTTGTGTAGTGGATCATGTCCATACACACTATGCGTTAATGTATTCAAATATCTAGTTTTTGTATTTAAAGGAGTTTTGGAAAAATAAGATTTTGAAAAATACAAGTTTTCATTTGAGCCAATATTTCCATATTACAAAAATAGTCCAAATCATTTATAACATGCCTTGATTTTGTGCAAGCATGTTTGTTTATCAAAGTATATTGATAAAACTATTTTTGTAGAATTTCTATGTATTTATGAGATTTTATGTGAACCAAAGACTTAGTTTTAAATCCTAGAAAATCTATTTTCAGGCTTCAGCTAGTCGACTTACTACCTTTATAGTCGACTAACTCTGGAGTCGGTTGACCGGTTGAGTCGACCGACGTGCACAGACGTGCACGCCTTTGTGCACTGGAGGACGGCCGACCGGATGGTCGACCGCTCCAGAGAGCTCTGCTCTCTGGAAATTTCGGCCGACCGTACAGGTCGACCGACAGAGAGTTCTACTCTCTGCTCCAGTGGCTCGGTCGACCCGGGAGGTCGACCGTGGCTCCAACGGTCGGATTTCTGACCGTTGGCGGTCGACCGACCCGGTCGACCGGCAGGCCTGACAGACCCCAACGGCTAGTTTCTGACAGCCTATATATTTGGGGGTTTGGTCATTGTTTTGGAATAAGATTTTTGGAGATTTCTAAGCCAGTTTTTCCCATTCTTTTAATAGAGTTTTCTCCACATATTTGAGAGCTAATACTTCCAATCAAAAGGGAAGTTTTATCAAGAGTGTTAAAAGAGATTCTTTGAATTTTCCTCCACAATTTCCATCCTTATTTTCTCACACACCCACTTGAGCTATCCATTGCTATATCTACCTATAGGGTTTTGTTGTGAGAGGATTTTAGGTGATCAAGAGTTGTGATCACCAAAGTTCTACTTTGTTCTTTTGAGAAGGCGGACGGTTGTGTTCGCATTGTTTCGGGTCCTAATGTGGACTCGGTTGTTTCGGGTTCGGGTGCGAACTCTTGTTTGAGGTGCGGCCTCGGCAAGCTAGTGGGCTTGCGTGTGTACGGGACTAGGGAGTCCGAGGGCTTGTAGGTGTTGCGGCACCGGGGAGAGATCCATTGAGATCTTGCATAGTGGAAATCCTTCGTGTGTCGAAGGCGGGGATGTAGAGCAAGTGTGCTCGAACCTCGAAACAAACCCTTTGTGTTTGCGATTACTCTCTCTCTCTCTCTTTGTCTCTTGTTTATATCTTGCATTCTATTATTGTGTTAATCTTTATATGCTTGATATACTTGTGTGCTCATATTGATATACTTACTTGGGTTTGTTTGCTAACACTTGTATTCAACCAAGAGAGCCAACGCGGCACCTCAACCCATTCAAGGGAATCTAGAGGAGTTTGTCCAGAGCCCTTCACGGGGAATTCGGCAACACTCTTGTGTTATACGTGGTGTTTAGTGTAAAAGTTTTAATTAAGTCATTATTGTTTTTAGCTTCCGCATTATTTGGCATTAAGTGACCATTAGATTAGCCATCACCTATTCACCCCCCTCTAGGTGATTTACAAGAGATGATGATAGTGAAGATGATTGGGATGTTGATGGTGAAGGCTGTTGTGGGTGTTGTCGACGCTGTCGAGGGAGGAGGCGGGAACTGGGCTTGATTGGGTTTTGGGAAATTTTTGATGGGAGATAGGGGAGAGGAGATGTACAATGTAATTGGAACGGTTTTTTTTAGACAGGGTTTGGGGGAGTGGAGAAAATTTTGAAAGAGATTGAGACCAAAGCTTTTTGCCAAACTGATGTAATACAGGAACATCGCAATCACCTTCAAATCAAAGAATAGAAAATTAGGATTTTGAGAAGAAATAAGTAAAGAAATTATAGTTTAAGAGATAAAAATAAGAATCAGATAGATTTTGGGTTTTACACCCTTACACCACGGGCTTCACACCCTTTACATCACGGGCATCACACCCTAATATAAAGAATTCAAGAGTTCTGAAATTTTAACTGAAAATTTTTAATTCATTTATTGTTTATCAATATGAAAGATTGAGGCTTATTTATAGGCTTTATAAAATGACACTTCTCAGATATAACCTACGTCGTACTAGAACACAATAGAGTAATAACTAGATTAAAAAATAAACAAGGCAAATAAATACTGGTGTGATATTTTCATCAATATTGTTGTAACTTTTATGCACCCAATACATGTTGGTGAATATATTAAGAGTCAACACAATGACTTGATGCAAATATAACCCACCTAGTATTTTTTTTTTAAAATGCCAATTACTCCCTCTTTAGCTTACTCTTGAACTAAATCTAATAGAAATCAAATTGGGTATAAAATGCCAATAATTTTAATATACTCTATTGTTCAAAAAAAGTAATGTAAAATTATAAAATATCTTAAAAAGTCATAGTATGTTCGCTCTAAAATTGCTTGATATTTTGTATATGTTCTTCTATAAAGATAAATATTTATGATATAAATATTAATGCTTATTTTCTCTACATCTTATTAAACAATTTTTTTTGAAATTACATCTTTCCATTTTATAGACACATGAATTGCACATGCCAAAAATCTAGTGGTTTCATGTAAATTAGATTTTATAATTCTGTTTATAATCAATAAAGATATAATATTCTTCTATTACTCTCTTTCTTTCAAAATTTTCCCACCAAAATAACAAACAACAAGCGATAGAAACTGCTAGAAATCTAGTAACCCAATGACTGGAATTGTCGTATGTTAGTGTGACTGATGCAGATAACGGAACAAAAATGTGGCGTATCTATCATCGTTGGAGAAAACACGCCAACTCGAGATAGATCCAGTGGTTCTAGTAGTATTAGGATTACTAGTTTCTACTTTTTAATTTTTTATTTTTAGTAATCAGAATTGTAGTAGGATTTCTGATTTTCTTTTCATGTAGGTTTTCTTTTCATGTATTTTTTCTTTTAGACTTTTGATTTCTTTTAAGAATTTGATTATGTAATTCAAATAGAAGTAGGAGAGTACAATTTTGTAGCTTATATAAAGGGCCCCAATGTATTCACTTATATGAACAATGAAATTAATGAAAATTTATTATTCTCCTTGTGAGTTTGTTATGAATCATGAATCCTCTTTTTACTAGTGGTGGGATGTCTTATTATACCCTATTAGTAGTGAGATGTCCTAATTGGTTTGATCAGTTACTATAATTCTATTTCTTCTCTCTTAATCTCTTCACAACAAATTTCTTTTCTCTCTAAAAGTACTACTGATTCCCTTTCTCTTGCTATATTTACTGTCGACCTCGATGCTCATTGTTACCCTCTTCCTCACCGTTGAAGCAAAGGTCATCCGTCCTTCTCCATGTCACCAAAATCATGAAAAGATAAAAGATTCGCGTGAGCAAAAGTCTGTACCAGCAAGTTTTCTTATTCGGGCAATATCTCACTCATCTGAAGTTTAAATCGTGCAACGTTTGAAGCGTTGGATTCATGACAGAAAGAACTACAGTACTGAAGAATCCTAGCGAAAGAAAACGGAGAAAATCGGATTTATTTCACAGGTAATTCAAGAGATACATTTCTAATCCATAAACCATTTAATTACAAATTAAATATACATCTCTAACTTATTACCAATCTTGGTCTATTTTCACTTTAAATTGCGAGTTGTGTGAATATGAATTGCCTTGTAATTCCAATATTATTTTTGTTATCCATCGAATTTGATAACCTGCATAACGCATAAAGTTAGTAAATTGATATTTGAAATATATCAAACAACTGCATGCTAAAAAAATATCATTGAAATTAACTGTTTTAATTCATTCCTGCCAACTTGTTTGTGAAATGTTTTATTGAGTTATTTTGTCCTCTGCTTCCACCACTGTACATGTTTCATATCAATTTGGTATCAAAGTACAGTTAGGTAGGATTTATATATTAGTCACATTTATTCACTTTCTTGCACCTAATTAAATTTTATTTAAAACTAAAAGTATTAGTGTAATTTAGAATCATTGAAGGTAAATCTTTTTTTTGAAATTTCGTACGATTGATATTTAATTAGAAAGGGTACTCAATGTGGTTTTGTAATTAAGAAACGCCAAGAGCGAAAACTTTCCATCTGAGTTACACCGATCTGGCCAATTGGACTGGTAAGATTAAGGTCTGATTAATCTGACAAATAAAAAAATCAATAAAATAAAATAAAAATTAGTTTAGATTTGCATTCATATTAGGATTCATACATGCATGCCAACCCGTATTAGTACCCCATACTTGCGTGAAGAAGTTGGTGAACCCAATACTGATTTCATAGCCTCCCAACCTACCTTAGTTAACATCATGGATAAACTTGATTTTCTAACTCAAGAAGCAATGTCCTCTGTTTAACGCAAAACGATTGAAAGACAATGTCAATAGAGTACTGTCCAAATTGGAGACCCAAAATTAGAACCCGAAAAATGATACCACTTGTGTATCCCCATAGTTAGAAAAGTTGTGGACGAGCCTGATAACACTATTCCTCCGATATTCACTTTTAGTAAAAGAGTTTAGTGACATCCCAAAGGAGTTTCAAGACAAGCCATCACTGATATGTGACACCCAACTCGAGATTGAATCTAGTTCCAAAGAGTTTACATATCGCTCAGATATAGATTCTGATGAAGACGTAGATGATGGCTTCGTCGATGACCAAGTTGATGAAGAACGAGATGATGACATCGTAGAGTCTAGTACCTTGATTGTCCCTGAGTCATCCAACTGATTACGGAACTTGTTGACGTCTTTCCTAAAAATGTTACACACAATGACATTAGTCAAACACCTTCGAGTCACTTGTCCATTATTAGCACTGTCTTGTCATAAAAGGATATAAGAACTGTAGAGTCATTGTGGACAATGAAACCTACACCAATGCAGTATGCTTT
>JAVJIF010003427.1:0-279288 GCA_038442645.1 Agave tequilana | reverse complement strand
AACACTGAGCCGGAAGGAATGTACCGGCATACCCACGCTCAGACTAGTGTAATAGCCCCAGTGGACTACAATATCCTAACCAGGGGCGTCGAAGTAAGCGAGACACACTCTATCATCGTGGAATCATAAGCCTCAAACTCTTCTGTAGAGAAAGAAACCTTCGCGTACATGAGAGACTCCTAAAGAAATGGGCAGGTGCTTTAAAACAGTAGGCCCAGGTCTAGAGGGAGCAACTCGATATGATTCTGCTTAGCAAGAATCTATCGACAGCCTTAAGTATATGCTTTCGCAATTGCTTGAGGACAAAAAGAAGAAGCCGAAGACCAAGACTCCTTCCAAGAATCTAAAGGGAAATGGAAGAAAGGGGAAAACTCATCTTCTACACATACCGAGGAGAAGAGCATTCCATTCTGAGTCATCCAAGTCTCCATCTGAAGAGGAAGGCAATTCTGAGCATGGGAGCACTCATTCCAAAAGAATGAGCAAACTGGAGCAGCGTCTTGAGGCGCTTGCCAATTGAAAATGCATCCAAGAAGCAAGAGTGGTCCGGCCATACCCGGCTGAGTGGGATCTTATCCCGTACCCTCCTAAGTTTAAGGCTCCTACCCTACAGGCCTTCGACGGCAAGGGGTCACCGAAACAGCGCATATACTACTTCAAGTCGCAGACACGGAATGTAGTATCAAATGATGCCATCCTGGCATATTTGTTCATCAGCACCCTGAAAGGTATTGCTTTTGAATGGTTCATGAATCTCCCTAAATGTTCTATCAAGAACTAGAGTGATCTAGAAAAACTTTTCCTCACCCGCTTCTTCGAAGATGATTCAGAGATTACCATGCCAACTCTCTTGGCAACGAAGCAACAGAAAAGGGAGTCAGTTAAAGTATTTGTGGAGAGATTTCAGAATATGGCACTCTGGTGTCCGAGTGGCATGACACAAGCCACCTTGGTGGAAACATGCCGCCATAATTTACAAACCTCACTTCTATCTCAGATAGCAGTAGCTGAAAGCCATACTTGAAAGCAGTTGGTCCAGCAAGGCGAGCAAGCAGAGGAGATTGTTGTCAGCTTTAAGGCAAAAGAAAACAAGCCATACCCGACTGGGTAGGATCTTATCCCGTACCCTCCTAAGTTTAAGGCTTCGACCCTACAGGCCTTCGACGGCAGGGGGTCACCGAACTAGCACATATACTACTTCAAGTCGCAAACACGGAATGTAGCATCAAATGATGCCATCCTGGCATGTTTGTTCATCGGCACCCTGAAAGGGATTGCTTTTGAATGGTTCACGAATCTCCCAAAGGTTCTATCAAGAACTAGAGTGATCTTGAAAAGCTTTTTCTCATCCTCTTCTTCGAAGATGATTCAGAGATTACCATGCCAACTCTCCTGGCGACGAAGCAACAAAAAAGAGAGTTAATTAGAGTATTTGTGGAGAGATATCAGAATATGGCACTCCGGTGTCCCAGTGGCATGACCCAGGCCACCTTGGTGGAAACATGCCACCATAATTTGCAAACCTCACTCCTATCTCTGATAGGAGTAGCTGAAAGTCGTACCTGGAAGCAGTTGGTCCAGCAAAGCAAGCAGGCAAAGGAGATTGTCGTTAGGGTTAAGGTAAAAGAAAACAAGCCAAGACAGGAGAAGTCGACAAGGCACATGCCAGAAGCATCTTTCCAAGCTAAAAGAAAGGATACACTAGCGACAGAGATGAAGTCTCTCCCTAAGTCCCAACCAGCTAGAGGCGGTAAGTCTTCAAGTCAGCCATGTGCCAACAAGTAGTAATCCTTTAGGACGAGTTTGTCGATTCGTTGTTTAAGTTACTCAACAAGAGTAACAAACTGAAGCTTCCTAAAGCTAGACGTCCTTAGGAGGTGAGCAAGACCGATAACACCAATTACTTCCTGTACCACAGGATGCTGGGGCAACCTACCAAAAGTTGTTACATCTTCAAAGATATCCTCCAAGTTTTGATTGATGCAGAGATGCTCAAGCTCCACATAGAGCAAAAAAAAGTGACAGCTAACATGATGTTATTTCTTCAGTTCGGGGTACAGCCTCCAATGTCGGCCGGAGTAGTTTCCATCCCAAGAGGGGAACTAAGAGTGATCAATGCAGATCCATGCCACCAGCGGGAGAAAGGTCTCGTACCTGTTCCTACTCCTCAAGGAGAGATCATGTGGGTTCATCCCCACCTCATGGAAGGCCAGCGGTGGACTACTGTTATCAACAGGAAGTCCAGAGGCAAAGCAAAAGCTTCGCCTTGCAATGTGGTGTGTGCTTTGTCCTGGGAAGCAAAAACTGATATTGCCTAGCTAATTCATTCAGAGAAGGAGACAATCATCCTTGCTCCAGGACCGAATGCATAGCTTATAGGAGGGACTCGCTCGGGTCAGTCGTGCTTGAAGAAGTATGATGAAATGATGGAAAATCTGCCTAAACCCATCCAAGACCAACTAAGCAATCCACGAAGCAACCCGTGGAGAAGCAAAAGAAGCTTCGATACACCCAGTCTCTCCCAAAAGAAAAAGCGGAGGGATCTTTAGCACCTCACTGCTTTGATGTCTTGGCTCAGCTGGCCACATTTCGGCCAGGATCATGCTTTATGAGCTCCTGTGACTGTCCAAGTCGACAAGTAAAGCTCTGAGAGAAGCTTTAGCCGATGCTGAGGCCTTCTTGGCCCGAATTCTAGTTAAACTAAAGAAGAAAGATGAAGAAACCTGATTCCATGCCTCTCAACAAGTCCCCTGCATAACCTTCACTCCAGATGACTTGCAGGTTAAGGGGAAGCATGATAGACCCTGTACTTCACAGGGTATATTGGATCATCTGAGGTGAGCTGTATTCAGGTGGATCTAGGATCCATGTTGAGCATCATACCTCGGTCAGGTCATGCAGCACTTGGAATCCCCACTAATCGTTAAGCACCACTCAAACTGCCATCTATGGCTTCAATGCCAATGGTACGTACCCGATGGGAAATATCAAACACAAATGCCAGATCGGAGACCTAAGAGCCGAGGTGTCGTGCTACATAATTGATGCTGATATTTTATATAACTTGCTACTTGGATGACCATGGATTCATCGCAACTCCATTGTCCCCTCTACTCTCCATCAAGTCATGAAGTATGTTGATAGAGATGGAAAAGTACAAATGCTGATCGTCGAAAGGCATCCGTTCAAGGGGTAGAGAACTACTTCACAGACTCCCTCCTGTACCAGGATTCTATGGAAACAGACGAGAATCCTCAGCCAATGGAACTAGACTCTGATAATTAAGCTGATGTCGAGTCAAAGGCAGAAGAAGAATGTCTTTACGATCTAAATCCACTTGTAATGAGCATTAATAAGCTTGATGTCAATAACACCGCCAATGATGTAGGCGAGTGGTATATTAATAAAGAGTAAGGTTTGGCTTATTTTTTTGCATTTGCATATGATTCCGTACCATCAGATACTAGTACCGACGTAGATGATGATCCATGGTCGGCAATAGATGCCCTGACATCATTGCATGTATCGGTGAGATCATCTCTCACGACATATCAAAGCGTCGATGATGTACAAGGATCATTATTCGAGGTCCCAACTAGGCGCAAAGGTCAAAAACTGATCTTTTTTGAAAAAGTTGAGTCCAAACCAACGATTTGCGAAGACTTGGAAAGTAACTGAACTCCCTCAGTTCTCTCATTACGAGCCAAATATACTCAGAATGATGGAGAACATGGGGTATGACCTATCAAGTGGTCTTGGCTTGAACTTTGGCAATAGAAGGTGAACACTGCTTCGATCCTAAGCCCATCTTCATAAAATAAAGCTTATTACCCTCCCAAGAAGAAAATCTAATATATCTCATGCTAGAGTATATCGATGTCTTCACTTTGAACTACAAGGATATGCCTGGGCTTGATCCTCAGTTGGTTATGCATCGCCTCAACATCAATCTGGATGCAAAGCCCGTCAAGCAGCAACAGCGATGGTTTCATCCAGAGATAATGGCGGTGATTCAATTGGAAGTCATGAAGTTTATAGACTTCAGATTCATCAGGGAAAGACAATATCCTGATTTGGTAGCTAATATCGTCCACGTCACCAAGAAGAATGGGAAGATCTGGGTTTGCATTGATTTCCATGATCTAAATTAAGCTTGCCTAAAGATGAGTTCCCTCTTCCAATCACGAATGCTATGATCGAAAACACATGTGGTTTGAACGAATGTCTTTCATGAATAAATTCTTTAGATACAATTAAATTAAGATGTACCCTGATGAGGAGAAGCTTACATCCTTCAGAACACCACTAGGAGTGTATTGCTATACTGTGATGCCCTTCGGATTGAAGAATGCGAGGGCGAAATATCAAAGAGCTATGAATACAATCTTTTACGAGCATATATGTAAATAGTTGAATGTTACGTAGATGATATCGTAGTGAAAACCTGTGCCAAAGGCGATCACATAGCAGATCTAAAGATAGCATCCAATATTATGCGGGCGCATCAATTGAAGATGAATTCCACCAAATTATTCCTTGGAGTAGCCAGTGATCGGGGGAAAATCGTGCATAAAAATTGTATGTTTTGAATCAAGAGTTAAAAATGCATGCTTTGGCTTCCTCGATACTTCCGTTATAGCATAAAGGCTAAATGGGTCGAATCCATAGGGACGGGAAGTGATAGAAGCTTTACCAGAATGTTCACGTATGTGTTAAAATTTCTTCAGCATTTAAAGAATCAAAAGAAAGGAAAACAAAGAATGGAAAGAGAAGTACGGTGAAAACAGAGAAGTGAGAAACGTAGAGTAATGGTTTTTGTGATTTTGTTTGTAGATCTAGAACAAAGTAAAGAGAAAAAAAAACCCATGGCTACTAACTGCTAATGGCTCCACTAACCATGCTAACCACTTAGTGATAGCTGCTTCACATGTATCCTTGGCAATCACAAGTCCTTGGTTCAAGAGCATTTCAAAGCATGACCCATATGTTAACTTTCACATCCAAACTCAACAAAACAAGTGCAAGTTACACTTAAGCCATCAAAACTAAACAAGAGTGTGCATGGAGTAAAGTAATATTAGCTTGTTAGAGGGTTAGGATGTTAGAGTGTTAGAACCCATCATCATAAGCCATCAATGATTCTTACAAGAGCAAGGCCAAGTAGAGGCTATTAGATTCATGTGGATTATTAACTAAGAAGTTAGTAAGTTAGTGGTAAGTAGTTAGTTGCCATGAGAGAAAATTAGCTAAACATATAAAAGGAGTGGAGAGAAGAAAATAAGGAGAGATAAAGAGAGAACCTTTCGTAGATTGTCACCTTCCATTACAAGATCTCTTGCTTTCCTCTCATATACCACTTTCTTTCCCATTACAAGGTTTACAATAAATGAAAGATACAAAGAGGAAGAAGAGGAACAACTAACCTCAACTACCCTAAAAAGAAGAAGAACTACTCAAAAACTACACCTCCAAACTTCTCCTCCCTGAGTTCTGGAAATCCTAGGGCTTTTATAGGCGAAAGGAGGTACTAGGGTACAGGTATAGCCGCGCGTCAAATCTTAGCGCGCAGCTCCACACAAGAGCCACGTGTCTAGCGCTGCCTGCTGCACGCACCCCTCTTGTCCCCCCTGCCGAGTGTACCTCCTGGAATCCGGATTTGGGCACCAGGTTTTGACAAAACTGCCTCCCAAAGTCAATGGCTACTAATGTAAGCTTTTAATCACCAATTAAATGGAATTTTTGCGCTGCTTCTTCATTTCATGCCATGGATCTAGAAACATAGAAGAGACATTTATTAGCAGAATTTAATATTAAATAAATATAAAGATGTGGTATGAAATATGAAATTTTAGAGATTAATTACAGCTCCACACTTAACTTTTTCTCATCCCTAGCAAAAAAACTAAGAAATTATTACACCACTTTCGCAGGTGATGCGATTGCACTAAGCATGTGCAATAAGCTATTAAACCTCTAGCTTTCTCCTAGAGGAGGAGTTTTGTCTCCTGAGGGTTTTCAGCGGATTACACCCATAAAATCCATAAATAAAGAAATCAAATATTTGTATTTTGAAAGCGCATTTTCAAATAGAGAAAAGTGTTGAAATATTTTTGTGAAAACTTAAGTGATCCAAGGTCATAGGTTAAGTAGAAATTATTTTTTCTTAAACTAAGTCAAAATGTAAAATCTTGTTATAAATTAAATGTAAGAATTTGAAATTGAATTGATTCTTTGATCTTTCATAAAACTGTAGAAAATATTCACTTTGTGAATTGTGAAGATTTTTAGGATATCAACTCTAACTTTCATGCTATTAATTTATATCAAAATTTTTTCTTCTCTTAGTTTTCTTAGGCTTTCTATCTTACCTGGGTAATGAGCTTTTAACCGATGTTTACAAACCAGATAGTTTTAGGACACTAGATGAGAAAACATCCCTCGGACTTAACGACTCGAAAGTAAGGCCACAAAACTAAAGGAGATTATTTTTTTTGTCTACCATTTTTAAGCGTGAATAATCATGCTTCCTGAGGCATAATTGCCCAAGTTCAATAAGTGATTTTATTATCATTTTTTAATATATTTTTTATGACATTTTTAGTCTTTGTTTCAATCCAAAAAATTTATATAAGCGTGAAATGCATATATTTAAGGCAAAAAATTTGAGATCAAATTATCTTTCCAATCTTACTTTCTTATCCTAAAATTTAAATAAGATCTATTATTTTGACTTGGTTTAAAAATTCATAATTTTAGATCTTCCTAATTCTTAAGATAATCTTAATTTTCTTAAAAATAAATCAAAACTATTTTTCTTATTTCAAAAAGTTTTGTAAAAAAAAAAAAAGTGTTTTTATACAAAAGAAAATTTTAAAAGTTCCTAAAAAGAAGTGTAAAAGAAAATAATGTAAAACTAACTATGTTAGTAAATCCTCCCTCGCACTTATCTCATGCATTGTCCTCAATGCATCGTGAATGTGTATATACATGAAACAAATGGTAAGGGAAGGAAAATTACCTCATGTGGTGGCTCCGGTGGTAGTCTGATGAGCCAAGCATTACTACCCAATCAAAAATCGTGGATCTTGCAGAAACCTACTAGTGACCTCTCTAATATGACCCAGTAAAAGAATGATTGAGTGAATGATCTTATTTAAAATATTATTCCCATCTAATTTTCAATTTACAAAAATAATTACTGAGTCATTTTTTTCAACATCCTTGTCTAACAATGAGTGTAAGTTTGGAAGATGATTGATTTGGACTCAAATGGAACAGGAACAAAAACCGATACCGACCCGGGAATTTGACTCAGATTGAGATTGAAAAGGGTGAGTCAAAATTGGTTCAAAAATGGGGTCCAAACCAAAGAATTGATGTTTACACACTTTCCCCATCAATGAAGTGTGATCATAAGATATTGGTGATTCAATTTCATAGTGTACTAGTACAAGATTCAATGTTGACTCCGGAATAGAGAAAAAATCTGGTAAAGATACTAGAGTCATTATTGAATCAAAAGTGAAATGGAGTTACCAACTGAAGGTTCAGGATCACTTTCAAGCTCCAGTTCAATTTCAAGAAAAGGATAACTTGCCAAATGTCAAGGTGGTTCTGAAAATTTTGGGCAAGTTCAAATGGATGTAATAAAATTGAATCTTGATTTTCGTCCATGGAAGGAATGTGAATGGGTAAAATGATCGATTCAAGTTCAGGTATTATGGGAATCAAAACTAGCTCAAGAATGTTACTTAGTTCAGGTAACACTACAGGAGTCGATATTGATTCAAGGATTGGACTCGAATCACTAAATTGAAGCTCAGGTTAAGATTCATTTTCAAGTTCAATTTCAAGAAATGGATAACTTGCCAAACTATCAAGAGGTTAATGTTGGTCAAGTTCAGGTTGGTATGATGAAATTGAAGCAGGATTTCCAAAATGACATGATTCTTAAGTCATATGACATTTGATGGACATGGGAACTCAATCATATTTTGTATTATTCGCTCGGTCTCTTGCACAAATTCCATAGTTTTTTCCCATAATGATTTTTCTTTGAGTGGTTCTAGAAAAGAACTAGATGAATTTTGGAAATTTTGTGGACATGATGAGGCCATCATGTTTTCAAATTTTTTTTGGGCCTCTATCGCTTCTTCCAAAGTCCTTTGCAATGATGATTTTTCTTCAAATGGATGTTAAGGAAAAGAAGGATATGAAGAAGAATTGGGGAGTAAATAGCGTGAAAATTGTGGACAATGTGGTTGAAAATTTAACTCAGGAGAGGTGAATCCCCATTGACTCTGTGAAGAGTTGAAATTATTTTAAAAATTATAGTCATAGGATGGGGATATGGGTCATATTGAGTCGGATAATCCCAACTGGGCATATATAGTTGGTTCATGTTGTACATTGATTGAGGTTGTACCTGCACACAAAATACAGAATTTTAGAACTTAAAATAGAGATGTGCATGGTGCTCAATTCTACCGTGATAGCAAGTGGCTATGCAGGTCGTGATCCACAAGGAGGGACTAGCGATGGAAGATTTTTTAGTAAGTTTTCTTTTAAGATACAAAGTATGGTTAAAGTTCTTCTTTAGTTCTTTAAAAGAAAAGAGAAAATTAGGTTAAAGTGAAGTTAGAAAGAAAGTGGTAGATTTAGAAGGTGAGAAAGTGAAAAATTGATTATTTACAAAGAAATTGAAAAGGGTGATAAAAATTGTTGGAGATTGTGATATTGAAACTAAAGAATAAAAGAAAAGAAAGACAACCTAAAAATTACTTACCTCTTCAGCGCTCATATACCTTGAATCCGTTACGACGACTTACCTTGTCTTTGAAGGCAATCAAGCATGGCGTATAGGATCTTCCCTATTCTCGATCTACACTACGAATAAAAGGGCAACCATACTAGCAAGAGAAGGGTTGTTCATCACCATAGGCCATCAAGGGCACTTACAACAGCTAAGCAGTCTCGAGGCTATCGGATTCTCTTGGATTGCAACACATCAGAGGAGAGTAAAAGAAAACAAGAGTAAAGAAAGAAAAAAAACACTTTGATTCAATTCAAATAACAATGAAAGAAAAGACTTACTTACACCGGTGTCACCCTCAGTACAAGCTTGATCTCCTTCCATGAAACTTGTCTCTCCTCTCAGTTACATAAAGAAAAGTAAAAATTACATAAAAAGAAAACTAAAAACCTAAGTTATAAACTACAAATTATCCTAAGTTCTATTCTCTGCTTGGTCGTTCTCTTTTGCCTTTGAGATTGCAGGTATTTATAGAAAAAATGCAGAGGTTAGAGGAGAACGAAGATAGGAAAAGCTTGCTATTTCTAAATTTGAATCCTCTCCTTATCTCCAAACTTAATTTGATGTGAATATTCAGTTCTGATCTGCAGTTTGTTGGCGTGTTGATTGCTGAATATCACTTACAAATGATAGAACTAGAATAGTGATCAACATAAGAGTTGTACCCCTGTAAGTCTGCTTTCTGGATCATCTTGAATCATCAGATTTGAGATTCCGTAGTGAACGTTATGATTCAAAAACTAAATTATATCCAGTCAGAATCTGAGTCAAACTTGCTTCATCTCATCCGTTGATCTTCTCTCTATCCATTTATCTCTCTGTATTTGATATTATCCTCGGTTGATCTTTAGCTAACCAAAATGGATTTATAGAAATCTGAATTTTTCCGGTTTCCATTTGGTGTTATCTTTCTGATTTGCTCTGATCTTCAACTGAACATTTGCCCCGATCCTTGATTTGTTCTAACTAGATCTGGGATCATCCTCAGCTAACCAAATAGATCCAGTTAAATCTGATTTTAACTGGTATTTATTTGGTTTAATCCTTTTTCTCTTCATTATTATCTTCTACAAAATAGATATTTAGACAAGGAAATTAGTAGATTTATTACACGATAAATGTAGAGTGTAATGAAAAGAATACAAAATATATGTACGATCACACCCCCACACTTATCTTTTGCTCGTCCTCGAGCAAATCAACAGAACTAAACCAAAGATTATTAGACCACTTTCGCAAGTTACGCGATTGCACTGAGCATGTGCAACAAGCCGTTAAACCTCTAGGTTTCCCCTAGAGGACGAGTTTTGTCTCGTGAGGGTTTTCAGTAGATTACACCCACAAAATCCGTAAAGAAAAAAAATGTTAGTATTTTGAAAGCACATATTGAAAGGAAAATATTTGAAATATTATTGTAAGTTTTAAGTAATCTATAAGTTATAGGAAAATCGAATTTTTCATTCCTAAACTTAGTCTCTTTCAAAAATTTGTTATCAATCAATTAAGAAGTCAAATTGTACTTCTCATCTAGTCTATTACTTTACCCTAAATCATATGTACCTTGTGACCGTGAAAACTTTGACTAAGGGTTCTTTAACTCTAACTCTTAAGCCTTATTTATTTACATATATATATATATTTTGGTGGTATTATTCCTTAGTTCTATTAGGCTTTCTAATCTGCCCATGTAACGAGCCTTTAATCGATGACTCCCAAACCAAACGGTCTTAGGGCACCAGGTGAGAAAACACCCAAGGACTTAAGGACTCGAACAAACAAGGCCTCAAAACTAAGGATTTATGATATGAACTACTTTTAGGCGTGAATACTTATGCTTTATTAGGCGCCAATACCCAGCTTAATCAGAGGATTTTTTTTTATATATGTATAATTTTTCTTAAACTTATCTAATCATCTTTCGCATAAATACCAAGGCTTACTTAGTCCAAAGCACCAGCTAATCAATAATTAGATTTGTTCATCTTTCATAGATATATTTTTTCTCTTTTTTTCTTATAAGGCATAAGAATCTTTGTTTTTGAACCCTAAGTGTGTAAGTGTATGAAGTGTGCATATTTCATTAAAGTAAAGATCAAGACTAAATTACTTTGACAAATTATATTCCTAACCCTAAAAATCAAACAAATAATCTTATTTTGACCAAGTTTAAGAAATCCTAATTTTGATTTTCCTATTCCTTAAAATTGACTTAATTTCTTACAAAACAATATGTCAAAATATTGTTTCTATTTTCAAAAAGCTTTTAAAAGTAAAGAAAATGTTAAAAAAAACTTTTTAATAAAAAGAAAAATTTACGTTATGTTAGAACCCTAGAAAAACTTAAGTTATGTTAGAACCCTCCCCCACACCTATCTCATGCATTGTCCTCAATGAATGAAATAATGCATAGATGCATGAAAAAGAAGACAGGGAAGAAAATACTACCTTAAGGTGGTGGTTCCGGTGGTGGTCTGATTGGTCCACGAAATGCAGCCCAATCGACTTTGTATGGAGTTCGGAGGAACCCACCAGAAATCTCTCTAATATAACTCACTAAAATGATGTATAAATGAATTATTTTCATTAAAAATTTAACCCCATCTAATTTTCAAATTTCATAATTAATTTCGGAGTCAATTTTATCAACCTTCTTGTCCCAAAATGGAATTTGAAAAGATGGAATGATTGACTTGTACTTTGAAAGTATGGGAACTAATACCGACACAGAAAATGACTTAAGTCAAGTAAAGGTTCAGGAGTCGAGATTGGTTCGGAAGTGGGTTCAAATCAAGAAGTTGAAACTCAAGTCCACATTCATTTTCCCACAATAGAATGTGACTTAATATTGGTGATTCAAGTTCAAAAATGACAGGTGTGGGAATCAAAACTGACTCTAAAATACTACTCAAGTCGGGTAACAAACATGAGTCACTATTGATTTGAGAATTTAAGCTGGATCACAAAATTGAGAATCTAGGTCACATTTCTCATTGAGTTCAATATAAAATGAGAACTTGCCAATTTATCAATGGGACTTTCAAAAGTATGAAATTGGTCAAGTTCAATATGATGATCATTAAAGATGGGCGATTCAATTTCACTATGAATTGGCACAGGATCCAATGTTGACTCAGGAAAAAGATTGAAATCGGGTGAAGACACCAGACTCATAATTGAATCAGGAAGTAGAATTGAATCACTAAGTTGAGGTTCATGATCATATTTGTTGGCCCAGAGGCCTTTCACTCGAGTTTTGATGATGATTAACTCATGTAGTTACAGTTTACTAATAATCTTGTGGTGTTTAGTTTCAGATACTTAACCAAGATATTAGTAGGTGATTAGCTTCAACAAAGGAGTTTTGGAGCTTTCACATTGTGATTCAAGAGCCCGAGCGTCAAAGTTCATATCTAGCACTCGTTGGAGTCAAGCTCGGTGGATCACGTTTAGATCGAGTCGACTTGGAGACGGCGCTCTACAAGAAGACTTCGGTACAGTGTTTAGTTTTTAATTTAGATCCATTGTTAAAGATTAGATAGTGTGATAAGCTCAAGTTCACAACACACACTTGTTTAAAGTTTCGTGTTTCAGTTTTTGGTTTAACCGATCTTGGTTTTCATGAATAGATAGAATCAACAAGTTTACATGTTTAATGTATATTATATTTGTTCTATATACATGTATGCTTCAACTATTTAAACAAACTTAGTTTGATAACCTATTCATGTATTTAGGTTTTGTATTTTAACAAAACTTGTTTTCAGATTTATTGTCAAAGACATTGATATATATCTTTATATGTATATTGGATTATATCCATATACTATATGCCTAAAATGTTGTTTCAATATCATATTTTTGTATTTGGATGAGTTTTGGACAAAACGATTTTCCATTTCAAAATTCCTCGTTTTGGAAAATACCGTTTTTTGGTTTTCGGCAAAATCTCAATAACACAAAAAGAGTTCAAAATATTTATAACTTGATTTGATTTTTACTCAAACAAGTTTGTATTTCAAAAGAATATAAGAACTTATTTTGTGGATTTTTAGAGATTTTCTGGGATTTATTTGACAATTAAAAACCCAAGTTTTAAATCCCTTAAACAGCCCTACCAGGCTCTGGTGGTCGACCGGGCCGGTCGACCCGACCCAGACTCGGTCGACCGGACCGGTCGATCGACGTGCACAAGAATGTGCATGCTGACCAGCCACTTAAGCCGGTCGACCGACTGAAAGTGCCCCACTCTCGGGTGGGGGCGGTCGACCGAACGGTCAATCGTGAGGCTTGGCACGGTCGACCGGGCGGTCGACCGGCCAGAGAGCAACTGCTCTCTGGTTTTGGCACGGTCGACCGGGCGGTCGACCGGCAGGCTCAACGGTCATATTTTTGACAGTTGACCGGTCGACCGGAAGGCCATTCTGGGCCTAGTCAGCTGCCAACGGGCAGATTTTGATTGGGCTTATAAATACCCCAATCTTTGCCAGTTTTCATAAGGTTTTTAGAGAGAAAAATTTCAGATCTTTTCAAGTGTTTTCAGCAAAAAGTTTTGGGTTAATATTCCTATTCTCTATTTGATTTTAAAGTGTTTGCTATTTCAAAGAAAATAGTCTTTTGGGAATTTGTTTTTTGGTCTAAAAATTCTATATCTATTTGGAGATTTTCCCAAGTGATTTTCTTTGTTAAAAACACTTTGTTTTTCCACACTTGAGCCTATCTTGCTATCCTATCTGTAGGATTTTTATCTTTGTGGGAAAATTTGTTTGTGTTTGAGATAGACCACCAAGTTGTAAACCCTCCTTTATTTGTGTTATCCCTCTAGTGAGTGGTGATTGTGGGTATCCCTCTAGCGAGAGGTTGATAGTGGAGGTGGTGTTGGTATCCCTCTTAGTGAAGAGGTTGATTGTGTTTATTGGCTTTGTGCGTATCCCTCATTTGTGAGGTTGATATTGGTGACTTCGTGCCTAGCCTCTAAGTGTAGAGGTTGTGTTTGTAATTGAGAGAGGAGTTGTGTACTCCCGTTATTGTATTGCCCCAAATCCTCAGTGGAGGTTCCCTGTGTGGGAGTCCTGTGTGGACAAGTTAGTGGAAATCCTTCTGTGTGAAGGCGGGGACGTAGAGCTGTGTGCTCGAACCTCGAAACATATCCGTGTGTTAGCGTTTGATCCATTGACTCTAACTCTCTCTCTCTTTTACATTGTGCCTTGCATCATTTCATATTGCTCATTCATATATTATATGCTTGGCTTGTTTGTGTGTGCCTCACTTGTGTTTAACCACGAGAGCTTCATATAGCACCTCAACTTTTATTCAGAGGAATCAAGAGGAGTTAGTCCAGAGCCCTGCACCGGGAATTCGGCTACACTCGTTGTTTACATTAAGTGTGTTGCAATTTAGTTTTTAAATTTTGCATTTTGTTCATTAGATTAGCCATACACCTATTCACCCCCTCTAGGTGTACTTACAATATTCATTCTCAAGTTCAATTTAAAGAAAGGGATAACTTGCCAAACTGTCATGTCACTTTCAAAATTTAGAGTTTGGGCAAGTTCAAATGATTGTGCTGAAATGGAACTTTGTTTTCCAAAACAACATGACTCTTCAGCTCTAACAGAATGGTTTACGACATCAGAACTAGCCAAACGGTGAGAACGTAGAGTTTGGACCATTATATCTATGTCATGATTACGAGCGTTTTGAGCCTGAGTCATGGCTTCAAGCATCTTTTCATAGTTAATTGGTTCATTATTTTGTTGCGATTGGTCTTAAAAAGATGAAGTATTATTTTGGACTTGATGGTGAAATTGTGAGTCCATCAGATTTTGTGATTGTTGGTTGGACTCACGCATACTCATTTCCAAAATTGATGGTTTTCTATTTTGGACTGGTGGAACTGAGTATGAATCTTGAAAATATTGTGGACAAGGTGGATAAAGAGGACAAGTTGATTGAAATTGGACTCAGGAGAGGTGAGTCCCCATCGATTGTGTGAAGAGTTGAAATTATTCTAGAAATTATGGTCATAAGATTGGGGGCATGGGTTATATTGATTCGGATAAGACCAATCCGGCACACTAGGTTGACTAAAGTTATGATATGCCGGATTGGTAATATCCGAAAAGAGGTGTAATATGGATTACCATTAAAATTGAAAAAATTAATGTTATAAGCCATATCACACAATAAAACACAAACAAATAAGCAAACAAAGAAAAAAAATTCTAAACTAAGTTAGGGTAGACCTTTGACCTAGATGACTCCTGCTGGTTAGACTGTCCACGAGAGGTATAATGCAGACTTTGACCACAAGCTAATTAGCCAGGTCAGGGCAAGATTGGTGGGAGGTATCCGCGCAAAAGTGACGGGCCTAATTAAGCCAAACCACCAGCCTTCAGGGTTTCGCCCCTCAATTCCTTTCCTTAGACACTGATTTGGCAAGAGTCAAATTCTAACACATTCCCCCTTAGGATAATCTCCTAATTGAATCCGAGATGTCCCTAGGTCCAACGTATACTCATATTTAGTTAGGCTTGGGTTAGTGAGTGAAGAGATTGTTTGTGGGCTAAGGGAGGGTAATGACTTCCCCACCTTATCTTGTTTATAGGACAAGCCCTTAGATCAATTTAGTGCAGTGTACAAGAAAAGCAACACTTAAGCATTGTAAACAATCCAAAAGTGTTCTTATACTAGATGCTATGCACACGTACCATTGCTCCAGCACTCTTCAACAGTAATGGAAAATGTAAACGAATTAGACACGTGCCTAAATGCAAGTCTAAACCATTTTTAGCATTTAACAAACATCATTTTACTGTTGTGTTAGAAATGTATACAGTGAGTCAAACAAGGAAATAAATAATTATAGATTTAAATTTACAATTCAGCTAACCTGCAGAAAATACAGGTTAGTTGTTCACTCAGATTGCCACAGGAATGTAGCAAATCTGAGGGCTTTTTGGCTCTGCTTTCTAGAGCAGAGTCCAAGGCCACTTATATGTCCACTGCAGCAAAAGTTCCTTGTTGTCAAATCTGTACACTAAGAACAAAGAAGAAAGTTAACCAAAATGTATATATACAAAGAGAATAACTTACCGTCCCTCCCTGACAACGGAGCCAAAAATTTTGATTGAGGCTGTACCTGCACACAAAATACAGAATTTCAATACTTAAAAATAGAGATGTGCAAGGTGCTCAATTCTTTCGCGATAGCAAGTGGCTATGAGGGTCGTGATTCACAAGGAGGGACTAGCGATGGAAGCCCTTTTAGTAAGTTTTCTTTTAAGATACAAAGTATGGTTAAAGTTCTTCTTCAGTTCTTTAAAAGAAAAGGAGAAAAATTAGGTTAAAGTAAAGTTAGAAAGAAAGTGGTAGATTTAGAAGGTGAGAAAGTGAAAAATGGATTATTTGAAATGAAATTGAAAAGGGTGATAAAAATGGTTGGAGATTGTGATATTGAAACTAAAAAATAAAAGAAAAGAAAGACAACCTAAAAATTACTTACCTCTTCAGTGCTCATGTACCTTGGATCCGTTGCGACGACTTACCTTGTCTTTGAAGGCAATCAAGTATGGCGTATAGGATCTTTCCCATTCTCGATCTACACTATGAATAAAAGGGCAAACTATACTAGCAAGAGAAGGATTGTTCATCACCATTGGCCATCAAGGGCACTTACAATGACAAAGCAGTCTCGAGGCTATCGGATTCTCTTAAATTGCAACACATCAGAGGAGAGTAAAAGAAAACAAGAGTAAAGAAAGAAAGAAACTTTGATTCAATTCAAATAACAATGAAAGAAAAGACTTACTTACACCGGTGTCACCCTCAGTACAAGTTTGATCTCCTTCCTCCATGAAACTTGTCTCTCCTCTCAGTTACATAAAGAAAGTAAAAATTACATAAAAAGAAAACTAAAACCCTAAGTTACAAATTGCAAATTATCCTATGTTCTATTCTCTACTTGGTCGTTATCTTTTGCCTTTGAGATTGTACGTTTATAGAAGAAATACAGAGGTTAAAGGAGTATGAAGATAGGAAAAGCTGGTTATTTCTGAATTTGAATCCTCCCCTTATCTCCAAACTTGATTTGATATGAATATTCAGTTCTGATCTGCAGTTTATTGGCGTATTGATTGCTAAATATCACTTATCAAATTATAGAATTAAAAATAGCGATCAACATAAGGGTTGTTGCCCTGTAAGTTTGCTTTCTGGATCATCTTGAATCATCAGATTTGAGATTCGGTAGCGAAAGTTATGATTCAATACTAAAATCTATCCAGTCAGAATCTGAGTCAAACTTGCTTCATCTCATCCGTTGATCTTCTCTCTATCCATTTATCTCTCTGTATTTGATATTATCCTCGGTTGATCTTTAGCTAACCAAAATGGATTTATAGAAATCTGAATTTTACCGGTTTCTATTTGGTGTTATCTTTCTGATTTGCTCTGATCTTCAGCTGAACATTTGCCCCAATCCTTGATTTGTTCTAACTAGATCTAGGATCATCCTCAGCTATCCAAATAGATCCAGTTAAATCAGATTTTAACTGAAATTTATTTGATTTAATCCTCTTTCTCTTCATTATTATCTTCTACAAAATAGATATTTAAGACAAGGAAATTAGTAGATTTATTACACGATAAATGTAGGAGTGTAATGAAAAGAATACAAAATATATGTACGATCATACATATCTGGGTTGGAGTTATCTGAGTCAAATGAGATCGGGGTAAAATATGGATTCATATTATGATTGAAAAAATTGTTATTGTTAAAATCTATTTCACAATTTACAAAAAAGGAAAAAAAACAAACAAACAAACAAAGAAAAAGAAAAAGAAAAAGAAAACAAGCCTATGCTAGGGTTGACTTAGATCTAGACGACTCCTAACTGGTTAGAGTGTCCACGGGGGGTACATTGTCAGAATCTGACCACGAGCTAATTGGCCAGGTAGGGGCAAGATCGGTGGGAGATTTCCGTGCCAGAGCAACGGGCCTAATTATGTCAAACCACTGTTCTTCAAGGTTTCGCCTCTTAATGCCCAGCCTTAAACACCGATTTGATAAGAGTCAAACTCTAACAACTTTTCCCTAAGGTCAATCTCTTAAATGAGTTTGAGATGTCTCTAAAGGCCAACGTCTAGCAATTTTTATTAAGGCTTGGGTTATGAGAGTGGGGAGGTGATTTTTGGGCTAAGGGAGGGTAATAACTTCCCCACCTTATATTGTATTGAGTTTTGCTCTTAATTTCAATTTGTGCAAGTGTGCAATATAGATAAGAATGAACGCACAAAGAGAGTAAATGACCCACGTGTTTGTCCTAACTATATGCAATGCAATATGTACACCTCCGTTAAGGTCACAACAACATAAGAATAAAATACAGTTTATTGGAATTGAAATCGACACATGCCTAGACGCAAATGTCCAAACCGTTTTGAAGCATCCAATTTCAGTATTTTTTGTTCTTAAATTATTATAGTGCAAAGGTGACAGAAATTAGTAACAGAATATAATAATAAATAAGAATTTACCCAACAGCACAAAGGCAAGTGTGGACTTCTGCAATGCTAAAAATTTTACTTGCACACCAAAAACAAAGTAGAAAGTTAACAAAAACGTGAAATCAATCCGTTCTAATCCCCGGCAATGGCGCCAAAATTTGATCGGTGGAAATCGTGCACGAAAAGTATATATTTAAAAATCAAGAGTTAAAAATGCGTGCTTTGGCTTCCTTGATACTTCCATTATAGCATACAGGCTAAACAGGTCGAATTCACAGGGACAGAAAGCAATAGAAGCTTTACCGGAATGTTCACGTATATGTTAAAGTTTCTTCAACATTTTAAAGAATCAAAAGAAAGGAAAACAAAGTATGAAAGAGAGGTACGGTGAAAACAGAGAAGTGAGAAACATAGAAGAATGGTTTTTGTGATTTTGTTTGTAGATCTAAAACAAAGTAAAAGAGAAAGAAAACCTATGGCTACTAACTACTAATGGCTTCAATAACCATGCTAACCTCTTAGTGATAGTTGCCTCACATGTATACTTGGCCATCACTAGTCCTTATTTCAAGAGCATTTCAAAGTATGACCCATATGTTAACTTTCACATCCAAACTCAACAAAATAAGTGCAAGCTACACTTAAACTATAAAATTTAAACAAGTAAGCATGGAGTAAAGTAATGTTAACTTGTTAGAGAGTTAGGATGCTAGAGTGTTAGAATCCATCATCATGAGCCATCAATGGCTCTTGCAAGAGCAGGGCCAAGTAGAGGCTATTAGATTCATGTGGATTATCAACTAAGAAGTTAGCAAATTAGTGGTTAATAGTTAGTTGCCATGAGAAAAAAATAGCTAAACATGTAAAAGAAGTTAGAGAAAGAAAACAAGGAGAGATAAAGAGAGAACATTTCATAGATTATCACCTTCCATTACAAGCACTCATGCTTTCTCTCATGTACTACTCTCTTTCCTATTACAAGGTCTACAAGAAATGAAAGATACAAAGAGGAAGAAGAAGAACAACTAATTGTTGGCCCAAAGGCCTTCCACCCTAGTTTTGATGATGATTAACTCATGTAGTTATGTTTACTAATAATCTTGTGTTGTTTAAGTTTCAGATCATTAACCAAGATATTAGTTGATGATTAGCTTCAACAAGGAGTTTAGAAGCTTTCCATGATGATTCCAGGGCCAAAGATTCATGATCACACATTGCCTAGCCCATGGATGGAGTTTTGGAGCAAGTCAACTTGAAGATGAAGATCGTCAAGAAGACTTAGGTATCCTAGTTTAGTTTAGTGTGTTTAGATCCATATTGTAAAGCTTAGTATAGTTGATATGCTCAAGTGCACAACACACACGTTTTCATGTTTTGGAATTGGTTTTCATGAATAGTTTGATCAAAATAAGTTTACATGATTTATATGTATAATAGATGTATTCTAGTTATACATACATGCTTACACTTCCTATACAAACTTATTTTGACTTTCCTATTCATGTTTTGAAAAATCAAGTTTGACAAAAATACAAGTTTTGTTTTTGATAAAATTTGCAAGACTCCAAAATGAATTGATATAATTAATATATGTCTTGAAATTTTTATCACTTGTTTGTGTTATATAAAATGATAAAACAAGTTTTGTGGATTTTTAGAAGTGTTAAAAGATTTTTCAAAATATTTTTAAACTGTTTTTCTGACCCAGATTTCTGTTCCAGGCTTCAATCAGTCGACTAAGTCAACTGACCTAGTCGACTTGGCTGAAGTCGGTCGACCGGGCCGGTCGACCGACGTGCACAAATCTGTGCACGTTTGGAGACACTAGGACGGTCGACCATCCGGGTCGACCGGGACTGAGAGCAGTGCTCTCTTTTTGTTTGGGTTGATCGGGTCGGTCGACCGGGTTTGCCCAACGGTCAAAATATGACCGTTGGCGGTCGACCGGGCGGCCGACCGCCAAGCCTGTTAGGCTGCCACATCAGCCTAACGGCTAGTTTTCTGATGGGGCTATAAATACCCCATTTGTTTGAGGCTTTCACCAAGATTTTTAGAGCTAAAAATTTCTGACTTCTTCAGTGTTTTAAAACAAGTTTTGAAAAGAGTTTTGTGCTAAAAAGATTCATCTTTGTATTGTTTTGGGTTTTTGGAAAATCAAAGAAAACTAGGTTTTGGGATTTTGATTTGATCTTTCATTTTCTATCCTTTACAAGAGACTTCCCAATTAGTTTTTCTTTGTTGCTTGTTTCCAAAAACACCTAGTTTTCACACTTGAGCTATCTTCTATCCTAATCTATTAGGATCTTATTTTTGTCGAAAAGAGAAAGAAAGAGAGATTATTTGTGGTCTTTGGAACCACTTGTTGTATGCACCCTTATTCTTGTTGTATCCCTCTTTGGTAGAGGTGATCGGTGATTGGTTTGCTCCCTCTAGTGAGAGGTGGAGTTGGTTTGTAAACCCTCTTCGGTAGAGGTGTTTGTTGGTTGTTGTATTGGCTGCGGGCCTACCCCTCGGTTGTGAGGTGGTTGTTTGAGAGAGGAGTTCGGTACTCCCTTGTTGTAAAAATCCTTCTCGGTGAAGGTTCCCTCGTGGGAGTCCTCGGTGGACGTTATAGTGGATTGGAAATCCTACACGGTGGTGTAGGCGGGGATGTAGAGCAAGGTGCTCGAACCTCGAAACATATCTTGGCCTTTACATTTGATCCACTTGTCTCTTTAACTCTCTCTCATTTATATTGTGCAAAGCATCATTCATAACATCATATCATATTTGCTTGTGTTGAGCATAATTCATATTGCCATATCATATCTATTTGCTTGTGTTGCCTTGCATCTTTTATATTGTTCATCCTTATATGCTTGGCTTGTTGTGTGTGTGCCTCACTTATACTTAATCATCAAGAGCTTCACATAGCACCTCAACCCATTCAAGGGGAATCAAGAGGAGTTAGTCCAGAGCCCTTCACGGGGAATTCGGCTACACTTGTTGATTGTATTAAGTTTGTGCAAGATTTGCATTAACTTCCGCATTTAGCGCATTTAGTTCTTAGATTAGCACTTACACCTATTCACCCCCCCCCCCTCTAGGTGTTTTTTTCACTAACCTCAACTACCCTAAGAAGAAGAAACTACTCTAAAACTACACCAAAACTAAAGAAAAACTCCTCAAACTTCTCCTCCCTAGTTCTAAAAATCCCAGGGCTTTTACAGGCAAAAGGGGGCACCAGGGTACAGGTACGGAGCCGCGCGTCAAATCTTGGTGTGTGGTCCCACACAAGAGTCGTGAAAACACGACTTATGCCGCATTTTCGCGACTCTTCTAAAGCCGCGTGCACAGCGCCGCCTGCTGCACGCTCCTCTCTTCTCCCCCTATCACGTGTACCTCCTGGAATCCAGATTTGGGCACCATGTTTTGACAAAACTGTCATCCAAAGTCAATAGCTATTCATGTAGGCTTTTAATCACCAATTAAATGGAATTTTTGGGCTTCTTCTTCATTTCATGTCATGAACCTAGAATATACAAGAGGGATATTATTAGAAGAATTTAATATTAAATAAATGTGAAGATGTGGTATGAAATATGCAATTTTAGAGACAAATCAGCCAGCGATAAATTCCTTGGGTTTGTCGTGACATCCAAAGGAATCCATCTCGACCTAGAAAAAGTTCACGCCATCCAAGAAATGCAACCTCCAAGGAATCTTAGAGAGCATAGAAGATTGCAAGGGCGACCAGCCTATATCCCAGGGTTTATCTCAAATCTCTTAGGACGATGCCAATCCTTCACCAAATTGATGAAGAAGGGTGTTTCATTCATACGGGACGATGCTTGCCAACAGACGTTTGAGGAAATCAAGTGGTACCTCATGCATCCACCTATCCTTACAACTCCGACTTAGGAAAACCATTCCTGATATACGTTCAAGCTATGATTTATTCTCTAGAAGCTTTGCTACCCAAGAACAATGATCAAGGACACGAGCAGGCAACTACTTCCTGAGTAGAACCATGATCAGAGTTGAACATTGATACAACCCAATCGAAAAGGAATGCTTGGCGTTGGTGTTCATTGTCCAAAAGATGCGACACTACCTGGTGGGCCAAACTATACATGTCATATCAAAAGTTATTAAGATTTCTTATGACAAAGCCATCATCACTGAATGGTCGATTAGCGAAACAGGCCATATTGCTCCCCAAATATTAGATGCAATTTGACTGAAGTTCGACCTGCACACAAGAATACAGAATTTCAGAACTTTTATAGCAATAGTGCAAAGTGCTCAATTCTACCGCAATAGCAAGTGACTATGCGGGTCGTGGTCCACAAGGAGGGACTAGCGATGGAAGCTTTTTAGTAAGTTCCCTTTTAAGTTACAAAGAATGGTTAAAGCTCTTCTTTCAGTTCATGTAAAGAAAATGAAAGAGAGTAAAAGTTAAATTACAAAGAAAATGGTATATATAGAAGGTGGAGAAAATAGAAGTGGATATGTATAAAGAAATTAAAAAAGAGTGAAAGAAATTTGGAAGATTGTGGTGTTAGTAATTTACACTAAAATTCAAAGAAAGAAAACTAAAAACTAAAAAACATACTTACCTCTTCAGCTCTTGCTTACCTTTGACCCGTATTGACGATGTACCTTTACTTGAAGGCAAGCGAAGCATGGCAGATAAGATCTTCCCCATTCGATTTACACCATGGAATGAAGAGGCGAGCTACACTATCATAGAAATGGATATCCATCACAATAAGCCATCAACGACACTTGCAAAGACAAGGCAACTTCGAGGCTATTAGTTTCAGTTGGATCGACAAACACGGAAGAGGGAAGTGAAAAAAACAAGAATAGAAAAGAAAAGAAAACTTTGATTCGATTTGAATAACAGTGGAAGAAAAGATCACTTACACCGATGTCACCGTTAGTACAAGCTTGCTCTCATTCCTCCACGAAACTCTCCTCTCCTCTCAGTTACATAAATAAAATAAAAATTACATAAGAGAAAATAAAAAACCTAAGTTACAAACTACAAATTAGCCTAAGTTCTACTCTCTGTTTCGTCATTCCCTTTTGCCTTCGAGATTGCAGGTATTTATAGGAGAAATGCAGAGGGTAGAGAAGTATGAAGATAAGAGAAGCTGGCTATTTCTGAATTTAATTCCTCCTCTTATCTCCAAACTTGATTTGATTTGGATATTCAGTTCTGAGCTGCAGCTTATTGGCGTATTGATTGCTAAATATAACTTACAACTGACAGAAGTAGAAATAATGATGAACTTAAGAATCGTAGCCCTTTAAGTCCTCTTTCTGGATCATCTTGATTCATTAGATTTACGTTCTAGTAGCGAAAGTTATGATTCAAATACTAAAATATATCAAGCCAGAATCTGAGTCATAATTGCTTCATCTCATCCGTTGATCTTCTCTCTATCCATTTATCCCTTTGGATTTGGACTCTATATTTAACGTTATCCTCAGTTGATCTTTAACTTTAACTACTTGATTCAGTAAAAACTTAATTTAAGCAACTGGATTCGGGATCATCCTCCTCTAACCAATAGATTTAGTTAAATCTGAATTTAACTGATATTTATTTGATTTTATTCTCTTTCTCCCCATAATTATCTTCTGCAAAATAGACATTTAGGACAAGAAATTTAGCAGATTTATTACATGATAAATATGGATATGTAATAAAGAATAATACAATAAATGTGTGCAATCACACCCCCACACCTATCTTTTGCTCGTTCTTGAGCAAAACAGCAAAACTAAACCAAAGATTATTAGACCACTTTCGCAAGTCACGCGATTGCACTAAGCTTGTGTAACAAGCCGTTAAACCTCTAGGTTACTCCAAGAGGACGAGTTTTGTTTCATGAGGGTTTTCAGTGGATTGCACCCACAAAATGCATAAAGAAAGAGAAAAATGTTAATATTTTGAAAACACATTTTGAAAGTAAAATATTTGAAATATTATTTTAAGATTTAAGTAATCTATAAGTTATAGGAAAACTGAATTTTTCATTCCTAAACTTAGTCTATAATTAAAAATTTGTTATCAATCAAAGTAAGGAGTCAAATTGTGCTTCTTATCTTGTCTATTACTTTACCCTAAGTCATATGCACCTTCGTGACCGTGAAGTTTTGACTAAGGGTTCTTTAACTCTAACTCTTATGCCTTATTTATTTATTTATATATATGTTTTTATTTTATTTTTGTTAGTATTATTTCTTAATTCTATTGGGCTTCTAATCTTCCCATGTAACGAGCCACTAATCGGTGACTCCTAAACCAAACAGTCTTAGGGCACCGGGTGAGAAAACACTCCAAGGACTTGAGGACTCAAGCAAATAAGGCCACAAAATTAAGGATTTATTATATGAACCGCTTTTAGGTGTGAATACTTATGCTTTATGAGGCACAAATACCCAGCTTAATAAGAGATTTTTTTATAGATATATATATTTCTTTTTTTTTTCAAACTTATCTAATCATCTTTTGCATAAATATCAAGGCTTGCTTAGGCCAGAGCATCTAACTAATCAATAATTAGATTTTTATTTTTTCATAGATATACATATATATATATTTTTATATAAGGCATAAGAATCTTTGTTTTTGAACCCTAAGTGTGTAAGTGTATAAAGTGCGCATATTTCATCAAGGCAAAGATTAAGACTAAATTACTTTAATAATTATCTTCCTAACTCTAAAAATCAAACAAATAATCTTATTTTGACCAAATTTAAGAAATCCTAATTTTAATTTTCCTATTCCTTAAAATTGACTTAATTTCTTACAAAAAATATGTCAAAATATTGTTTCTATTTTCAAAAAGTAATTTAAAAGTAAAGAAAATGTTATTTTTTTCTTTTCTCTTTTTTTTAATAAAAAGAAAAACCAAAGTTATGTTAGAACCCTCCCCCACACCTATCTCATGCAATGTCCTCAATGTATGAATTAATGCACAGATGTATGAAAAAGAAGAAAGGGTAGGAAAATATTATCTTAAGATGGCGGTTCTGGTGGTGGTCTGATTGGTCCACGAAATGTGGCCCAATCGAATTTTCGTGGAGTTCGGAGGAACCCACCAGAAACCTCTCTAGTATACCCACTAAAATGTTGTAAAATAAGTGATTTTTATTAAGAATTTTACCCATTCTAATTTCCAAATTTCACAAATAATTTTGGAGTAAATTTTATCAACACCCTGTCCTAAAATGGAGTGTGAAAAGATGGAATTATTGACTTGAGCTTAGGAAGTACGAGAATTAATACCGACTCAGAAAAGTGACTTAAGTCAAGTAAAGGTTCAGGAGTCGAGATTTGTTCAGGAAGTGGGTCCAAATCAAGAAGTTAAAAATCAAGTCTGCATTCATTTCCCAACAACGAAATGTGACTTAACATTGGTAATTCAAGTTCAAGAATGACAGGTGTGGGAATCAAAACTGACTCTAAAATATTACTCAAGTTGGGTAACAAAATAAGAGTCAATATTGATTCAGGAATTTGAACAGGATGACAAATTTGAGAATTTAGGTCACATTTCTCATTAAGTTCAATTTCATAAAAATGACAACTTGCCAATTTGTCAATGAGACTTTTAAAGTATCAAATTGGTTAAGTTCAATATGATGATTATAAAAGATTGGTGATTCAATTTCATGATGAATTGGCACAAGATCCAATGTTGACTCGAGAAAAAGATTAAAATCAGGTGAAGACACCAGAGTCATTATTGAATCAGGAAGCAAAATTGAATTACCAAGTTTAGATTCAGGATTATATTCATTCTCAAGTTCAATTTCAGGAAAGGATAACTTCCCAAAATGTCAATTTTATTCTCAAAATTTGGGGTTTGGGCAAGTTCAAATGGGTGTGCTGAAATAGAATCTTGTTTTCCAAAACAACATCAGTCTTCGGCTCTAACAGAATGGTTAGCGACATCAGAAATGGTCAAACGATGAGAATGGAGAGTTTAGACCATTATATCTACGTCATGATTATGACCGATTTGAGCGCGAGTCATGGCTTCAAGCATCTTTTCATAGTCGATTGGTTCATTATTTTGTTGCGATTGGACTTGAAAAGATGAAATTTTGTTTTGGAATTTGTGGTGAAATTGTGAGCCCGTCAGATTTTGTGATTGTTGCTTGGACTCACGCATACTCATTTTCAAGATTGATGGTTTTCTATTTTGATCTGATGGAACTGAGTATGAATCTTGAAATATTGTGGACAAGGTGGATAAGGAGAACAAGTTGGTTGGAAATTGGACTCGGGGGAGGTGAATCCCCATTGACTCTGTGAAGATCTGAAATTATTTTAGAAATTATGGTCATAGGATTCGGGGCATGGGTTATATCGATTCGAATAAGACCAATCCGGCACACTAGGTTGGTTAAAGTTATGATATGCCGGATTGGTAATATCCGAAAAAGAGGTCGGGGTGTAATATGGATTACCATTAAAATTGAAAAAATTATTGTTATAAGCCATATCACATAATAAATGTCAAACACAAACAAAGAAAAACAAACAAATAAGCAAACAAATAATAAAAAAAATCTAACCTAAGTTTGAGTAAACCCTAGACTTAGATGACTCCTAACTGGTTAGACTGTCTACGGGGGTTATATTGCTGAATCTGACCACAAGTTAATCGGCTAGGTAGGGGCAAGATTGGTGGGAGGTATCCACGCAAAAGCGACGGGCCTAATTAAGCCAAACCACCAGCCTTCGGGGTTTCGCCCCTCAATCCCAAACCTTAGTCACGATTTGATAAGAGTTAGATTCAAATCAACTTCCCCCCTAGGTCATCTCCTATTTGAGCCCGAGATGTCCCTATGGCCAATGTCTACTCAGTCTTAGTTAGGCTTGGGTTAGTCAGTGAGGAGATTGTTTGTGGGCTAAGGGAGGGTAATGACTTCCCCACCTTTTATCTTGTTTATAGTACAAGCCCTTAAATCAATTTAGTGCAGTGTACAAGTATATAGAAAAAAGTAACACTCAAGTAATATTTCATACAAGAATGAACCTTATACTAAATGCTATGTACACAACCTTGGCTCCAGCACTCTTCAACAGTAAATAGAAAATGTAATGAAATAGACATGTGCCTAAATGCAAAGTCTAAATCATTTTTAGCATTTATAATCAACCTTTTACTGTTGTATTAGAAATGGATATAAAGTAAGTCAAACAAGAAATTAAATAGCTACAGATATTATACTTTGCAATTCAGCTAACCTACAGAAAATACAGGTTAGTAGTTCACTCAGATTTCCACAGGAGTGTAGCAAATCTCAGAGCTTCTGGCTCTGCTTTCTTGAGCAGAGTCCAGGGCCACTTATATGTCCACTGCAGCAAAAATTCCTTACCGAACCTGTACCCCACAAGCAAAGAGAAAGTTAACAAAAAATGTAAATCTAAAAGAGAATAACTTCTCCCGAGCAACAGTGCCAAAATTTGATTAAAGTTGGACATGCACACAAGAATACAGAATTTCAGAACTTTTATAACAATAGTGCAAGGTGCTCAATTCTACCGCAATAGCAAGTAGCTATGCGGGTCGTGATCCACAAGGAGGGACTAGCGATGAAAGCTTTTTAGTAAGTTCTCTTTTAGGTTACAAAGAATGGTTAAAGTTCTTCTTTTAGTTCATGTAAAAGAAAATGAAAAAGAGTTAAAGTTAAATTTGGAAGAAAATGGTAGATAGAGAAGGTGGAGAAAATAGAAGTAGATATGTACAAAGAAATTGAATAAGAGTGAAAGATATTTGGAAGATTATGGTGTTGGTAATTTACACTAAAATTAAAAGAAAGAAAACTAAAAACTAAAAAACATACTTACCTCTTCGGCGCCTGCTTACCTTCGACCCGTATCGACGATGTACCTTTACTTGAAGGCGTGCAAAGCATGGCAGATGGGATCTTCCCCATTCCCGATTTACACTATGAAATGAAGAGGCGAGCTACACTATCATAGAAATGGATATCCATCACCAAAAGTCATCAACGGCACTTGCAAAGACAAGGCAACTTCGAGGCTATCGGTTTCATTTGGATCGACAAACACTGAAGAGGAAATCAAAAAACAAGAATAGAAAAGAAAAAAAACTTCGATTCAATTCAAATAACAATGGAAGAAAAGATCACTTACACCGGTGTCACCTTCAGTACAAGCTTGCTCTCATTCTTCCATGAAACTCTCCTCTCCTCTCAGTTACATAAATAAAATAAAAATTACGTAAGAGAAAATAAAAGACCTAAGTTACAAACTACAAAATAGCCTGAGTTCTACTCTCTGCTTTGTCATTCCCTTTTTCTTTTGAGATTGCAGGTATTTATAGGAGAAATGCAGATGGTAGAGGAGTATGAAGATAAGGGAAGCTGGCTATTTCTAAATTTGAATCCTCTTCTTATCTCTAAACTTGATTTGATGTGGATATTCAGTTCTGATCTGCAGCTTATTGGCATATTGATTGCTAAATATAACTTATCAAATGATAGAAGTAGAAATAATGATGAACTTAAGAGTTATAGCCCTTTAAGTTCTCTTTCTGGATCAGCTTGAATCATTAGATATGCGTTCTAGTTGCGAAATTTATGATTCAAATACTAAAATGTATCCAGCCAGAATCTGAGTCAAAATTGCTTCATCTTATCCGTTGATCTTCTCTCTATCCATTTATCCCTTTGGATTTGGACACTGTATATAACGTTATCCTCGGTTGATCTTTAGCTATAACCACTTGATTCACCAAAAACTTAATTTAACCAACTGGATTTGGGATCTCCTCCTCTAACCAAATAGATCTAGTTAAATCTGAATTTAACTAATATTTATTTGATTTATCCTCTTTCTCCCCATGATTATCTTCTGCAAAATAAACATTTAAGATAAGAAATTTAGCAGATTTATTACATGATAAATGTGGATATGTAATAAAGAATAATGCAATAAATGTGTGCTATCATAATTTCTGCCATAAAAAGCTGTAAAGGGACAAGCAGAGGCAGACTTGTTGGCTGAGCATCCAGATCCAAGAACGACCAAACTTTATGAAGACCTACTAGATGAGATCGTTGAAGCTTGCATGACCCAGACATCTTTGAAAAAAAGGTGTGGCAACTCTTCTTCGACGGTGCATCAAGAACGAGTCCTCAAGGAATATCGTAGGGGGAGTGGGGCTAGTACTTGTCTCCCCAGAAAACTACGTAATCCCTAGTGCATTTTCGTTAACTGAGCTGTGTTCCAACAATGTAGCGGAATCTAATGCTCTCTTGATCGGGATACAAATCGCTGATGAAAATGGCGGTAAAAATCTCAAAGCGTACGGTGATTCAAAGCTCATCGTAAATCAGATTCGCGGGGAGGATGAGGTTAGCCATGAAAATTTAGTACCTTATCACAACGCAACCATCCACATGGCATAGGAGTTCAAAAACTTCTACATTGAACATGTACCTCACTAGCAAAATGTGCATGCGAATGTACTGGCATCCCTCACCGCTTCCTTAACTCTTCCAGCCAGAGCAGCAGAGCAAGCACTTGTCTACAACCATGACTTGTACTGTCCGAAGCTCGCCTTTGAAGATGATCAAACTCCAATAGGAAGCCTTCAAGTCAAAGAAGCTCTAAAGACTTCAGCAGGTTCAGAGCTCAGGGATTGGCGATTTCCATACATCAACTATGCATTATACAACATTCTACCGATGACCCTAAAGAGGCGGCTGCCATTAGAAGGAAAGCCCCTAAATTCTACTACAATGTGATCACAAGAACATTGTATCGTTGATTGCATGATGGAATTCTCGTCCGTTGCCTATCACATAAACGGCACAGGAAGCACTCAAAGAGACTCATGATGGTATGTTTGGAGCTCACCAACCTGGCCCAATGCTCAGGGATCGACTTCGAAGACTTGGATATTATTGACCAAAGATGATCCTTGACGCCATCTCTTACGCTAAGCGATGCCACACCTGTCAAATCCATGGTTACTTCATTCATCAGGCATTAGAACATCTTCGTCCAATGATTTCTTTCTGGCTATTTGAAACATGGGAAATGGACGTGGTCGGTCTTATTAGCCCACCTTCATCCCGGCACCGGTTTATCTTATTTATAACTAATTACTTCTCCAAATGGGTGGAGGATATCCCTCTGAAGGAAGTGAAGACATCTGACGTGATCAAGTTTATAAAGCATCACGTAACATATCGCTTTGGCGTGCCACGACGGATAATCCAGGATAATGGGCCTTACTTTGTTAGCCAAGCATTCTAGAGATTCTGCTACAAGTTCAGAATTCAAAGTGTGTCTTCAACGGTATACCACCCGCCGCTAACGGCCTTGCAGAAGCTTTTAGCAAAACCATTAGGAAGCTTCTCAAAAAGTTCGTCTTAAAGAGCCAATGCGACTGGGATGACAAATTAGGTGAATGCTTGTGGGCTTATCACACAATAGTGAGAACCCCGTAAAAAGCAACACTGCCCTATGGTGTACTTCCCAGTAGAAATCCAGATCCCATCTTTATATGTTGCCTTGATAATAGAGATGACAGATAAGGAGAAGCATCGACTGTGACTCTAGGAGCTAGAAGCTTTTGATGACAAACGCCTGCAAGCTCAACATCAAATCAAGTTTTATCAAGCTCGAATTTTTAGAGCTTTAACAAGAAAGTTAAGGAGTGAATTTCAAAAAAGGCGACCTCGTCTTGACTGTCAGAAGACCCATGGTGATGACATATCAGATGAAAGGTAAATTCCAACCCAAGTGGGAAGGAACATTTATGGTATAGTCAGTATACTCAAATTAAGCATATCATATGATAAATCAAGAGGGCAATATACTTATGATGCCGATTAATGACAAATTCTTAAAGAAAGACTATCCTTGATCATGTTAACGTTAAACCTCTAATCATTGGGTCAAGTATGTATGACGCTTGCATTGAATCCATTCCCCTACGACAAAATTCTTGATCAACTTCTATGTTTTGCTCAACACGAGCATATTAGTCCTTATTAATCAACAAATATTCGGCGGCAAGTGGGACCAGCGTCGATGACCAAATATCATTGAAGTTTTAACCAGTACATAAGAAGTTGTGATCGGTCACAAATATTGCATATTTATTGTCACATTATCATATTTATTATCTAAATAAATCATATTAATAAGTCCTATTTTTCTTTATAAAATGCAGGCTCATTGCTAAAGGATAGGAAAGAAAAAGGAGCCCAAAAGCCCATCAAATTCTGATTTAATTTAGAATTAATTTGAAATCAGGAAATCAGGGCAGGTCATGACAAATCAGAGAGGTTGAAAATCGATTAAAATGAATCTTTCTAAATTAAGTGGTTAAAGCCAAAGATCAAAGACAGTTTCGTCAAATCCCGGAGCTAAAATGGGAAAACCAGCAGGAGATAAACTCAGAATATAAAATCAGGAGGCATACCCCCCGGCTGTGGCCACCTGGCCACAGCCAGGCCGTGAAAACGCGACCGAAGCCGTGTTTCCGCGGCCTTGTTGAGTTTGTTGGGGGAGCGTTTGCTCCCCAATCTTTGTACGCCCTCTCCCGTTTGGTTTTTTGCCTATAAATACTGTATTTTTTAGAGAAAAAGGGACTGGAACTTTGTTTAAATTTTTCTCTTTATTTTTAAGGTTCAAGCACTTTGTTAGATAGTATAGAAGTTGTTTCTCTATTTTATAATTTGTAGTTCAGTTCAAATACCAGTAAGAGAGAGGAATAGAGTGATTCTAATTTGAAGATTGAAGTGACATCAATAAAAGGATAAAGCTTTCTCTTCTTCCACTCCAATTCACGGGTATGTCTTGCTTTATTTTCATGTATAATTTTTCATCTTCCATGAGTAGCTGAATTCATTTTCTGGACTCACTATTGTTCCTCTCTTTGATCCCTCTTCTTTTTGAATGGTTTTGATGTAAAGACCCAATGGAATCATATGGATTCCTAAACTAAGACTTTCTTCTTTGATAGTGTTCTTGAAGGCACATGAGAGTGGGTTTGGATTTCTAAACTTCTATTTCTTTTAAAACATCTCTTGAACTTGTTTTTATTTCATAGTTTAAATATTTGATGATTTAACATTCAATTCAAGATAATTTCTTAAAGATCAGAGTTAACTTTTCCAAACTATCTTATTTGCTTTGTTTAAAAATTTCTCAAGCTTAGGATTTTACCTATGAACAAGTTGAGGCACTAAAAATTTTAAGAGAAGAACACATCGTTGAGTAAGTGAGATAGTGAGCCCAGATCTTCTTCTTATATTACAAACAACAAATCACTCTCCAAGTTTTTTTTTAAAAAATCACCTTTTCCAAAACCTTCTCTAAGTTTGCAAATTTTCTTTTAATCATTTCCCTCTCTCCATTCTCTTTTTCAATATATATAAAAAAAAGAAAGACACAAACTCCATTCTTTGTTACTTAACAAAAACACCAAAAAGCTTGTATCGCATTCCTCCTCGTGGACTCGACCCGTTAGCCCAAAACTACACGGTAATTCTCATTGCTTTCATTTTATGATCAATTTTTGGCGCCGTTGCCGGGGAGGGAACGGTGTAATTGTTTTCTAACAAGTTTGCTGTCTTGTTTCAGGAAAGCCAAGATTCAGATTTAGCAATCAAGCTTTGCAAGAGAAGACTTGCTATTCTGTGCCCCTATTTTCCAAAGTAGAAAACAGAATTTCAAGAAATTGCAGTGCAAAAGTTAAAATTTTTGTTGGACTACTAAAAACTCTTTTTTGTAGGACATATTGCTTGCAAAAATAAAGTTTTTGTTTGTTATTATTCTTACTATATTTGATATTCACATTCCCTTTTTTAATCCAACAGTAATCTGTGTGATTATTAATGGCTTAAAAAAAGTTTAGACTTGCATTTTAGGCATTTGTCTAATTACGTTTATTTCACAATTACTGTTGAAGATAGCTGGAGACCAGTACGTATGCATAGCATATAGTTTAGGAAACATTCTTGCGCGATATTTGCTTTTGAATGTTACTTTTCTATATCTTGCACACTCTGCACAATCAATTCTAAGGGCAAAACTCAAATCAAGATAAGGTGGGGAAGTCATTACCCTTTCTTACCCCACAAACCATCTCCAAGCACACACAACCTAAACCTAAGTAAAATCTGGTAGACGTTGGCCTTAGGGACATCTAGAACTCACTAGAGATTATCCTAAGGGGGAATGTGTTAGAATTTGACTCCTGTCAAATCAGTGTCTAGGAAAGGGATTGAGGGGCAAAATCCCGAAGGCTGGTGGTTTGGTTTAATTAAGCCCGTCGCTTCTGCGCGGATACCTCCTACCAATCTTGCCTTGACCTGGCTGATTAGCTTGTGGTCAGAGTCTGCATTATACCTCCTGTGGACAATCAACCAGTTAGGAGTTGTCTAGGTTAAGGTTACCTTAGACTAGGCATGGTTGTTTTCTCTTATTGACTATTGGTGAACTTGTTTGTGATTGTGTTTGTGTATGCAAGTGTGGTCAAGAGACCCTAATTCATTTAAGTTGACTAGGAACACATAACCACCCAAGTTTGAACCAAGACCAGATCCGGTTATGGCTCAACCGACATATTTGCAGGATAGGTTCTACCAATTAGAACCTCATTTCCATCTTGCATTCAACTTTCATCGGTTGGTGAATACAATTTGGAGCTCAAACCTCAGTTCATCAACACACTCCCAAAGTTTCATGACTTTGAGTCCGAAGATGCTTATTTCTTCATAAGAGAATTTGAGGAAATATGTCTAATGATGAAAATCCCACACCTTGTAGATGATGTTATTAGGTTGAGATTTGTCCCTTTCGCTCTTAAGGACTTAGCCAAGAAATGGCTTTACAGCTTAACGGCCGGCTCTATCACATCTTGGGATGGTTTCATCAAGGTCTTCTTGAAGAAATTCTATCCAATTCATAAGACCGCTCTCATTAGGAAGAACATCATGCAATTTGAGAAAGAACCTAGTGAACCATTTTGGAGGTACATTAAATATTTTAAATACCTCCTTGTCCAATGTCCTCATCATGGAATAGAGAAATGACGACAATGCCAAATTCTTTATGACGATTTAGACTACTCTACCAAGACCCTCTTAGAAAGAGGGATTCTTGCAGAAGGATGAGAATGAAGGATGGGATTTATATGGGAATCTAGCTGAAAAGACCATCCAATGGGAACCTACTTGTGAAACCTCGAGGAACTCAAACTCCATCTCTTCAAAAGGAAGTCTGCATTCAATTGAATCATCCATAGCTAACAAGGCTAAATTAGCTAACCTAGCGAGAAGAGTGGAAGCTTTAAAAACTAAGAAACCAAGTCCAGTCAATCAAGTCAGCCCAAACCAATATCCAACTCTGGGCTATACTTACGGTCAAGCCATGAATCATGTGTTTGAGGAGTGTCTTGTGTTTCAAGCTCAACAACATTTTTCAGAACCGATGAATGCGGTCTTTTCAAGATCGAACAATAATCCTTATGCACCAACGTACAATCCTAGCTGGAGAAATCGCCCGAATTTCTCATGAAGCCAAAATAACATTGACCAGTTACGGTCAAATCATGCAAGCCACTTCCATCATGCCAATAATTCCTTCAATCATCAACCCAAAATTTCCAATTTCCATCATAATTCTTCCAACCATCCACCTAATTTTTCAAACTATCAACAAAACTTTCCCAACCAAACTCCACCATCTTCCTTCCAGAATCCTCAACTAGAAAGGAGAATGACTGACTTTGAGAGAAACATGAAAGATGCATGAAGAACCAAGATTCTTTCATGCAAACTATACAGAGGCTAGAGGTTCAAATGAGCCAATTAGCCACTGATCGGGGAAAATCGCGCACAAAAAGTATTTGTTTTGAAGTCAAGATTTAAAGTGTGTGTGCTTTGGCTTCCTCAATACTTCAGTTATAGCATAGAGGCTAAAACGAGTCGAATCCATAAGGACGGGAGGCGATAGAAGCTTTACCGTTGATTCGCGTGTGTGTTAAAAGTTTTAAAGAATGTAAAGAAAAGAAAACAAAGAATGAAAAGAGAAGTACGGTGAAATACAAAGAAGTGGGAAACATAGAAGATAAAATGTTTGTGTTTTTATTTGTATATCTAAAACAAAGTGAAAAAGAAAGAAAACTCACGGCTACTAACTACTAATGACTCCACCAACATGCTAACCTCTTAGTGATAGTTTCCTTACATGTATCATTGGCCATCACTAGTCCTTGGTTTAAGAGCTTTTCAAAGTATGACCCATATGTAACTCATCACATCCCAACTCAACAAAACAAGAGCAAGCTACGCTTAAATCATCAAAACTAAAAGTAAGCAAGGAGTAAAATAATGTTAGCTCGTTAGAGAGTTAGGAAGTTAGAGTGTTAGATCCATCATCATGAGCCATCAATGGCTCTTTCAAGAGCAAGGTCAAGTAGAGGCTATTAGATTCATGTGGATTATCAAATAAGAAGTAAGACTAGTTGGTGGTTAGTAGTTAGCTGCCATGAGAGAAAATATTAGCTAAACATGTAAAAGAAAGTAAAGAGAAAACAAAGAGAGGTAAAGAGAGAACCTTTTATAGCTTGTCACCTTCTATCACAAGCACTCTTACATTCCACTCATGCATAACTCTCTCCCCTAATACAAGATCTAAAAGAAATGAAAAATACAAAGAGGAAGAAGAAGAAAAACAAAACTACACTACCCTAAACTACAAAATGGAAAATGAGAACTACCCTAAACCTTGCATATCTCCCAACTCTAGAACCCTGGGGGTTTTTATAGGCACCAGGGAAGGGGGGCCAGGCTAGAAACAGCTGGCCAGAAGCACGGACCTAGCCGCGACCGTACGGCCACGGCCAGCCCTTCTAGGCCACGGAAACGCGGCCTCCCTAGGGAAGCACGCGCAGCGCTTTGAGCTGCGCGCTGTTCTTTCGATCCCCTGTCAGTTTCTGTTCCCGGTTTTTGGTTTTGGACCCCTAGTTTTGACGAATCAGCTCTTCTAGGTCAATGGCTATGATATAGGCCTTTAATCATTCATTAAATGGTGATTTAGGGTCTTCTTCTTCATTGCACACCATGGACCCAGAAACATGCAAGAGGGGTATTATTAGCAGAATTTAATATTAAATAAATGTGAAGATGTGGTATGAATATGTAGTTTTAGAGACTAATCACACCCCCACACTTATATTTTGCTCGTCCCGAGCAAAACAAAAACTAAGAAAATTATTACACCACTTTCGCAGGTGACGCGATTGTACTGAGTATGTGCAACAAGCCGTTAAACCTCTAAGTTTTTCCTCAAGGAGGAGTTTTGTCTCCTGAGGGTTTTCAGCGGATTACGCCCACAAAATCTATAAAGAAAGAAATCAAATGTTAGTATTTTGAAAACGTATCTTTGAAATAAAGAAAAGCGTTGAAGTATTTTTGTGAAAATATAAGTGATCCAAGGTCATAGGTTAACCAGAAATTAATCTTCCTTAAACTAAGTCGAAATGCAAAATCTTGTTATAAATTAAATATAAGAATTTAAAATTTAATTGACTCTTTGATCTTTCATAAATTCTTAGAAAAATATGCACTTTGTGAACAATGAAAGTTTTTGGGATATCGACTCTAACTTTCTTGCCATTTATTTATATGATTATATATATATATTACTTTCTCTTCCCTTAGTTTTCCTAGGCTTTCTTATTTACTCGGGTAGTGAGCCTTTAGCCGGTGACTCCCAAACCAGATGATCTTGGGCACCAGATGAGAAAACATCCCTCGGACTTAAGGACTCGAGTAAACAAGGCTACAAAAGTAAAGGGGATTATTTATTTTGCCCACTGTTTTAGGTGTGAATAATCATGCTTCCTGAGGCATAATTACCCAACTTCAATAAGTGGTTTTTATTATAATAATAAATTTTTTTATTATTTTTATTTATATTTTTTATGGTATTTTCAGTCTATGTTTCAATCTCAAAAATTGTGTCAGTGTGGAGTGCATAAATCTAAGGCAAAAAATTCAAAATCAAATTATCTTTTCAATCTTATTTTCTTATCTAAAAATTTAAAAAAGATCTATTATTTTGACTTGGTTTAAAATTTCACAATTTTAGATCTTCCTAATTCCTAAGATAATCTTAATTTCTTAAAATAAATCAAAACTATTTTTCTTAATTCAAAAAGATTTGTAAAAAGAAAAGAAAATTTTATAAAGTTCCTAAAAAGAAGTGTAAAAGAAAGAAATTTAAAACTACCTATGTTAGTAAACTCTCCCCCACACTTATCTTATGCATTGTCCTCAATGCATCATGAATGCGTATATACATGAACAGATGAGAAGGGAAGGAAAATTGCCTCATGGTGGTGGCTCCGGTGGTGGTCTGATTGGGCCAAGCATTGCTACCCAATCAAGATATCGTGGATCTTGCAGAAACCTACCAATGACCTCTCTAATATGACTCAATAAAAGAATGATTGAATGAATTGTCTTATTTAAATATTTATTCCCATCTAATTTTCAATTTTCAAAAATAATTACTGAGTTATTGTTGTCAACATTCTTGTCCAACAATGAAGTGTGATTTTGGAAGATGATGGATTTGGACTCAAAGGGATAAGAAATAAAAACCGATACCGACTCAGAAATTTGACTCAGATCAAGTGAAGAGTCAACAATGAGAGTCGAAATTGGTTCAAAAATAGGGTCGAAACCAAAGAATTGATGTTCACACACTTTCCCCATGAATGAAGTGTGATCATGAGAGATTGGTGATTCTATTTCACGGTGTACTGGTACATGATTCAATGTTGACTCCGAAATAGAGAAAAAAATCTGGTAAAGTTACCGGAGTCATTATTGAATCATAAAGTGAAATTGAATTACTAACATGAGGTTCAAGATCACATTCAGGTTCAATTTTGATTTCAGGAAAGGGATAACTTACCAGAATGTCCAGGCGGTTTTAATAACTTGGAGTGTGGTCAAGTTCAAATGTATGTTCTAAAATTGAATCTAGATTTCCAAAATGACATGATTCATAGGTCCAATCAGTAGAGTTAGGGATATAAGGATCAGTCAAAGGTTGACAAGAAAGACTTTCCTCGCTCTCATTGATTAATTCGCTCATAAGTGAGTCTAACCTACTAATAGGCAGTGTAACAGACTTTAGATTCGGAATCTAGTCTTCCATACTCTTTGCAATTAGTTCTTCTTGAAAAGGTGAGTATGGAAGTTGATTTTGAAAATTATGGTGAAATTGTAAGTCCGTCAGATGTTGTAATTGCTGCTCGGACTCACACAAGGGCTCCATACTCAAGTCCAGTATTGATGGTTGTTTATTTTGAATTGGTGAGACTGGAAAAGATGAGTAGGATTCTTGAAAATTTGGTTGAAATGATGAGTCCAACATATTTTGCATTCTTTCACAAAAGACTTCCAAACGCTTTTCTAGCTCAAATTCTTCTCCAATTGGATGCTCTAGAAAAGGAGGATGTGGAGTTTGATGTGGGAAGGATTTTGAATTGAGCAAATTTTGATTTTGTTGTAGGGACTCTTCCATACTCCTTTCCAAATAAGAATTTTCTTCGGTTGGTGGAACAGGAAGAGGAGTATTGAACCAAAATCGGGAATGAACTTTGTGAATATTATAGACAAGGCGGTTGAAAATTTAACTCAGGGTAGGTGAATACCCATTGACTCTGTGGAGAGTAGAAATCATTTTGAAAATCTTGTTGTAGGGTTAGGGATATGGGTCGTAACGAGTCGGATAATCCCAACTCGGCATATATTATTTGTTCATGTTGTACATAGCCGAGTTGGAGTTATCCGAGTCAAATGAGGTCAGAGTGAAATCTGGATTCATATTATGATTGAAAGAATTATTGTTGTTAAAATCCATTTCACAGTATACAAAAAAAAGAAAACAAACAAACAAACAAATAAAGAAAGAGAAAAGAAAAAGAAAACAAACCTATGTTAGGGTTGACTTAGACCTAGACGACTCTTAACTGGTTAGACTGTCCACGGAGGGTACATTGTCAGAATCTGACCATGAGTTAATCGGCCTGGAAGGGGTAAGATCAGTGGGAGGTATCCATGCCGGAGCAACGGGCCTAATTATGCCAAACCACTGTTCTTTGAGGTTTCACCTCTCAATCCCCAACCTTAGACACCGATTTCTCAAGAGTCAACTTCTAACAACTTCCCCCTTAGGTCAATCTCTTAAATGAGTCTGAGATGTTCCTAGGGGACAACGTCTAGCAATTTCTATTAGGCTTGGGTTGTGTGAGTGGGGAGGTGATTTTTGAGCTAAGGGAGGGTAATGACTCCCCCATCTTATGTTGTCTTGGGTTTTGCCCTTAAGTTTAATTTGTGCAAGTGTGCAATATAGATAAGAATGAAAACAAAAAAAACGAGTAAATCACTAAAGTATTTATCCTATACTATATGCAATGTCATATGTACACCTCCATCAAGATCACAACAACACAAGAACAAAATATAGTATATTGGAATGAAAATTGACACGTGACTAGATGCAAATGTCTAAACCGTTTTAAAATCATCCAATTTCCGTATTTTAGTTCTTAAAATTATTTACAGTGTACAGGTAATATAAACAAAAATTAACAGAAGAGTATAAGAATATATAAGAATTTACCAACCACACTAAAGCAAGTGTGGACTTCTACAATGCCAAATCTTTAACATGTACACCAAAAAACAAAGAATAAAAGTTAACAAAAACGTGAAATCAAACCGTTCCATCCCCGGCAACGATGCCAAAATTTGATTGGGGGAAAACCGCGCACAAAAAGTGTTTGTTTTGAAGTCAAGATTTAAAGTGTGTGTGCTTTGGCTTCCTCGATACTTCCGTTATAGCATAGAGGCTAAAACGAGTCGAATCTACAAGGACGGGGGGCGATATAAGCTTTACCGGTTGATTCACGTGTGTGTCAAAAGTTCTTCAAAGTTTTAAAGAATGTAAAGAAAAGAAAACAAAGAATGAAAAGAGAAGCACGGTGAAACACAAAAAAGTGGGAAACATAGAAGATAAAATGTTTGTGTTTTTGTTTGTATATCTAAAATAAAGTGAAAAAGAAAGAAAAGTCACGGCTACTAACTACTAATGACTCCACCAACATGTTAACCTCTTAGTGATAGTTGCCTCACATGTATCATTGGCCATCACTAGTCGTTGGTTCAAGAGCTTTTCAAAGCATGACCCATATGTAACTCATCACATCCCAACTCAACAAAACAAGAGCAAGCTACGTTTAAACCATCAAAACTAAAAGTAAGCATGGAGTAAAGTAATGTTAGCTCGTTAGAGAGTTAGAAAGTTAGATCCATCATCATGAGCCATCAATGGCTCTTTCAAGAGCAAGGCCAAGTAGAGGCTATTAGATTCATGTGGATTATCAAATAAGAAGTTAGACCAGTTGGTGGTTAGTAGTTAGTTGCCATGAGAGAAAAGATTAGCTAAACATGTAAAAGGAAGTAGAGAGAAAACAAAGAGAGGTAAAGAGAGAACCTTTTATGGCTTGTCACCTTCTATTATAAGCACTCTTATATTCCACTCATGTATAACTCTCTCCCCTAATATAAGATCTAAAAGAAATGAAAAATACAAAGAGGAAGAAGAAGAAAAACTAAACTACACTACCCTAAACTACAAAATGGAAAATGAGAACTACCCTAAACCTTGTATATCACCTAACTCCAGAACCCAGGGGTTTTTATAGGCACCAGGGAAGGGGGGGCTAGCCTGAAAACAGCTGGCCAGAAGCACGGGCCTAGTCGCGGCCAGACCTTCTAGGCCACGTTTTGCGGCCTCCCTAGAGAAGAACGCGCGGCGCTTTGAGCCGCGCTGTTCTTTCTGTCCCCTGTCAGCTTCTGTTCCCGATTTCTGGTTTTAGGCCCCTGGTTTTGACGAATCAGCTCTTCTAGGTCAATGGCTATGATATAGGCCTTTAATCACCCATTAAATGGTGATTTAGGGTCTTCTTCTTCATTGCACACTATGGGCCTAGAAACATGCAAGAGAGGTATTATTAGCAGAATTTAATATTAAATAAATGTGAAGATGTGGTATGAAATATGCAGTTTTAGAGACTAATCAGCCACTCCAAAGAATGAGAGACAAAAGGGTACCTTGCCTAGTCAGCCAATAACTAATCTTAGGTATTCTCAACAAGCTCATTTAGGCTGAGAATCAATCATTGAATCAATGTAATGTTGTTCATACATTGAGGTCTGGAAAAAAGTTGATAATCAAGTGTCAACACCATCTAATCCCATTCAGCACAATCACACTCAACCATCCACCTCATCTAATCCCAGTCTGTCAAAATCTGACAAATCTGAATAGACAAGTCAACCAGTTAAGTGCACCAGCCTATAATACCATTTCCTAATAGGGTGAAAAACAGCAAGCAAAATCCACACATGGATAAGAAATTAGATCTTCAAACAAGTGAAGATAAATGTGCCACTTCTTGATGCCATCTAACAACTCCCATCCTATGCTAAGTTTCTTAAGGACATGTGCACCAAGAAGAGAAAGACTAATGTACCCAAAAAGGTCTTCTTAGCCACTAACATTAGTGAGCTACTGTCAGGTCCGATCCCTGTTAAGTATAAGGATCCAGGTTATCCCACCATTGCCTGCACCATAGGACAAGCTGAGATTAGTCGTGCACTTCTTAACTTGGGGGCAAGTATAAACTTGCTCCACTCATTCTCAGTTTATCAACTCGGATTGGGCGATCTTAGTCCAACTCGAGTCACTATCCAACTGGCTGACCGTTCAGTGAAATTTCCAAAGGGAAAATTAATGATGTCCTTATCCGGGTCAGGGAGTTTATTTACCCCGTTGATTTCATAGTTTTAGAGACACAACCTGTGTCCAATCCTAGGGCTCAAACTCCTGTTATTCTAGGAAAATTAAATTAACATAGACTGGGCCATTCATTGTCATAACCGTGTTTCTACACGGTGTTGTAAAGATCAGTGACACCAAGAATGGAAATGACTTTAAGCTAAATTGTTGACGCCTTAAGCCTTTCTTGGAATCGGTACCGATAAATGAAACGGCTATGGGTCTTTTTGACCTAGTGTATCGGTAACTTTCCTCTTTTCCATTTCATTTCATGCATCTATACATTTCTTTCATACATTGGGGACAATTCATGAGATAAGTATGGGGGAGGGCTCTAACATGACTAATATAACTAAAATATATATATATAACTAAAAAAAGAAAAAAACAAAGAAAAAAATATATATATATATATAAAAAAATTGAAAGGTAAGAACAATATTTTGATATATTTTTTGTAAGAAATTAAGTCAATTTTAAGGAATAAGAAAATAATAATTAGGATTTCTTATACTTGGTCAAAATAAGATAACTTGTTTGATTTTCAGGGTTAGGAAGAAAATTGATGAAAGTAATTTAGTTTTGATCCTTACCTTGAAGAAATATGCACACTTTATACACTTACACACTTAGGGTTCAAAGACAAAAATTCTTATGCCTTATAAAAAAAGATAAAATATATATATCTGCAAATTGAATTACTGATTAGCTAAGTTCTTTGGACTAAGAAAGCTTTGATATTTATGCAAAAGATAATTAGATAAGCTTAAAATATATATATACATATATATATAAATCCTCTGACTAAGCTGAGTATTTGTGCCTCATGAAGCATAAGTATTCACGCCTAAAAGGGGTACATTTTATAAATAAAAACTCTTAGTTTCGTGGCCTTATCTGCTCGAGTGTTTAAGTCCTTAGGGACGTTTTCTCACCTGGTGCCCTAAGATTGTCCGGTATGGGTGTCACCGACTAAAGGCTCGTTACATGGACAGATTAGAAAGCCTAATGGAATTGAGAAATAAGTACCACCAAAAATAAATATAAATAAGGCATAGGAGTTAATGTCAAAGAACCCTTAGTCAAACTTCACGGTCAGATGGTGCATATGACTCAGGGTAAAGTAATAGACTAGATGAGAAATGAAATATGACTCCTTACTTTGATTGATAATATGTTTTTGAATAGAGACTAAGTTTAGGAATGAAAAGTCTGATATTCTTATAACTTATAGATTACTTGAACTCTAACAAATATACTTCAAATATTTTCTCCTTTCAAAATGCTTTTCAAAAATACTAACATTTTTTTCTCTTTATGGATTTTGTGGGTAAAATTCACTGAAAACCCTAACGAGACAAAACTCGTCCTCTAGGGGTAACCTAGAGGTTTAATGGCTTGTTGCACATGCTCTATGCAATCGAGTGGCCTGCGAAAGAGGTCTAATATTGACTAGGAATAGTTGATGTTTTGTTCGAGGGCGAGCAAAAGATAAGTGTGGGGGTGTGATCGATCACATATATTGCATATTTATTGCCACATTAACATGTTTATTATCTAAATAAATCATATTAATATGTCCTATTTTTTCTTTATAAAATGCAGGCCCATTGCTAAAGGATAAGAAAGAGAAACGAGCCCAAAAGCCCATCAAATTCTGATTTAATTCAGAATTAATCAAAAATCAAGAAATCAGGGCAGCTCATGACAAATCATAGAGGTTAAAAACTGGTTAAAATGAATTTTCTCAAATCATGTAGTTAAAGCCAAAGATCAAAGGCTGTTCGTCAAATCCTGAAGCTAAAACGGGAAAACTAGCAGGAGATAAAGTCAGAATACAAAACCAGGAGGTGTACCCCCCCCGGCTGTGGCCACCTGGCCACAGCCAGGCCGTGAAAACGCGACCGAAGCCGCGTTTCTGAGGCCTTGTTGAGTTTGTTGGGGGAGCATTTGCTCCCCTATCTTCGCACGCCCTCCCCCGTTTGGTTTTTGTCTATAAATACTGTATTTTTCAGAGAAAAAGGGGACCGGAACTTAGTTTAAATTTTTCTCTTTATTTTTAAGGTTCAGGCTCTTTGTTAGATAGTATAGCAGTTGTATCTCTATTTTATAATTTGTAGTTCAGGTCAAATACCAGTGAGAGAGAGAGGAATAGAGTGATTGTAATCTGAAGATTGAAGTGACATCAATAAAAGGATCAAGCTTTCTCTTCTTCCACTCTAATTCACGGGTATGTCTTGCTTTATTTTCATGTATTGTTTTTCATCTTTCATGAGTAGCTAAATTTATTTTTGGGGCTCACTATTGTTCCTCTCTTCGATCCCTCTTCTTTTTGAATGGTTTTGATGTAAAGAACCAATGGAATCATATGCAAGCCTAAACTAAGCCTTTCTTCTTTGAAAGTATTCTTGAAGGCACATAAGGATTGGGTTTGGATTTCTAAACTTCTACTTCCTTTAAAACATCTCTTGAACTTGTTTTTATTTCATACTTGAAAGACTTGTTGATTTAACATACAATTCAAGATGATTTCTTAAAGATCAGAGTTAACTTTTCCAAACTATCTTATTTACTTTGTTTAAAACTTTCTAAACTCAAGCTTAGGATTTTGCCTATGATCAAGTTAAGGCACTAAGAATTTCAAGAGAAGAACACATCGTTGAGTAAGTGAGATAGTGAGCCCAGATCTTCTTCTTATATTACAAACAACAAATCACTCTTCAAGTTTTTTTTTAAAAAATCACCTTTTTCAAAGCCTTCTCTAAGTTAGCAATTTTTCTTTTAGTCATTTCCCTTCTCTCCACTCTCTTTTTCAATATATATAAAAAAAGGCACCAACTCCATTCTTTGTTACTTAACAAAAATACCGAAAAGCTTCTATCACATTTCTCCTCGTGGACACGACCCGTTAGCCCAAAACTACACGGTAATTCTTATTGCCTTCATTTTACGATCAATTTTTGGCACCTTTGCCGGGGAGGGAACGGTGTAATTGCTTTCTAACAAGTTTGTTATCTTGTTTCAGGGAAATCAAGATTCAGATTTATCATTCAAGCTTTGCAGGAGAAGACTTGCTATTCTGTGCTGCTACTTTTGAAAGTAGGAAACAGAATTTCAAGAAATTGCAGTGAAAAAGTTGAAATTTTTGTTGGACTACTAGAAACTCTTTTTTGCAGGACATATTGCTTGCAAAAATAAAGTTTTTGTTTGTTATTATTCTTGCTACATTTGATATTCACACTCCCTATTTTTAATCTAACAGTAATCTGTATGATTGTTAATGGCTTAAAAAAATGTTTAGACTTGCATTTTAGGCATTTGTCTAATTACATTTATATTGCAATTACTGTTAATGATAGTAGGAGACAAGGTACGTATGCATAGCATATAGTTTAGGAAACATTCTTGGGTGATATTTTCTTTTGAATATTACTTTTCTATATCTTGCACACTCTGCACAATCAATTCTAAGTTTAGAAAATCTCTTATCAGTTCTCTTCTATAGAATGGTAGGATTACAAAAATACCTGTGTCCATTTCCCTGGTGAAATGAGTACAAACTTGTCACGTTAATAGTAAACCTCTGACAAGTCATTTTCCTTAATCCTTAATGCGGTCTGCCAAGTTAGTAATACACGTTTGACAATTTATTCTACTTTCCCACCAAAGCCCTTGCCAACTCCCTCCCATGGAGTGGTAGGTGCACAAACTCAATCGCTGTTATGTTAACACCATACCTCTAATAGTGAAAAATTTTAATACTCCTCAGCGAGTACAAACTTCCACTTGATGACGATCTTACATGGAGTTACAAGTCTTAAAATTGTCAAGTTAACACTACACCCTGACAATTCAAACTTAACTTTTCAATTCTCCTCAATAAAATCACAAGTGCTAAAAATTTCTCATATTACAAATTAACTTTTGCAATGTTAACATTACGCCTCTGACAAATTACTATTAAGTTTAATATCACACCTCTAACAGTAATCAAGTTGCTATCAAGTTCAATATTAAACCTCTGACAGTCACTTCCCTCAGGCTTTCATATCAAATCTGAGACGAGCGATGCTAAGTATAACATCACAACTCTAGCATCTGGTTCATTGTTAAGTTTAACGCTACACCTATGACAATGACTTTCCCTCAAACTTCAGTATCGAAGTCGAGATGACCAATGCTATGTTCAAAATTACACCTCTAGCATTACCACCACTGTTAAGTTCAACACTACACTATGACAGTGGTATCTTCAGTTTTCCCAGGGAAACTGAAATTCCTATGGAGCTAAGTTAACAGTACACCTCTAGCTCACATTCTTGTCAAGTTAATATCACACCTTTGAAAAGATTCAATCCAATCCGTTAAGTTAATATCACACCTCTGACGGTAAAGAAATACTCAGGTCCCCGACGGGTCTAGTCTCACTTGTTATTCTCGTCAATGGAATAGAAGGTCCACTTAAAATCACTGTTAGGTTAATATCACACTTCTAACAGTGTTCTCTCTACTCCCCATTTGAGTCTTAATTACGTTAACACTAAACCTCTAATGATAGACTCAATCTCAATCCCCTGGTAAAAACTTCACTTGTCATTCTCATTCATAGAATGACAAGTCCACAAAAACTATCCTACTCCTATCAAGTTAATATCACACCTCTGACAGTAACCTTAAATTCTTTAAATAAAAATTTTTATGCTTTGACTTGCTAAGTTAATATCACACCTCTAGCAAATCGAAGGTAATCACTTGTGTAATTTTCAAAGCGAAAAGTAAGTCAAGTCAAATGAGAAGACACAAAAAAATGTGTCACTTTTTTATTGATATTCAAATATGTGAAAGTAACACAAAACGCTCTCTTATTCAATAAGATTGAGTGTTACAACAAAGAGTACAAAAAAGTCCCTCTTGCTTAGTGAAAGGTTGCACCACTCCTTGAAACATTGAAGATACACAAAATTCATCTTCTTGACTGTGGCCGAGAACATCATATCAACTTCCTCTCCTCTTGAGAACAATAGAGTTTCTAGAGGTGGAAATGCAATGCAGCATTTTGATTTCACACGACCAACTGGTGGAAGATCTTCATAAGGCCGTAATCCTTCGCTTAATGAGAAGCTCCGCCACTAGAAAGTCATTCAATGGGCATGAGTTTTTCGTCGCTATCAACTCTTTGAACAAAATTGGTGAAGAGAGGATCTGAGACCTTACTAGTGACGTCCTCTTTCCCGTAACCTTTAAATGCGTCATGCTCATTGTAATCAGGAAGGATTTGAGACCTTAATGGTGCATCACACCCAATAACATCTTGATGTGTATCGAGAATCGCACGGATGTTCCTCTCCCTTAGACAGAAGTTCTGACTTCTCAAGTGATCGCCTATGGAATGAATTGGTTGTTTCATGTTTACCTCAATGGACACGGCAAAGACACTAGACCAGCACATCGATACGACCAAGGCCTACAAGAAGAAAAAACTCGTGGGTTAAATTTCGGTAAAAGACAGAAAAAATGAATCCAGAAGCACAGACGTGGGTCTTAAGTCATGAAATCCAGACGCGAGTCTTATACGTGAATCTCATGTTTAAAGCTTTAAGACGCAGAGCTTATCACTCTCAGCAAAGATAAAAAATATGGATCTGAATGCACAACCCAACTTTGGACTCGCGTCTGATGATTGAAATGTGAGGCATATATTAAGGGTGCAGATACAGGACTTAAAATTTTTCTAAGTCATGAACTTCAGACGCAGGTCTTATACGAGAGACTCGCGGCTAAGGCTTCGAGATGCAAAGTTCACCATACTCGTGTCTAAAGATCTCAAAAGAGCATACACGAGTCTTAAAAATTTTCTATGTCATAAACTCCAGACGCGAGTCTTATATGTGAGACCCCCGTTTAAGGCCTCAAAACATAGAGTTCACCACTCAAGTTTGAAGAACTTTGGACTCAAAAATCTACAAGCTTGCATTTCATCAGTTAACGTGAAGATCATGTTTGCAAAGCATGGACGCAAAGGATTTCAAGTTAACTATCTAAACTTCAAGAAAGAAGTTTCAGAAGTTTCAGGAAGAGATCAAGAGACAGAGCACAAACGCATGGATTTCAAGTCAACTTCTTAAACTGCAAGAAAAAAGATTTCAGAAGTTTTAGGAAGAGATCAAGAGACAATCTCTTTATGATCGACGTTGATAGAGCCCCAAGGAAACAAAGTCTTATTTTGGAAAAGGCTATTTCCTACCTGAAGAAGAGTTCTTTGAAGAGAGGACTTCATCCATCAAGATACGACCATAAAAGCACCAGAGGGGATGCTTTTTGGTTTAGAAATCACTTAATAGTGATAATCTTCAAAGAAGATTATAAGAAAGCATCAAAACTTTAGATTCTTTCAAAGAACTCTGAAAGTTCTTCAGGATGTAGGCCAAGAGAAGAAGACGGTCTAAGAACACTAAAGGTTCTTCAGAGCACATGCCCGTAAAGGAAAATAGTGAAGATGAATGGCTGTTAAGAGGCTCATGGCCTATTTATGGCTCGCTAATGGCCATTAATTAATGGCATAAAAAACAAAACCGTTCCTAAAGGTCAATTAATAGCCTTAATTTGCAACGCGAATCTTAAATTCAGTCTGAGTAAGACATGTGAATTTTTTTTTCGGGAAGTCCCAACGACACACATCCCTAACCGTCAACGCTGGCTCCGCCTTGAAAGATCTAGCGAGATCTTCACGCGAAAGAGTCACGTCATCAGAATTGCGTCTCTATAATTGTAAGTAATGCTTCAAGGGCCGCATTTTCAAGTCCGCGTCCCTTCACAAACTGAAGGCCCGTCATCTCCAACAAGTTGAGGGCTACATTCCCTCAATAAAATGAAGACCGCGTCTCTTTGACAACCAAGGATTATGTCCCCATCAGCAAGTTGAAGAGCGCAGGGCTGCATCCCTTTATCAATTCAGGGTCGCATCTCCTCGACAACCGAGGGTTGCGTCCCCTCCAGCAAGTTGAAGAGTGCATCTCTTCAATAGCCAAGGGTTGTGTCCCTTCATTAACTCAAGGCTGCGTCTCTCTTCAATTTAGAACCGCGTCCTCCCAACAATTCAGAACCGCCTCTCTCAATAATTCAGAGCCGCGTCTCTCTCAATAATTCAAAGTTGCGTCTCCCCTGCAATTTAGGACCGCGTCTCACCAACAACATAGTGATGCCTGAGTTTCTCCTCTACAACTCATAGTCGTGTCTTAATAAATGGCTAAAGACTACATTTCCACAATGGTTAAGAGCCGCGTTTGTGAAAGCTGCATTCTCCCCACGCAACAAAAAGTCTGTCTGATTCTCAAATACAAAGAAAGAATAAAGACGAGACAAAATTTGATAACTTTTATTATTTATATTAAAATGATAAAAGTGATACAAGCACTCTATTATTTGGTAAGTGGAGTGTTACAAAAAAAAGAGAGAGATATAAAAATGGGAGATACAAAAGGAGGAGGCTGCTTAATCTCTCTCAGCCAAAGAGTGAATCTGATCCCGGAGGCGCTAAATCGCACGCTAGCGTGATTTCTCAACCTATGCCCAAGCTTGAACCCTGAATTTTTCTTCGGAGAAGAATTTCTTCATGGGCAATTGTGCTTGAAGAGATTTCAGCCTTGATGAACATGCAGTAAGATCATCTTGGACCTACTTTTTGGTAGCCTCTAGTTCCTCTAGTCTCTTCCTTGTAGTAGCGAGATTCTGCTCATTAACCTGAATCAAGACTTGCGCCTCAGCAATAGCTGCCTGAGTATTGACAATAACTTGCTCTAAATTCTTGGTAACGACCTCAGATTCTCTGGAGTCATCAACCAATCGCTGATAGCTGGCCTAGAAGTCGCTGATGTGACGGGCCTCCTCAGCCATCAGCTCCTCCATCTCTTTTTGTTCACATTCTTGAGAAGCGAGGAGCTTATTTAACATCAGTCGGACCTCATCCACTGGATTTGCCTTTTTCAGGGTCCTCAATTCCTTCAAGCATATCCCCAAATGTTCGATTACCATCAGATATGCCTTGGCCTGCTCTGAACTTTCAATATGATGAATGTTCTCGATCTGGTTTTCAAGAAGTATTCGGGTAAACTCGAAGGAACTTCTCCTGGAAAGAACCAATTCGATGCAAGACTTCATGGAAGTGAAGAATTGTTGTACCATCTGATGAACCAATTCTTCCATGATGCTTTTGGCTGGAGCTAACTCTGTCGATGCACTCCCGGACCCCTTTTCTATGATTGTGCGAATGGTATCCATAGAGGTGGAAGCCATTTCACTTTGTGCAGAGACGACGCAGTCAGCAGGTTCCGTAAATGTCGAGGTCATGACCGGCACCTCCTGGATTGTTACTGTGGTAGCCTCAAAGATGACAACCGAAGGGAGATACTTCACGGTACTTGGTTCAGCTGTTAAAGTCTGAAGTGTGTTATACTCTGCTCCAGTGCTCACCATGGGCTCTTCCACTTGTACTCTCTGCAATCATAACATCGATGTTAACAATAACGATGAAAATAAGAGTATATAGAGAATCTTTATTCTCTTCCCAAGCTGAGGATCCGAAGATGGCATGTCCATTGGCGGACTGCTCTGGGATGAGGTTTCCCCATTCACGGTGGTTGTACCCTCAAAGATCGTGCCAATAGTAGGAATTTCAAGGCCCTATAGCTGGACCAACTCTTTAATCATCTCCTTAATATGAGAGGAGGTAACAGCTCTGACATCGGTGGAAACTCCTGCAAAAAACAGTCAGGCGAGCATTAAAACAATGTTCATATGAAGAAAAGAACGGGTGGGATAGAAGAAATACCCTCGGTAATGGTGGCCTCCCTTGATGGCGGAACCATTGCAGGAACATCCACCTGCATCTCGTCCTCAGAAATGTGTGAAAACTTGCAGGTGTCAAGAAGAGTAGGTTCATCGCCAAAGTCGACTTCATCTCTTGTATAGTCACTATGTTTTTCAAATGATGAAGATCACACCTGAACCAAGGAGGCCTCAGTGACAGGAGTTTTGCCACTTAGAACCCCCGTGGTAGGCCTGGGCTCCACAACCCAAGAATAAATAGGCATCAAGACACTGGGAGAGCCCGGTTATTGTACCTCCATCCCTCTTCTTTCGCCGAGGAAGCTTCCAGCTGAATTGAAACTCCTAATTGAGATGGGATTTTAACTTCGGCCTTCTCTGTCACTTCTACTGGCTGTTCTGCAACCACAGCCCCTTCGGTCACAGTGGACTGGCCTGCGGGTTTTGCTTCTGCCAAGATAAAGAGCTGGGAATGCCTCTTCTTCTTCATCTTCCTTCTTCTCCTCAGCACCAGAAGGGATTATTTTGGGCATCTGGGCTGAAGGTGCTACCTCAGGTCCTTTTCTTGCCTTCTTCTAGCCAGCTCACCTTGGGAAGTAGAGGCTTTAGGATGCTTAAGCATAGCTTGCCGAGACCTTCGAGTGGGTTGTTCCTCTACAGCTCCTATTCTAGACTCCAACTCTGAAACTGCCTCTATTCTGCTTGTCTCCTTCTTTGCCTCTTTTTTTGCCTCCCTTTTGGCTTCCATGTACTCATTCATCCCTCACATACGGCTCTTGGAACCCGACTTGATTTATATTATGTCTTTATACTATTAATACAAGAAGTATTCATTCCAAAGCCAGGTACCATACTGGAGATGAATTACCATGTGCAAAAGCTGATGCTCGTATAGCAGTTAGGCATCTTGTGAGGAAGGCTGAAGATGGCCCCTGTTCCGCCAGCTACACTGTAATACCACGCTTGAGCGCCTTCAAAGAAGTTGTCACTGAAGCAAAAGCCAGTATTGGGGATACCGACATGTAACTAATCGTAATCGAACTGCCTAGCAAAATGGTTAGGCATGAAAGGCTTGATCGTGCAGAATCACCTTGCAAAAAGACAAAGTATCCGAGCTGGATGTTGATGAGCCACCAGAAGACATCAGAAGATAGTTGTGTGAATTCATTCGGGTCTGTATGGTTAGTGAAATTATCCCCGTATGATGCATCAGAGATATCGGAGAAGCATCGATCGAGTTGATAGTTCGAGCTGCCCAGAAGGGCCTTCCGAACATAGAACATATAGTACTGTGACCAGCTCGAGCTCTCCAACCTCTACACGAAAGGGACAAAGCCCTCTGAAGGAGACACTATTGTTATCAGTGACGGGAAATGCATGATGTATCAGGCCATCAGGTACGTGTAAGGAAGCTCGACTCTGGGATTGGGAGTCCTCACTTCCTGCCTCCCCTCTGAGTCCACCACATGCCTGCCCTTGGAGTCTACGACTGCCTCCACTTGACACAGTCTTTTCGTCAATGCTTGCAAGCCAATTTGGATGCCAACCACCATTGCTTGAAGGAGAGATATCGACCTCCCTTGCGCCAACAGAACCTATGGGTATACCATATCGGCGATAATCACCTCGTGCGGCAGCATCAGTACCACACAACGCTTCAGCCACAATGTAAGTGATGAGTGTGATTTATATACATGTTTTACATCACTTTTTATGCCTATTATTTGCCATATTTAATGATGCATGGGTATTATTTTGCAGATTTTAGGTCAAGAGCAAATTATAAGAAAGGAGAAAAATTGACAAATTGGCGATATCAAATGAATAAAAGAAATGCAGAACCAGAGATCTGAAACAAAGTTGGAATATCTCAACAAAGCCTTCAAGCAAAATCAGAAATTTCATAAATATCTGAGACTGAAATGGATCAAGAGTTTAGCCACCCAGCTATATATTTCAGCCAAGCAGCCGTAGACCAGTCAATGAGAATGCCAACTTAGAGGTCAACATGAGTCAAAAAGCGGAGCTTCACTAAAGCCAGAAGTTCGGTCGGGTGGCCGTAATTTCGGCCAGCTGGCTGTACTTTGGCGGCGCTTATGGATAAATTTTTTCAGTAGTTCGAGTAAATTAAAAAACCTAGGTTTTTGTATTCAATTAGGGTTCTACTGTTCTCTGCTCTATATAAACGCTGTCAAGCCTCTTGTAAAAAGTACAATTTTTATTCTCTCTTTTATTTTTAGCGAAAATCAATAAAATTCTGTTGTTCGCCATTAAATATTAGAGTATTTTAAGTAGGAATTACATTAAGGTTTCATCTTTATTGGTGCTCTCTTACCTCTCTTTTACTTTCCTTTTAATTTCCATGATCTCTTTCAATATTATAATGTGTTCTATTTTCTTAGTTATGAACTATGTTTTCATAACTAGGGGCATGATGTAGGGATTGTAATGAAGATATTAGATTATGTTTTATGCTAATTCCCCACACCAAGCTAACGCCACCTCCCATGCTGTTGCATCCCAACCGTGCCAGACCGAAACCACAACCCCTGTCGTGCTTAACCTCTCTGGGCTTCGCCGTGATCCTCGTGACAACCCAATCTCATCCGCGGGCACTCCGGCTAGTCATGTCATCCTCCGCAGCATGTGCCCACGGCCGTGAGTTCTTCTCTCTCTGCACCTGTGCTCATTTTTGGATGTCAGTGTGTGTATGTGCACGAGAATTTAATTAGTGTGTATATATGTATGTGTTTGTGAGTTTTAATTGTGATTATATTAGAGAGAGAGAGAGAGAGAGTGTGTGTGTGTGTGTGTGTGTTAATATATGAGAGTGTATGTTATTTATGTGTGTTAATTGTGGATGGGTGTGAATGTGAATGTATAATTATTTATAACGTGTGCTTGGGTAATTATGATATATGTGTATGTGTTTATATATGTATATAAATATATGTATATATGTGTATGTATGCGTATAATTATATATGTATGTATGTCCATGCACGTGTATTTGTGTACACGTCTGTGTAGAATGTATGTGCATGTGCATTTGTGTGTGTATTTGGTTGCGTGTTACAACGATTTCGGACTCGTTCATGCAATCCAAACTCGGTAACGGGAGATTCGGAGTTGTGCTCGTTATGAACCCGATACCATGGCGATTCAAAGACCGATCTATTGGATAATTTGTATATCGTTCATGCAGTGAAGATCAGATGGTGATTTGATTTTAAAACCGCGTCATTACATGTGAGTGTTTGTTTGTTACTTTTTATTTATTTATTTATACCAGCGAGTGTATTGTTTATTTGTATATTTAAATTATGTGATTATTTTATCATTAGTATTCCATCTGAATACTTACGTTTTATATCGCTGATAGTTATTCTGTCATATAGTTAAAATCTGTTGATTTCTAATATTTAGAATGATCGTAGTGTTATGATTTAGACTATGGTTATATGATTGACCATTTTTGGTTGGAGATTGGATTAGTTAGATAGTAGATGTTCCAGTCACGAACACGGATTCGATATTGTATCACTAAGACATTAGCATTATATCATTTCATGTGTAGATTCCCACTTCAGATTCGGAACTAGTCGTGATGGAAGTTAGACAGTAACTGGATTGATCTTGAGTTGGATTGGTTAGCGATTGTGATTAAAGGTTTATATTTTATGTGAACTATTCATCAGATATTTAATTGGTGATTATTTTAATGAGAACTGATTTGGATATTGAGGACAGATTAGACATTATGTTATTTTATTAAGATAATGGACTTCTTAGCTTAAATCAATATATGAATATATCTAGAGTTAGTGTTGATCTGAGATTTATATTCCTTTCATTTGATTTTGATCGATACTTAGATATGATTGATTATGTTGGATTGAGTATCTCTGAATTCTATTCGTTGATTAGTTTATTATAGTAATGATGATATCTTGTTGATGCTGAGTATCAGATGTAAACTATTTTAGATTCCATAATATTTGAGATTGTCCTACTCTTTTGTTATGATTTCAGAATTCATTGATTTGGTTGATCTTGAGAATATCATATATTTTCAGAGTTTATATTAGATATTTGTATCAGTTATCAGTGCTAGTGAGACTAGTGTGTTATTGACTTTATATATCCAGCATTCCATCAGATATCAGTTATTAGCTATTAGTTATTGGGTTGTTAGTATTAGCTATTAGTTGTCAGTTGTCAGCTATCATTGACATCGACAGCTGTTGGAGATATCTGGTTACAGTTATAGTTTAGATATGATTCATATTTACGCTTGCTAATAAAAGACATCATAACCCGAAAAAAGGGGTAATTGCCTGATAATGCATGTCGTGTATTTTGGAAGGGCTTCTTATGGTATACCGAGTTGTGGGTTCCACCCTGGAGAATCAAGATCCACCATGGGGAACCAAGATAGTACTTGCTACATATTCAGTTGTCAGTTGTCAGGGCTATGCACGAATTACGGCACCGCACTAGTTGTCTTTTCGTGTGAGGTTGTGGCCTTCAGTTATTAGAGCCATGTGGCTTGTCCTGGTTTAGCACCAAGGGTGTTAAACTGTGGTACCAGGCATGCATGGTACCCTTCCAAAATGCATGCACTAAATTAGCAGGCAGTTACTACAGTGATAATTTTTTTTTATATGTGGGAAAACAGCTGCGGTATGGGACACAACTAAATACAATATTAGTTAGGTTAATAATAACCAACCAAACTAGTAACATATGCTAGGTTATACAACTTGACATCAATTGTTTGTTTTACAGTTATATAAGTTATTTTTAATCTCATCAGTTTTATTCATGATTATTCTATTTATCATTTATTTGCAGTTTATCATGTTGTGATATATGCACATGATTATATGCACGAGCACCTTTCCCTTTTCTTATACACTCATGGGTCACTTTCTGACGACCCTAGGTTTGTACGTCCAGATATTGGATGTTTATTTCATTGACCAGGTGTTCGCTGAGAACATATGCTTTGCGAGGAGTCTGAAGTTTCTCTCTACCTGATTCCGGTATTCTTATCCCTCTTGCCTTCCTTTATTCCTAGGATTATTCTTTGATTCTATATATATCAGACTCTTTTTATTTCATTCCTTATTCATTATCATGTGTGGACATTTATATGTGTTATTGCAGTGATCATGATTTATTATAGTTTAGATTTATAACTTTTTTTGGGTTACTTAAGGCTTAGCGCGTATATGTGAGGTATTTTCCTTGCGTATAAGCGTCACCGACTCGCGTTGCATCTCTAATCCAGTATATTTCGAAAAGTGGGGCATGACAGAATTGCTCAAGTATGTGAGTGCACAAAAATTTTGAAAAAGAAACACAAAGAAAAACACTTGGTAAAACTCTTGAAAGATATAGAAATGAAAACTAGTAACTAGATTTATCAAACTTGTTTTCTTTTGATTTTTCAAAACTTTGAAATAAAATAAAGATTTTGATTTGAAACTCAAAAACTTGTTTTAAAACTAGCCGCAAAAACTAAGTTGAAATAGGAAATTTTGCTCTTTAAAATCTTCTCAAAATCAGGCCAAGAAAACCCCTTTAAATAGCCCAAAGAGATTATAGCCACTGGGGCCCAGAACTTAGGCCAAGTGGCCTGTCGGTCGACCGGCCAACTGTGACGCCCCGGCCCGGAGGGTACGGAGACGCCACTGCGACGTATATACGCAGGTCGAAAATACCCTCACGTATATACGCTAAGCATTAGTACAGGCAAGAATCAGAGACGGAAGCACAGTGGTAATATACATTCCAACATAAAATAACGCAAGTACATGGTTATCACAGAGAATGATACAATATTACATGAATATTACATCACTAGAAGATATAAAAGTACAATAAATGGAAGGATATATACAATAAAACTGAAAGATGCTCACGATACGGCAAGAGAGACCTCAAGAGCCAAGCAGGAGGAAAGCTGGGAGGAAGAGCTATGACGACGTCCAAGCTTCTGCTACACTCTGACCACCACGGGAGGATCCGCTGTGCCACTCTGACCTGATCTGCTACAGTCAAGCCACCGACGATCCAGACTCTAAAATCTGGACATGAGAATCCAGGGTTGTTAGCAACCCCAGCGAGTACATACAATAAAGCCAGGTGGCGTGCATAACAGATACATGTGTACAGGAAATGTGTATCGTGGATATAAGCATGTAAGAACATGAAATAAGACAGTGAGTAAAGTAACTACAGGAAATTAGTTATATAAGCTCACATTACCGATCAGTGAGATTAGTACGTCGAAGGAATAATCCAAACAAGGAAACCCTCATATATATACCCTATACATCACGTCACTGTAATCTGAGTTTATATAATCCGACTTTTCCTTCACAACAATATAATAATGAAACAATATGGAAGCAATCAAATAATCCAACAAGATAGCACAAGTATAAGTGATGGGCAGTATAGGTCAAGAGTATAGCTAGTCATATATCAAGAGCAGGTTATTATTAGTTATTAAGACTCATCTGATTTGTATACATCGGTATGTGTCCCATCCCACATACCTCAGCATACAGACCGAGGAGTAAGTTATTGGAAACTGATGAAGATCGACGAACCATGCTTAGAATGGGTCCCGTACATGCCCGGGACAACGGTCCAGGAGTATCCGGTACTGAGCCGGAACGTACCGCTAGGTACCGGGACTTATTGTACGCCCGAACAGGAATAGGATGTCACCGCTCCCACAGGAATAGGCCTAGGGGCTTATGGTACAACCGGCAGGCAAGGGAGTAGGGGTGCCAGTACACCCCACGGAAACGCCTGGTGGCCTCCAGGTCGATCCAAGTATATGGCCGCGCGACACTATAAGACCATCATAAACATGGAGACTATATCGGTAATCATCAGTTTCCCCCATCCCGGTGTAAGTTGTCTATTTATTATAATTTGTCCACAGAGTATTCACAATAATTTATATTCATGGTTATCCTATTACGGGGTCAACAGGAGTATAGTATCAAGAGTAATGTCAGGAGCCTCCCTATTTCAGGGGTTCAAGTATACAGGAATACAGGAGTTCAGGAGTACCAAATATATGGTAATAATATAATAGTCATGTCATGTCCCCGTAACAGTGATAATCATGAATATGTCACATAATCAGGTATCAGGGGTGGTAATGTCCAGTCAAGGGTCAAGATGTCAATCCAGGTATTTGTACCACATGAAAACATGTCACATACCATGTGTCAGATGCAGGTGTCAAGTATGTCATATCAAGTACCGGGTCCATATATCGGGTACAGGGTAAATGCCAAGTGCCAGAGTCATATGTCACGGGTCAAGTGTAGCATGGCAAATATCGGTGTCAACTAAAGCATGGTAAATACCGGAACCAAATATAGCATGACAATCATCGAAATTAATATAGCATGGTAATTATTAGAATTAAACATAGCATGGTAATTATCAGGATTAAATATGATAATTATCGAAATTAAAATATAGCATGACAATTGTTGGAACTAAATATAGCATGGTAATATTGGTGTCAATTATTGGGTGCCGGTGTAAATACCAAGTGCCGGTGACAAAAATCATATCCCTGGTGTAACATGCCAAGTGTCGGTGTCCTAAATCACATATCAGGCACAACAAGTCCAAGATCGGGTAAATACCGAGTGTAACGTCATTTATTAATTTACATAGCATGGTATCATGTATTAAATTTACGGTATTTAGTACTAGACATGCTAACATATTTACATCACAGTTCCAAGCTTAAAATACAATAGTGTTATTTTTAAATATATTAAAAATACTTGCATAAAAATAAACGCATGTCAAAATGAAGTTGTACTCGCCTGAAACCGGGTAAAATACCGGTTAAAATCCGGGTAACCAGCGAACCGTCCAAGTAAACCTTTAGCCCACTATATATATTAAAATATATAAATATAATTATTTATATAAATATTTTTAGAGGGAAGAAAGAGGAGAGAGAGAGAGAGGAGAGAAATTTGTAAGAAAATGGGGGAAAAGAGGTGTAATTTTGAAAAAATTTAGGATTTAAATGAGGAGGGTAGGGGTGTAAATAGAGGGTTGTAGTTTAGGAAAAAGGTGGGGGGTATTTTGGAAAGAGGAATTTCTTTTGTTTTATTAGGGAATGTAAGAGAGAGAGAGAGAGAGAGAATTGAAGGAAGAAAGAAAGAAAGAAAAAGAAAGGAGGAGGAGGGGGGAGTTCGGCTCCCCCACGGCCGGCGGCGGCCGGCCGGCGCGGCGGCGGCGGCGGCGGCAGCGAGCAGTGCGCGCGCGCGCGGGTGGGGAGGAGGAAGGTGGAGGTTAGGGTTTTGTTGTAGTTGTTGTTGTTGTTGTTGTTTACGAAGGTGATGATGGTGGTGGTGGTGGTTGTGGTGGTGGTGGTGGTGTTTGGTGGTTGTGGGGAGATAGATGAGGTGGAGGAGGTGGTGATGGAGTAGTTAGAGGGGAGGAATTTGGTGGTGGAGAGGAGGAATTTTGGAGGAAATGGAGATGGAAGATGATGGGTTTTTGGTTAAATTGGAGATGGTGAGATTGAATTGGGGGTTGATGGAAGTGGAGGAGGGTTGTGGGGTGTTGGGGGTGCGGTGGCGGCGGCTTGGGCGGCGCCGGAGGCGGTGGTGGTGATGGTGGAGGCGGCTTCGTGTAGGGTGCGTGAGTTGGAGTTGAAGGAGATGAAGTTGAAGTTGAAGTGGGTTTTTGATTTTTCTTTGGGTTTTGTTTGAAAATAAGGATGGAAGTAGAGATTGGTAGGGTTTAATAGAGATGAGAATGAGTGGTTGATCACTATGCAGACCATGCCCTGCTCCTCCCCTTGCCCTGCTGCGTTGAGGAGATGGGAGTGGTTGAAGGAGAAGAAAAAAGGGAAGAAGAAAAGGAAAAAGTCAACAAGGAAAAAAGGGATTTAATAAAATAAAATAAAATAAGATAAGATAAAATAGTTTAAAATTTTTTATTATTAAGTATTTTATTTATTACAATTTCTGAAAGTATAAGTAGTGGGGTAGGGAAGGAAAAAACACGGAAAGTTAAGACCGGTAATAAATATTATTATTTTAATAAGGCGAAAATTTGACTGTTTCAGAATCCTTCCGAAAAATTCTCAAAAATAGCAAATATTATTCTAAGATGTTTGGGGAAATCGGATTTGAAAAATATTGTGTAGTTTTCAAAATAAAAATCCTAGAATCTTCCGGCGATACCGGCCGACACCAGGATCGGTCAAATTTTGATAATTTTGAAAAATCTCAAAAAATGTTTTTAGTTAGAAAATGATATTCTAAGATATACTGTGAAAGCCGTTTTTTGAAAATTCAATCCCATTTGAAAATTAAAAATCCGGGAATCAGTCAGCGATGCCAACTGACACCGGTTTTGGAGATTTTGCAAGAAAATTTCAGAAAATTCCAGAAAATCATGAAAAATCTAAAATATTAGAAAACAGTCTCTGAAACTGAAAACGGTCCAATCGGATTATCAGAAAGTCAAATCGGGCTCTTGGCTGGTATCGGTTCCCCGGTCCGGGTCAGAGCTTACAATAGATCTGAGAATCCAGATCTGATACTTAACAATATGAGAAATCACAACTTAAAAACTAATATTAGAAGAAAATTACAATAACATGATCGAAAAAGTTGGGACACGTATCTGGGTACGTATCCCGGGAATGGGGTGCTACAATCTACCCACCTAACAAAAATTTCGTCCTCGAAATTTCTATAAGGAGGGAGATGAACATGGAAGAGATTACAGTCAATGATGATAATATAATATATTGAAAGGATAAGGAAGATTACAATCTCAGGATACAAAACATTTGAGTTGATCGAATGGATGTTGGGAAGAAGCTGGAAGGAATAAGATAGAAGGATCTCAGGATTCAAGGAAAAGATTATGAGGAAGGAATAGATAACACCGTACTTGCGATTGGAATGTATATTCAAGACTCGTGCTCTCCAACTGCAGATTAATACATCATTAATCTACCAACTGGTTGTACTGAGGATGTCAGAACCTAGGCTCTGATACCACCCTGTGACGCCCCGGCCCGGAGGGTACGGAGACGCCACTGCGACGTATATACGCAGGTCGAAAATACCCTCACGTATATACGCTAAGCATTAGTACAGGCAAGAATCAGAGACGGAAGCACAGTGGTAATATACATTCCAACATAAAATAACGCAAGTACATGGTTATCACAGAGAATGATACAATATTACATGAATATTACATCACTAGAAGATATAAAAGTACAATAAATGGAAGGATATATACAATAAAACTGAAAGATGCTCACGATACGGCAAGAGAGACCTCAAGAGCCAAGCAGGAGGAAAGCTGGGAGGAAGAGCTATGACGACGTCCAAGCTTCTGCTACACTCTGACCACCACGGGAGGATCCGCTGTGCCACTCTGACCTGATCTGCTACAGTCAAGCCACCGACGATCCAGACTCTAAAATCTGGACATGAGAATCCAGGGTTGTTAGCAACCCCAGCGAGTACATACAATAAAGCCAGGTGGCGTGCATAACAGATACATGTGTACAGGAAATGTGTATCGTGGATATAAGCATGTAAGAACATGAAATAAGACAGTGAGTAAAGTAACTACAGGAAATTAGTTATATAAGCTCACATTACCGATCAGTGAGATTAGTACGTCGAAGGAATAATCCAAACAAGGAAACCCTCATATATATACCCTATACATCACGTCACTGTAATCTGAGTTTATATAATCCGACTTTTCCTTCACAACAATATAATAATGAAACAATATGGAAGCAATCAAATAATCCAACAAGATAGCACAAGTATAAGTGATGGGCAGTATAGGTCAAGAGTATAGCTAGTCATATATCAAGAGCAGGTTATTATTAGTTATTAAGACTCATCTGATTTGTATACATCGGTATGTGTCCCATCCCACATACCTCAGCATACAGACCGAGGAGTAAGTTATTGGAAACTGATGAAGATCGACGAACCATGCTTAGAATGGGTCCCGTACATGCCCGGGACAACGGTCCAGGAGTATCCGGTACTGAGCCGGAACGTACCGCTAGGTACCGGGACTTATTGTACGCCCGAACAGGAATAGGATGTCACCGCTCCCACAGGAATAGGCCTAGGGGCTTATGGTACAACCGGCAGGCAAGGGAGTAGGGGTGCCAGTACACCCCACGGAAACGCCTGGTGGCCTCCAGGTCGATCCAAGTATATGGCCGCGCGACACTATAAGACCATCATAAACATGGAGACTATATCGGTAATCATCAGTTTCCCCCATCCCGGTGTAAGTTGTCTATTTATTATAATTTGTCCACAGAGTATTCACAATAATTTATATTCATGGTTATCCTATTACGGGGTCAACAGGAGTATAGTATCAAGAGTAATGTCAGGAGCCTCCCTATTTCAGGGGTTCAAGTATACAGGAATACAGGAGTTCAGGAGTACCAAATATATGGTAATAATATAATAGTCATGTCATGTCCCCGTAACAGTGATAATCATGAATATGTCACATAATCAGGTATCAGGGGTGGTAATGTCCAGTCAAGGGTCAAGATGTCAATCCAGGTATTTGTACCACATGAAAACATGTCACATACCATGTGTCAGATGCAGGTGTCAAGTATGTCATATCAAGTACCGGGTCCATATATCGGGTACAGGGTAAATGCCAAGTGCCAGAGTCATATGTCACGGGTCAAGTGTAGCATGGCAAATATCGGTGTCAACTAAAGCATGGTAAATACCGGAACCAAATATAGCATGACAATCATCGAAATTAATATAGCATGGTAATTATTAGAATTAAACATAGCATGGTAATTATCAGGATTAAATATGATAATTATCGAAATTAAAATATAGCATGACAATTGTTGGAACTAAATATAGCATGGTAATATTGGTGTCAATTATTGGGTGCCGGTGTAAATACCAAGTGCCGGTGACAAAAATCATATCCCTGGTGTAACATGCCAAGTGTCGGTGTCCTAAATCACATATCAGGCACAACAAGTCCAAGATCGGGTAAATACCGAGTGTAACTTCATTTATTAATTTACATAGCATGGTATCATGTATTAAATTTACGGTATTTAGTACTAGACATGCTAACATATTTACATCACAGTTCCAAGCTTAAAATACAATAGTGTTATTTTTAATATATAAAAATACTTGCATAAAAATAAACGCATGTCAAAATGAAGTTGTACTCGCCTGAAACCGGGTAAAATACCGGTTAAAATCCGGGTAACCAGCGAACCGTCCAAGTAAACCTTTAGCCCACTATATATATTAAAATATATAAATATAATTATTTATATAAATATTTTTAGAGGGAAGAAAGAGGAGAGAGAGAGAGAGAGGAGAGAAATTTGTAAGAAAATGGGGGAAAAGAGGTGTAATTTTGAAAAAATTTAGGATTTAAATGAGGAGGGTAGGGGTGTAAATAGAGGGTTGTAGTTTAGGAAAAAGGTGGGGGGTATTTTGGAAAGAGGAATTTCTTTTGTTTTATTAGGGAATGTAAGAGAGAGAGAGAGAGAGAATTGAAGGAAGAAAGAAAGAAAGAAAAAGAAAGGAGGAGGAGGGGGGAGTTCGGCTCCCCCACGGCCGGCGGCGGCGGCCGGCGCGGCGCGGCGGCGGCGGCGGCGGCAGCGAGCAGTGCGCGCGCGCGCGGGTGGGGAGGAGGAAGGTGGAGGTTAGGGTTTTGTTGTAGTTGTTGTTGTTGTTGTTGTTTACGAAGGTGATGATGGTGGTGGTGGTGGTTGTGGTGGTGGTGGTGGTGTTTGGTGGTTGTGGGGAGATAGATGAGGTGGAGGAGGTGGTGATGGAGTAGTTAGAGGGGAGGAATTTGGTGGTGGAGAGGAGGAATTTTGGAGGAAATGGAGATGGAAGATGATGGGTTTTTGGTTAAATTGGAGATGGTGAGATTGAATTGGGGGTTGATGGAAGTGGAGGAGGGTTGTGGGGTGTTGGGGGTGCGGTGGCGGCGGCTTGGGCGGCGCCGGAGGCGGTGGTGGTGATGGTGGAGGCGGCTTCGTGTAGGGTGCGTGAGTTGGAGTTGAAGGAGATGAAGTTGAAGTTGAAGTGGGGTTTTGATTTTTCTTTGGGTTTTGTTTGAAAATAAGGATGGAAGTAGAGATTGGTAGGGTTTAATAGAGATGAGAATGAGTGGTTGATCACTATGCAGACCATGCCCTGCTCCTCCCCTTGCCCTGCTGCGTTGAGGAGATGGGAGTGGTTGAAGGAGAAGAAAAAAGGGAAGAAGAAAAGGAAAAAGTCAACAAGGAAAAAAGGGATTTAATAAAATAAAATAAAATAAGATAAGATAAAATAGTTTAAAATTTTTTATTATTAAGTATTTTATTTATTACAATTTCTGAAAGTATAAGTAGTGGGGTATGGAAGGAAAAAACACGGAAAGTTAAGACCGGTAATAAATATTATTATTTTAATAAGGCGAAAATTTGACTGTTTCAGAATCCTTCCGAAAAATTCTCAAAAATAGCAAATATTATTCTAAGATGTTTGGGGAAATCGGATTTGAAAAATATTGTGTAGTTTTCAAAATAAAAATCCTAGAATCTTCCGGCGATACCGGCCGACACCAGGATCGGTCAAATTTTGATAATTTTTGAAAAATCTCAAAAAATGTTTTTAGTTAGAAAATGATATTTTAAGATATACTGTGAAAGCCGTTTTTTGAAAATTCAATCCCATTTGAAAATTAAAAATCCGGGAATCAGTCAGCGATGCCAACTGACACCGGTTTTGGAGATTTTGCAAGAAAATTTCAGAAAATTCCAGAAAATCATGAAAAATCTAAAATATTAGAAAACAGTCTCTGAAACTGAAAACGGTCCAATCGGATTATCAGAAAGTCAAATCGGGCTCTTGGCTGGTATCGGTTCCCCGGTCCGGGTCAGAGCTTACAATAGATCTGAGAATCCAGATCTGATACTTAACAATATGAGAAATCACAACTTAAAAACTAATATTAGAAGAAAATTACAATAACATGATCGAAAAAGTTGGGACACGTATCTGGGTACGTATCCCGGGAATGGGGTGCTACACCAACGGTCAATTTTCTGACCGTTGGGGTTATCTTTCGATCGCCCACAAAGCACAGAGAGTCTAACTCTCTGTCGGTCGACCGTCCGGTCGACCAAAGTGTAGGGTTGACCGGTCGGCCGATCGCTAGTTGGGCTCATGCAAATGTCCATGTTGGTCGACCGGTCAGTCAGCCGAGCTAGCTTGCGGTCGACCAGTTGGTCGACCGTAAGCAGCCCAAACACCCGAAATTGAGGGTTAAAGCTTAGACTTTGAAACCCATATAACTTCCAATAAAACCTCATAAATTCCATAAAAATAAGTTCATATAAATACTTTGAAGTACAAATATGTGTGATCAAAAATCAACACATATTACAAACAGTTGAGCTATTTCTTAGGTTTAGAAATTAAAGTAAAAACCAAAAACCGTATTTTCCAGAAACTAAACTTTTAAATAAAAATTCGATTATTCCTCAAACTTGTATATATAAAAAAACAAGTTATTGAAATGCATTTGAAGCGTGATGTGCATGGATAAAATCCAACATACAGAGTAAATGATATATACTTATTTTTGACAGTAATACCAAAATAAGTTCTGATAAAAACGAAACTTAAACACATGAACTAGATACATCAAAATAAGTTTTTCTAAACATCTATAAACCATCAATGTATATGGATGAGATCCAATATACATATAAACCATGTAGACTTCTTTTGATGGAAACTATTCATGAAACCGATATATGTATACTTGATATATTCTAGACACAAAATGTATACATGTTAAACCGAAACACAAAACTCATATAAATAAGTTTTTCTAAACCATATAAGCTTTAATATGTGTAGATAGAAACCAACACATATGTAAGCCATAAAACTTATTCTATTTATATGTAAACTATGTAAACATAAATTCTTGAAACTGAAACAATTAAACTAAAAATAAAAAACTTTTTATCATAAAAGTGATAAATAAACTTATGTGCGTGAACTTGAGCAATTCAATACTATTCTGTCCTTACACTAGATCTAAACTAATAAACAAACCCAGATAAAAGTCTTCTTGTCGATCTTGTTCTTCAGGATGACTTGATCTAAACACGATCCAAAGAGCGACGACTCCGTCTTGAGTTCTTGATGCGATCTTGATGCTTAAGCTTTTGAATCAACACATGATAGCTTCAAAACATGACTTCGAGTCCATTATAGAAGCTAAACACCAATAATAATCTTGATCGATATCTGAAACTTAATAAATACAAGATCATTAGTAACATCACTTCATAAGTTAGTCATCATCAAAAATAGGATGAAAGGCCTTCAGACCAAGAACTTTCTTAGAGATTATTATGAGAATAGAGATTTTGAAATTTATTATGTTTCTACTTATTTTAAATTAGCGGATATTTTTTTCTAAACCACTTGATTTTAATAGATTTTTTTTTATCTATGGTGAATTAAATGTTTGTATTATAGATTAATGAAATTTTTAATTGATATTCATATTTGCTTTTCTTAGAATACATGAACTTCAATTTTTTTAAATTGGTATCTTCTCTTTACCTTTCTGTTCACTGATATCTACTAATTTTTAGTTTTTAGTTAGTATCTAATAGTTTTTAGTCCTTTTTTTATTTATGACAAAAGGGGGAGAGGTATTTATGAGTTATTTCATTAACTTCATTTATTTTATGAGTTATTTCATTAACCTCATTTATCTCAAATTGATATATCCTGTTTTGCAAACTAATATCTATACTTTGGTATATCTATATTATTGAAATTGGTATCTATACTTATGTTTTAAATTGGGAATGAGATTTTAAAAGATTTATGAGTTAGAGTTTTTTTGATTTCTTTTACCTTTATTTCATGTTTGTATGCCTTATTGCACACCCATTTTAGTGGTTGGAGGCATGGAAGGAGGATGGAATGTTTTTGTATAACTAATAAACTTTCACATCTTTATCTATATGCATATGATGACATGCTTTGAAAATGTCACATTCTTTACTCACAAATGATTGAACTTGGTAGATAAGCATAACTATAGGGGGAGTTTTCTAAAGATCTCCATACTATTTTTTAAATAACTCACATGTTTTGTCATCATCAAAAAGGGGAAGATTGTTCGCCCAAGATTGTAATTACCAATTCTTGTTTTGGTGATAACAAAACTTGTATAGTTATTTAGTACTAATCATGTTCAAGTGTTTAAGTATTCTTTAGGTTTCAAGAAGATTCAAAGTGCTTCTTCCTCGAAAGAAAGGTATTAAAGTATCAAACTCACTTAAGAATGGGATTCAAGCAGGGACTATCAAGACTCACCCTCGGAGAAGCCCACTAGATGATGATTTCATGACATAGCACCAATGTAAGAAAATAGTATGTTAAAGTATAGTGTGTAGAATTAATAATCATGAAGTCACATGCACACACAAAATTCAAGTTTTAAAAATACGAGTCTCAATATCTAATTTTTCTCATTTTGGTATTTTACTAAGGTTCAATTTTTGATAAATGTTCCATGATTTTCCAAGATTTTATACCCTATTTTCTAACATGTATCCTTAAGATTATGTATCATCAAATAGTTTTTATAACTCGTTAAAACTTTTTAAAATTAGTTTATATTCAATTTTTACTCATGAGTTGCTTTTTAGGCTTGATCAGTGGACTGGGCGATCGATCGGACCACGGGATCATTTTGACCTCTTCCTGTGCATGCAGTGCACGTTTGTCAGGCGACGGAGCAGTCGACCGGCAAACCTAACAGTCAACTGGACGGTCGACTGGCTGGCACTAACCTAGTCTCGGTTGAGACTGATCGACCGAGCGGTTGATCGACGCCAATGATTAGTTAAAAATATTGAACTCTAGATCGACCGGGCGGTTGACCGATGTTCTGGCACTGAGACAGTAACGGCTAGTTTTTTGAAAATTTGGTTCTTTGACTTTTTCTCCAACGGATTTTTTTGCTCTTTTTGGGGCTAACCTCTCTCTTAATGACCTGATAGCTTATTCTAACTGTAGTTTAACATTTGCCTATATATAGGGTTCATTTGTAGAGGATTAAATACAACTAGATAATTAGTTTTGGAAAATATTTGGTTTACTCAAGAGAAAAGTTTTCAAGATTTTCTTACTTCAAATAAACTCATTTCAAAACCATTTTCTGCAAGTTTTCAGCTCTTAGATTGAATCATTTCAACTGATTTTCTCTTTCACAAACTTCTTGAGCTTCATCTCACATCAAATACTATAGGAAGCTGTAAAAGGATTGTTTGTAATCTTTGTGGTCACCAAGAAATTCTTAAACTCATTGGCTTAGTGCTACCTCTTATGTAGAGGATTGAGAGTTAGAGTTGTGTACTCCGATCTTGAGTAGACCTTATAGTTTCTTTATGGAGGCTCCTTTGTGGATAACAAATTTCGTCATGCGGTGAAGGCAGGGATGTATAGCTTGACGCTCAAACCTCGAAACAAATCTCTTGTCTTTGCGATTATTTTCTCTCTTACTCTTACTCTTTATTTGCTTGTACTTGTGTCTTTGTTTCTATTTTTCTTACTAGCATCATTCATTCTTATTGGTTTTCACTCTCCAAATAAAGAAGGCAATTGAGCACTTTAACTCATTATCTAGAGGAATATAGAGATGAAACTCTAAAGCTCTTCATGGGGAATCCGGTTTCACTTCTTGATTTGAGTTGGCCATTTGCATTATTTATATTATAAATTATTGTATTTACACATTTGGACCTTAAGATTAGCATTACACCTATTCACCCTCTCTATGCGTTCTTTCAGTTGCAACAAGAAAATGGGATTTGAGGCATTATGTTAATTGAGGAAGTTGGCGAAAACAATTCTGAACCATCGGATTGATTTCATATATATTGGATGAAGATTTAAATTAGTGGGCATTGATTAGTCTATAGTTCTGGATTATTATATCCTATTTCCCTACTGATTTATGAATAAAATACCGGTCTAAACCCTGTTTTGGTCTCGCATGAAGAGAATCAAGACAAGGAGGGCAAAAGGGTAATAAGAGCTTAATTAAACAAATTTTTGGGTAATTAAATCCGGATTTCTTGGAGGCCAACAAGGGAACTTCTAGAAGATGCATTGAACCTAAACTCTTGCGCACGTCAGACAAATATTCGAGAGAAAATACCAGAATCTGAATATACCAGAAAGGTCCTCGAAGCCAGGAGAAGTTCCATGCCAAAACCAGGGATCTAAGTCCCTGATTTTGCCGCGAAAACACGAACAAATGCCACGTTTCCGCGGCAATTTGGTGGGCCCACGCTTCTATTTTTGACGCGTGGCCTCGTCTCGCCTTTCAGAGTCTTCTTTCACCTATAAAAAGCCCTGCAGCGACCCAAAACATAAGCAGATTTGGAATTAGGCTAGGATTTCTATCTTTTAGTGTAGTGTAGTGTAGGTGTTCCTATTCTTTTCTTTTGTATTTTCATTTCTTTTTAGATCATGTATTAGAGCAGAGAGATTCAGAGAGAGAAAGAGAGAGATTGATGTAATAGATGGTAACAATCTATGTAAAGGTGTCTCCTTTCTTCTCTATTGTAATCTTCTCCATCTTCTACATGATGCTTAGCTAATCTCTTCTTCTCATGGCAATCTAACTACTAAGCACTAACGATCTAACCACTTACCTGATAATCCACATGAATCTCGTAGCCTTTACAAGGCCTTGCTCTTGCAAGAGCCATTAATGACTCATAATGATGGATTCTAACATTCTAACATTTCTAACGTCTAACCCATTAACTTACTAACTTGCAATGTCTTCTTTATTTTATGCTCACCTCTAACTGGTTTTGATGATTTAATAGTACCTTGCAACTTGCTGTGTTGTATGGATGTGTTGTTTAAATGTAAAAGAACAATTTTATGAGCCATGCTTTGTTCGTCTCTTGAAGCCAAGGATTAATGATGGCCAAGGATTCATGTGAGGCAACTATCACTAAGAGGTTAGCATGGTTAGTGGAGCAATTGGTAATTAGTAGCCATGAGTTTTCTTTTATAGTTTTTTTTCCTTCTTGTTATCTTGTTTTAAAATCTAATTCCAAAATCTTTTATCATTTTTTCTATCGTTATTTTACCATCCTCTTAGTTCACCTTTGTTTCATTTTCTTTATTTTCAAAATCATTTCTCTTTATTTTCACTTCGCCGTTTTCATCATCTCCTCACCTATCACTTGTGAATTTTCTTTTCTTTTTTCTTTTTCTCATTCTTTAACAAAGAAAACTAGTTAACATAACACCTGAATAAGGACAGCTAATGCTTCTGTCGCCTCCCGTCCCTGTGAATTCGACCCGTTGAGCCAATGCTATAACGGAAGTATCGAAGAAACATTAGCACATACGCATTTACATTGATTTCATAAATACACATTTTTGAGTGCTAGTTTTGCTCCGATCAGGTATAAAAAAGCACATTAAAACACCCGCAAAATCAAACCTCGTTGTCTAATTGTGAAGGAGATTGCGCATAGTATGAGTCAGGTCGGGTTGCAATTCTAATCGAAGCCCGTGCCGAGCATCACCAATATCTGCTGTAGAATATCTGTTGCCTTATTTCCCAGGCAACGAAGCTTATAAAAAGCAAATGAGAATCCCTTTTTTTCTAATCAAATTCTGATATTTTCTCCAATTTAGCAGTTGTATGAGAGGGAACGCTCTTGAAGATTTGTCGATTACTCAATCTATTATCAGTCCGATCTGTTGCCTTCAATTTCTCTGATTTTCAATCACTTTCTAAGTTGAATTGTGTAGGAAAATGGCAGGTAAGGGAAAATAAAGGCGTGGACCTGTGGCATTCGTGGCGGCGGATGTCTCAATGGTATCAGAGCATCTCATTGATGGTTCGATGCAATCAGTGACTATCCTGAAAACACAATCAACCTAGTAGGATCGGCTACACTGATCCATGCTGGCCTTGATCCTAAAAGGCAACAGATCCACAAGAGACTACCGATGATGGTAGGGGTTCTCAAAAAGACCGCATACGCATTGAGGAATGCATGAACTTCCAGTCTCAAGCTCTGAAGGAGAGGGTCAGCCTGATGATCCGATCCATGGAGGGTCAGCTGGCCGACTACCGTCAAGAAATGATTGGCTACTTTGAGAGCATAGGGAAAAGGGGTGATGATAAGGTAAATGGGATAGGAGTAAGGCGTGATCGTGAGGGAATCTTACCCATTGATTCTAATACCCATGGTGAAGATGCTTCACCCCACCTACATCCAGTAGACCAACATCTCCATCGAAGTGGATACAAAATGAGATATGAGAAGAAAGGGGGCCAAAATTCTGTGGCCATCATGAGGGAAGGGTAAGATTTCCATTGCCCAAAAGCCCAAAGGTGGAGATTCCAGTGTTTGATGGAAACGGGGACGTTCTAAATTGGCTATATTAGCTTGAGCACCTGTTTACCATCCACCCGACTCCCAGGGAAGAAAGGGTGGAATTATGTGTTTTTTATCTGCGAGATGATGCTATGATGTGGTGGAGCTGGTGACAAAGGCAGAAGAGAGGGGTGGTGACATGGCGGGAGTTCTATGATGCAATGGTCCTTCACTTCGGACCTGATAAGCTAGACGACCCCTAGCAGCATTAGCCAATATTAAGCAATCAGGGTCAGTAGTAGATTGTCACAAGGCGTTTATTAAACTAGCTCATCTCATAGATGACATGGAGAAGAACCTCATTAGCTTGTTCCTATCAGGCCTCAAGGAGGAACTGCGACGCAAAGTTAATCTGGATAAACCTCAGACCATGATTGCTGCGTATCAGAGCGCATGTGCAAGGGATCTAATCTCATTGACAGAAAAAAAAAACTTGGCAAGTTTCAACCCCACAAACCCAACTCATCGGCAGTACATGCGAACGCTCAGAATTCTCTGCCTGGGGGAATGACTCCTGTTGAAATAGTTATTGGTCTATTGGTTATTGAGCTATCAGGTTTCTATCCAATAGACCCATACCCATCATTTTTATTATATATATATATATATATATATATATATATATATATATATATATATATATATATATATATATATATATATATATATATATATATATATATATATTGTCTCTCCTTTATTATTAATCAATTCTTTTTGAGAGCTTCTATTTTTCTACATGGTAACAGAGCAAGAGAAATCCTAATGATGGGGAGATTCTGTCTCCTCGTCTTAAATAACCGCACGTGCACGGTCGTTCGATGTAGCACTTGAGGATCGGTCCACAGGGACAGGTGGTTATTTATGTTTCAGCACTTTAGACGAATTGATCAAAAATTTTGTGAGTTTGTGAGCTATGTGAACTAATTATAATAAAAGAAAAGTTAAGTACTTAGGATCGAATCCCCTAAACTAGCATCAAGCGGTCAATTTTGGTCTCCATACCAGTTTGTAATACACACCAAATCTCTATGTTTAAGAGGCACATTAATTCTAAACATTAGATTTAAGCACAAGCTATTATACAGTCACATGGTCCATCAAAGGTAAATTAACTAAATTAAATAAATAGCATAAATGCAACAGACCCAAAGCATGGACCATTAATCCCCGATACATAGCATGTCAAATAAGTAGTGACTCTAAAAATAATCTCTTAAAAGTTATAGGTCAATTGGTGTGCATACAGTCATAAATAGGAGAATGACTCGGTCCACAAGAATTAAGTCTAGGTTCATCTCCCCTAAGAGCTTGCAGCAAATTAGCTACTCATGATAAAATTAACAATAAACTAAAATAATTAAATCAGTTCAAAATTATCTAAATTTAATTAAACACTTAACTGAAAACTCTAATTAATTAAACTAATGAAACTATTAAAAAAATAATAAATAAATAAAATTAAAAGGTTACCTTGCACGGCTGAGGCCTGCACCTGCAGGTAAGCTTGTGGGGGGGGGGGGGGGGGGGGGGGGGCACCTTCCTCTTCAAATTGGAGCACCCAAAGGGGCTCCTTTGTTCCAATCAAAGGGCGCCAAGTAGGCGCCTGGTCTTCAAACTGAAGGCGCCAAGGGCGCCTGTGAATGGCTGGGTTATGGCGCCTGTGAATGGCGCTTGCCTTCTTCAAATTATTATTATTTTTTTCTTTTCTTTTTGATCTGAGGGCTTGGGCGCCTGTGACAGGGAGGGGCGCGTCCAAGCCTCTCTGCTCTTTCTCTGTTTTTTTTTTTTTTGATGATGGAGGAGCTGTTATGATGCAGAGAGAACGGAGAGAGGCTTTAGATGAATCAGTCGAAACAAAACAGGAACGAAAATAATAACGTGAACGAGAATTTAATGCAGAAAGAAAAAAAATGAAAGCCTCAAAATTTCAGATCTGGAAAATGTACGTGAAAAACACCTAGAGGGGGGGTGAATAGGTGTAAGTGCTAATCTAATGAACTATATGCACTAAATGCGGAAGCTAATGCAAATTTTGCAACACACTTAATACAATAAACAAATGTAGCCGAATTCCCCGTGAAGGGCTCTGGACTAACTCCTCTTGATTCCTCTTGAATGGGTTGAGGTGCTATGTGAAGCTCTTGTTGATTAAGTACAAGTGAGGCACACACAAACAACCAAGCATAAACAAGATATAGCAATGTGAATTATGCAAGGCACAACACAAGCAAATAGATATGTATGATATGAATTATGTGTTGGCCCAAGGTTACAATCACCCTTATTTAGTGTATTTTGATGATTACAAAAATATTAGTTATTTGTACTAATAACAATTGTTGTTTAAGTGTGTTTCAGGTTTATTATCATACTAGAAGTACTCTCACTCAAATACAAGGCTTTTGGACTCAAGACTATTCAATTTGGGCTCAAGTTGCAACATTGAAGATGAAGTGAAGATAGCCCACCTTGAAGAATAGCTTTGAAGTCTTTTAGAAGTTTGTAAGTTTAGAATGTTAAAGTTTGAATATAGGAAATTTGGCTCTAGGATTTGCACACACACTTGTTTCATGTATTTCCTATGTTTTGAAAATAGGTTTGAAAATGGTTATTTCTAAGTTTTATGCCTTAGTTTATATATACATGTACCAAAGCTTTATATCCTGAAAAACTTGTTTAAAACATGTGTATAAACTATTTTCTGCATAATACTTAGCTATATGTATTTTTAAAATATTTATCAAAATTTTTCTAATTCAAAACAGCCCTGTTTTTCAGTGTCAGGCAACATCGGTCGACCGGCCCGGTCGACCGGCGCTGTGCCTGGACATGCACTGTTTGTGCATGTCCGTCGGTCGACCGGACCAGTCGACCGACAGAGAGCATTCTGCTCTCGGGAATTTTCGGTCGACCGGACCGGTCGACCGGAAGAAGGAAACTGTGTTTCCTCCTTTTGGGTCGGTCGACCGAACCGGTCGACCGGGAGCCAACGGCTACTTCCAGCTGGCCTGGCGGTCGACCGGACCGGTCGACCGCCAAGCCTGCAAAATAGCAACGGCTCTTTCCTCTTTGGGATTTTCTGAAAATCTGTTTTCTTTTTCTGTTTTAACAGACTTTTGGAGAGTTGTTGGGGTGCTTTTGCAGGTTGAATTAGGTGAAAAGAAAATGTTTTTAACTTATTTTCAACCCTATAAATAGAGGAGAAGTCTCTCCTTCATACTACTAAGAAAAATTCCTCAAGTTTAGTTGTTTTCAAAAGAGAAAAGAAAAATAGTTTGAAGCTTTCAATTCCCACTCTTTCAAGATTGTTTTTCAGTTGTGTTTGATTCTCTATATCACTCTACAACTGAAGTTTTCTCACCACACTTCATAGAGCCAAAAATCCTATACTCATTCTATAGTGAAGTTGTAAATTGAAGTGAGAGTGTTTGTAAAAGATTGAGAAAAAGTGTAGTGATCAAGTTGTGATCACTTTGTTCTTGTAATTCCTTCTTGTGGAGCAACCTCTTCGGTAGAGGTCCTTTGTATTCGGTGGAGCTCGGTGCTCGGTCTTCGGTAGACCAATTGTAAAGGCATCCTCGGTGGATAGTGGAAACCCTTCACAGAGGTGAAGGCGGGGACTAGAGCAAGTGTGCTCGAACCTCGAAACAAATCATCTTGTTTGCGATTGCCTTTGCGTTATTCTTGCTTTACATTTCTCTTGCTTTATATTGTCTTGAATTATTTGCTTGAGAACTAACCCTCTACTTGTGCAATCTTGTCTTGTTTACTTTACTTGCTATACTTGTTGTGTTACATTGTGTGCATCTCATTTCTCATCATCATACTTGGCATTGATCGATCACACCTCAATACAACACGATTGCATTGCGTACCTCTAACCCATATCTAGGGGAATTGGAGGAAGGAGTTCAGAACCTCGCAAGGGGTATTCGGCTCTTAGTCGTGTTTTGAGAGATCGTTGCATCACTCATTTAATTAAAGTTTAATAAGATCATTAGATTAGCATTCACACCTATTCACCCCCCTCTAGGTGTTTTTCAATTGGTATCAGAGCTTGGACTCTAGGATTTGGTTTAACCACCTTAGAGAAGATCCTAATTTGCTAATCATTTCATTCATACTCATATAGTAAAAATGGCCGATGGAATTAAAACCCCTCCTAAGTTTGATGGACTTAACTTTCCCATATGGAAAGTTAAGATGACCGTGTTTTTGCAATCTCTAGGTAGCCGAGTTGCAAAGGCCGTGACTAAGTCCTTTAGTGTACCCCCCGTGACGAATCCACTTGGTCCGAAATAGAGACTAAGGAATTCGATGCCAATGCCAAAGCTCACTATGCACTTCTACAAGCCCTTAATGATGATGACATATCTAGGGTTATACATTGCAAATCCGCATATGAGATTTGGTCACACTTGATAGTCACACATGAGGGGACCTCACAAGTAAAGAAGGCTAAGATTGACCTTCTTCGGTCTCAATATGAAACATTTTGCATGCAAGAAAATGAAACCATAGATGATATGGTTACAAGATTTACCAAGATTACTAATGGACTCTCTTCCTTAGGTGAAGATATCAACAATGATCAAAGAGTAAGGAAGATCATCCGGGCTCTTCCTCCTTCATGGGAAGTTAAAGCTACAACCTTGAAGGAACTCAACGACAATGAAGAGATGGAGCTCATAGGTCTCATTGGGAACCTCAAAACCCATGAGATGGAAAGGAAAGCAAGGGAGGACATGGCTCCTACCAAGAAGAAGACCATCGCCTTCAAGAGTCAAGCTACACACTCCGATGAAGATGATGAAGAAGAAGATGATGAGGAGCTCTCACTCCTTGTTAAGAATGTCCGGAGGATGTACAACAAGGCGAAGTACCAAGGTAGAAGGAGATGGCAAGGAGGCAAAGAAGAAAGAAAGATCATATGCTTCAATTGCCAAAAACCGGGACACATTGTGGCGGAGTGTCCGGAAAAAGCAAAGCCTTCCACTTCAAAGAAGCCTTACAAGAAGAAGGCTATGAAGGCAACTTGGGATTCGGAGACCGAATCCGAAGAAGAGATTGACACCGCCAACATGTGCTTCATGGCCAATGAAAGCACAAGCAAGGTAACCCCTTCCACCCCTTTTGATGATGAACTCTCCATGGATGAACTAGGAGAAGCTTTGTTGAGTTATCACAAAATTATGATTTCTTGAAGAAAAAGTATTTAAAAATGAAAAAGGAAAATGAATCTTTAAGTCATCAAGTTTTTACTCTTACAAAAGAAAAGGATGATTTGGTTTCCACCTTGACCACTACTAAAAATGATTTTGAAAAATATAAGATTTCTTGCAAAGGTAAGGCCCCACTAATTGATTCTAATGAAGTTTCTATGCTTAAGGAAAGATTAGATTCATTAAGTGTTGTTTTGAAAGATTGTGAGTTTAACAAGAAGAAAATTGAGGCTATGTTTCCTAAGAAACAAGCCCCAAAGAAAAATGCTCATGCTCATGTTCATGTTCATGCTACACAACCTAAACAACATGGCAAAACCCCAAAACATGCTCACACTACACATCATGCTTTCATGTATAGAAAAGTGTACTCATGTTCACATTGTGGGCGGAAAGGACACTTAGCTAATTTTTGTTATGATAGACTAAGTGCATCACATCATAATGTTTGGGTTCGTAACACTAACTTTCAAGGACCCAAGAAAGTTTGGGTACCAAAGTCAACAATTGTTTTAAATGATGTAGGTACTTTCCAAAGCCCAACGACGTAGAGGTTTGTGGTATCTTGATAGTGGTTGCTCAAGGCACATGACTTGGGACATCAACAACTTTGCAACCCTATCAAGATATCATGAAGGTGGCACCGTCACCTTCGGAGATGACGCCAAGGGTAAAATCATCGGTATTGGTAATGTAAAACTTGGCACCTCTCCTTTAATTGAAAATGTAGTCTTAGTTGATGGCCTCAAGCATAATCTCTTGAGTGTTAGTCAACTTTGTGATAAAGGTTTTGATGTTGTTTTTGATAATGTTGCTTGTAAAGTTATTGATAGAATTTCTAATGTTTGTATATTTTCCGGTTTTCGTGAAAGTAATGTTTATATGATTGATATGTTAAATATGTCTTGTAATATTACTTGTTTGAAAGCCCTCGATGATGACTCTTGGTTGTGGCATAGGAGATTAGGGCATATTTCTTTTGATCACATTTCTAGGTTAAACACAAAGGAAATGGTGAAAGGTATTCCTTGTTTGAATTTTGAAAAGGACCGAGTTTATGACGCATGTCAATTTGGGAAACAAACTAAGTCTTCCTTCAAGTCAATTAAGGATATCATGACATCACGTCCTTTGGAGTTAATCCATATGGATCTATTTGGCCCAACACAAACCAAAAGTCTAAGTGGGAATAGATTTGCTTATGTTTTGGTTGATGATTTTTCAAGATTTACTTGGGTTTTCTTTCTTGAACATAAAAGCCAAGCATTTTCATATTTCCAAATTTTTAAGAAAAGAGTTGAAAAAGAAAAAGATGTTTCGATTTTGAGAATAAGAAGTGATAGAGGAGGTGAATTCATTAACCAACCCTTTACCACTTTTTGTGATGAACATGGAATAAAGCATGAACTTTCTTGTCCTAGAACTCCACAACAAAATGGAGTAGTTGAACGGAAAAATAGAACATTACAAGAGATGGCTAGGACAATGCTAAGTGAATATGGTCTACCACATTATTTGTGGGCCGAGGCCGTAAATACATCATGCTACATATCTAATCGTGTTTTCTTGTGTAAAAATACAACTAAAACTTCTTTTGAAATGTACTTTTCTAGAAAACCAAATGTTTCATATTTCAAAGTTTTGGATGCAAATGTTTTGTTTTAAATACAAAAGATAATTTGGGAAAATTTGATCCTAAATCTTATGAGGCTATTTTTGTAGGTTACTCAAACACTAGTAAAGCTTATAGAGTTTTCATTAGATCATCTTTGACTATTGAAGAGTCTATTCATGTTAAGTTTGAGGAATCTAACAAGTTGTTAAGAATGTTGTAGAGATAGATGCATTGGATGAAGGCTTGGAGAAAGTCACCTTGGAGGATGCTTCTACCATGGGAGACAAGCCAAAGGATGATGATGGAAGTGAAGCCAAAGTGGAAGAGGCCCAAGGAAATGAACATCAAACAAATGAGGTAGAGCCTACTCAACCACTACCTAAGGATTGGAGATTCAATCCTCATCATCCCAAGGACCTCGTCATAGGTGAAGTATCAAAAGGGGTAACTACTCGTTCTAAAATTCAAGATTATTGTGGCCACTTTGCATTTATTTCACACATAGAACCCAAAAATGTGCTCGAAGCCGAGGCCGATTCATATTGGTTGCTAGCCATGCAAGAGGAACTCAATCAATTTGAGCGCAACCAAGTTTGGCACCTTGTTCCTAGGCCCCACGATAGACCAACAATTGGTACTAAGTGGATCTTTAAGAACAAGTTGGATGAATCGGGTAATGTAGTTAGAAACAAGGCTAGGTTAGTTGCCCAAGGTTACACTCAAATCGAAGGGATCGATTTGAAGAAACCTTTGCACCCGTAGCACGGCTTGAAGCCATACGGATGACATTAGCATTTGCCTCATATAAAGATTTCAAATTATTTCAAATGGATGTTAAAAGTGCTTTTCTAAATGGATTTATTGAAGAGGAGGTGTATGTTGAACAACCCCCCGGGTTTGTTGATCCTACACATCCGGATTTTGTTTTTAAATTAGATAAAGCTCTTTATGGTTTAAAACAAGCCCCTAGGGCTTGGAATGAAAGACTTTCTTCATTTTTGATTTCAAATGGTTTTAAGAAAGGTAAAATTGATACAACTTTGTTTACAAAACATGTAGAAAATGACATTCTTATTGTGCAAATTTATGTAGATGATATTATTTTTGGTTCTACTAATGAATCTCTTTGCAAAGCTTTTGAGTCATGCATGAAGGATGAATTTGAAATGTCTATGATGGGGGAGCTCAACTATTTCCTTGGACTCCAAATCAAGCAAAGGAAGGATGGGATCTTCATCAATCAAGCCAAGTACACAAAGGAACTAATCAAAAGGTTTAGACTTGAAGGATCAAGAGTAAGCAAAACTCCCATGGCAACAACTACAAAGCTTGACAAGGATGAACAAGGTAAAAGTGTAGACATTAAACTTTATAGAAGCATGATTGGTAGTTTGCTTTATTTAACGGCTAGTAGGCTGGATATTATGTTTTCCGTTTGTCTTTGTGCACGTTTTCAATCTTGTCCTAAAGAATCTCACATAATAGCGGTTAAACGCATAATTAGATACCTTAAGGGCACTATTGAAATGGGTTTATGGTATCCTAAAACCGGATTATTTGAAATGAAGAGTTTTTCGGATGCCGACTATGCGGGTTGTAGGGTAGATAGGAAGAGCACAAGTGGAACATGTCAATTCTTAGGTAATTGTCTTGTATCTTGTCTTCCAAAAAGCAAAATTCGGTAGCCCTATCAACCGCCGAGGCAGAGTATGTTGCGGCCGGAGCTTGTTGTGCACAAGTTCTTTGGATGAAACATACTCTCCTTGACTATGATTTACACTTTGATCATGTTAAAATATTTTGTGATAATACTAGTACTATTCACATGACAAAGAATGCAAATCAATATAGTAAAACCAAACACATTGACATTAGGTATCACTTTCTTAGAGATCATTATGAGAAAGGTGATATTGATATTGATTATGTTTCTACCGATTTTCAACTTGCCGATATTTTTACTAAACCTTTAGACTATGCTAGATTTTCATTTATTTGTTGTGAGTTGAATGTTTGTATTATGGATTCTTAAAATTAACCCTTTTATCTAATTTTCAATTATTTTGTTTTTAACCCTTTTGATGTATGATAAAAAGGGGGAGAATAAGTTTGTTAAATAAGTGTTTAAATTTAAACTTTCTAAGTTTGATAAAGTTTGATACTATTTGAGTTTCAATTCATGAAGAAAAAGAAAGTTTGTGTTTATTTGAGTTTTGTGTTTATTTGAGCTTTTGGACAAAAAACTATTGTGTTTGTTAAATGCTTTATGTATGCTTACATAGCTTTTCATATTCATGATAAATACATAGCATTGTTTGAGGGGGAGCTTTCCAAGCTTTTCTTCCTTTATGTGTTTCAATAACTTATATGTTTTGTCATCATCAAAAAGGGGGAGATTGTTGGCCCAAGGTTACAATCACCCTTGTTTAGTGTATTTTGATGATTACAAAACATATTAGTTATTTGTACTAATAACAATTGTTGTTTAAGTGTGTTTCAGGTTTATTATCATACTAGAAGTACTCTCACTCAAATACAAGGCTTTTGGACTCAAGACTATTCAATTTGGGCTCAAGTTGCAACATTGAAGATCAAGTGAAGATAGCCCACCTTGAAGAATAGCTTTGAAGTCTTTTAGAAGTTTGTAAGTTTAGAATGTTAAAGTTTGAATATAGGAAATTTGGCACTAGGATTTGCACACACACTTGTTTCATGTATTTCCTATGTTTTGAAAATAGGTTTTGAAAATGGTTATTTCTAAGTTTTATGCCTTAGTTTATATATACATGTACCAAAGCTTTATATCCTGAAAAACTTGTTTAAAACATGTGTATAAACTATTTTCTGCATAATACTTAGCTATATGTATTTTTAAAATATTTATCAAAATTTTTCTAACTCAAAACAGCCCTGTTTTTCAGTGTCAGGCAACATCGGTCGACCGGCCCGGTCGACCGGCGCTGTGCCTGGACATGCACTGTTTGTGCATGTCCGTCGGTCGACCGGACCAGTCGACCGACAGAGAGCATTCTGCTCTCGGGAATTTTCGGTCGACCGGACCGGTCGACCGGAAGAAGGAAACTGTGTTTCCTCCTTTTGGGTCGGTCGACCGGACCGGTCGACCGGGAGCCAACGGCTACTTCCAGCTGGCCTGGCGGTCGACCGGACCGGTCGACCGCCAAGCGTGCAAAATAGCAACGGCTCTTTCCTCTTTGGGATTTTCTGAAAATCTGTTTTCTTTTTCTGTTTTAACAGACTTTTAGAGAGTTGTTGGGGTGCTTTTGCAGGTTGAATTAGGTGAAAAGAAAATGTTTTTAACTTATTTTCAACCCTATAAATAGAGGAGAAGTCTCTCCTTCATACTACTAAGAAAAATTCCTCAAGTTTAGTTGTTTTCAAAAGAGAAAAGAAAAATAGTTTGAAGCTTTCAATTCCCACTCTTTCAAGATTGTTTTTCAGTTGTGTTTGATTCTCTATATCACTCTACAACTGAAGTTTTCTCACCACACTTCATAGAGCCAAAAATCCTATACTCATTCTATAGTGAAGTTGTAAATTGAAGTGAGAGTGTTTGTAAAAGATTGAGAAAAAGTGTAGTGATCAAGTTGTGATCACTTTGTTCTTGTAATTCCTTCTTGTGGAGCAACCTCTTCGGTAGAGGTCCTTTGTATTCGGTGGAGCTCGGTGCTCGGTCTTCGGTAGACCAATTGTAAAGGCATCCTCGGTGGATAGTGGAAACCCTTCACGGAGGTGAAGGCGGGGACTAGAGCAAGTGTGCTCGAACCTCGAAACAAATCATCTTGTTTGCGATTGCCTTTGCGTTATTCTTGCTTTACATTTCTCTTGCTTTATATTGTCTTGAATTATTTGCTTGAGAACTAACCCTCTACTTGTGCAATCTTGTCTTGTTTACTTTACTTGCTATACTTGTTGTGTTACATTGTGTGCATCTCATTTCTCATCATCATACTTGGCATTGATCGATCACACCTCAATACAACACGATTGCATTGCGCACCTCTAACCCATATCTAGGGGAATTGGGAGGAAGGAGTTCAGAACCTCGCAAGGGGTATTCGGCTCTTAGTCGTGTTTTGAGAGATCGTTGCATCACTCATTTAATTAAAGTTTAATAAGATCATTAGATTAGCATTCACACCTATTCACCCCCCCTCTAGGTGTTTTTTCATTATGCTCAACACAAGTAAATATAATATGATGTTATGAAAGATGCTTTGCACAATATAAAGAGAGAGAGGGTTAGAGAGACAATGGATCAATCGCTAACACAAAGATATGTTTCGAGGTTCGAGCCCCTAGCTCTACATCCCCGCCCACACCACCGTGTAGGATTTCTAATCCACTATAGGAGTACCGAACTCCTCTCTCAATGCCACCGAGGCAATACAACCACAATCCACCTCTACCGAAGAGGGATAAGGCCCGTAGCCAATACAACCAACACAATCACCTCTACCGAAGTGGGATCCAAACTCAATACCACTCCGATCAACCTCTACCAAAGAGGGATACAACAAAAGCAAGGAGGGTTTACAACTTAGAGGCTTAACCTCAAACACTTCTCTTTTCTCTCTTTTCCACAAAACAAAGATCCTAATAAATTAGGATAGTATGATAGCTCAAGTGTGAAAAAAAACTAAGTGTTTTGATCAAAGAAAACTCTTGGGAAAACACAACAAATGATATAGAGATTTTTGCTCAAAAACAATTCCCAAAACCTAGTTTCTTTAAAATAACAAAACACTTAAAAACAAACAAGATGAATCTTTTTGCACTTTAAACTCTTTTAAAAAACTTCTTTTTAAAACCAGAGAATGGAGAAAATCAGCTATAAAAATCTTGGTGAAATCCTCAAATAAATGGGGTATTTATAGCCCATCAGAAAACTAGCCGTTAGGCTGATGTGGTAGCCTAACAGGCTGACAGTCGACCGGCCCGGTCGACCGCCAACGGTCAGAAATGTGGCCGTTGGGCAACTATGGTCGACCGGCCCGGTCAACCCAAACAAACAGAGAGCACTGCTCTCAGACCGGTCGACCCGGACGGTCGACCGTCCTAGTGTCTCCAAACGTGCACAGATTTGTGCACGTCGGTCGACCGACCCGGTCGACCGACTCCAGCCAAGTCCACTAGGTCAGTTGACTTAGTCGACTGATTGAAGCCTGGAACAGAAATCTGGGTCAGAAAAACTGGAAAAAATATTTCATAAAAATCTTTTATCTTTTCTGAAAATCCCATAAAACTTGTTTTAACTTTTATATTGAAACACAAACAAGTGATAAAAATTTCAAGACATATATCATTCATATCAATTCATTTTTGAGTCTTGCAAATTTTATCAAAAACAAAACTTGTATTTTTATCAAACTTGATTTTTCCAAAACATGAATAGAATAGTCAAAATAAGTTTGTTTAAGAAGTTTAAGCATGCATGTATAAATAGAAACCATCTACTATACATATAAACAAATTAAATTTGTTTTGATCTATTATTCATGAAAACTAAAATCCAAAACATAAATCTTTTGTGTGTTGTGCACTTGAGCATATCAACTATACTAAGCTTTACAAATGGATCTAAAACACACTATCTAAACTATGGATACCTAAGTTTTCTTGATGATCTTCATCTTCAAATTGACTTGCTCCAAAACTTCATCCATGGGCTAGGCAATGTGTGATCTTGAAGCTTTGGCCCTGGAATCATCATGAAAAGATTCTAAACTCCTTGTTGAAGCTAATCACCAACTAATATCTTGGTTAATGATCTGAAACTTAAACAACACAAGATTATTAGTAAACATAATTACATGAGTTAATCATCATCAAAAGTAGGGTGGAAGGCCTTTGGGCCAACAATCTCCCCCTTTTTGATGATGACAAAACTCATGGAGTTATATATGCATGGATTAAAGTTAAGCTTCAAAGAAGCTCCCCCTTAACTCATGCATAAACAAATAGATAAAAGATATGCAATGAATGTACACAAACATGTATGCATCAACATGCATAAAACATATTCTAGAAGCTCTAGATACCAATTAAATTAATAAAACATTAACAAAACACTAGATGCTCTAGATACCAATAAAACTTAATGATTGGTCGCTAATGTTGCACATTTAATACCATATTTCCATACTTATTTTAGAATAAAAGCCTGCATTGTCCTAATTAATTGTTTAATTTATTTGCAGGCCCATTCTTTAAGGAGATGAAGAGAAATGAGCCCAAAGTCCACCAAAATTTTGAATTAAATCAGAGTTAATTCACTCTGAATCAGGGCAAAATCAAGAGATTGAAAACTGGTTGAGAAGAATCCTTTCAGAATCGATCGGTTGAAGCAAAGATCAAGCAAGTTTGATTCAGATTCTGACTGGATACATTTTAGTATTCGAATCATAACTTTTGCTACGGAATCTCAATTCTGATGATTCAAGATGATCTAGAAAGCAGACTGACAGAGCTACAACTCTTATGTTGAACATTATTTGTAATTCTATCAGTTGTTAAGTGATATTCAGCAATCAACACGCCAACAAATTACAGATCAGAACTGAATATCCACCTCAAATCAAGTTGAAGATAAGGGGAGTTCAAAAATTGCCAGATTTACTTATCTTCATACTCCTCTACCCTCTCCATTTCTCCTATAAATACCTGCACTCAAAGGCAAAAGGGACGCCAATGCAGATTAGGATTTAGCCTAGTTTTAATTCTTTGTAGTTTAGGTTTTTCTTTCTTTTTATGTAACTTGTATGTAAACTTAGGGTAGAAGAAGATTCATGTAAGTAAGAGAGAGAGGCTGACATTGAGAGTGACACCGATGTACCCTCCTCCTTTCTTTCATTGTCTCAGCAAGTAATAAAGGTAAATGCTTTGTTTGTTTTCTATTCTGCTTTACTTTACATCTGTTTTGCTTTCCTCTTCCTCTTCTACTTTACCTTGGTTGTATTTGTTGAGTGTACAAGTGAATTCCAAAGCAAGTATAACTAAGCTACGTGAGAGCCAGCGATAGTTCATGAAGACGTTCTCCTCTTCCAAGATCCGCATCACTTCGTTCTTCTTATGCTTGACGATATAATGTGCACGGGGACCGAGCTCGAGTTTATGATCTATGCGTTGAACGCCTCCAAGCAAAAAGGTAGAACTTGCAAAAAAGGTTTCCAAGTAAGTCATCAATCAACCTAGGTAAGTATCTCTTCACTTTTCTTTACTTCTTTTCTTTTCTTTTTTAGTATAGACCACAAACCATCTCCTCCAACTCTTTCTTCTCCACTTCATTGTACATAGTCGCTTTTATTGTTTTCTGATTTTTCACCTTCTTCATCTTTCATTCTCTTCTAACATAACATAATTCTTTCACTTTTTCTTAACTTAAAAATAGAGAAGAACCTTCGCTTTTATTCTTAACGATTTCAATAAAGAACCGTAAAGCTTCCATCGCAAACCCTCCTTGTGGATCACGACCGCATAACCACTTGCTATAGCGGAAGAATTGAGCACTTGCACATCTCCTTTCTTTAGTTCTATAATTCCGTATTTTGTGTGCAGGTTTAGCCTCAATCAAATTTTGGCGCCGTTGCCGGGGAGGGTAACATGTTTTTTATTGAAATCTGAATTTTTTTTGAAAATCTTTTAGAACTAAATGAACTTTCTTCTCTGTTGCAGGTTACAGGGCAAGCAAAGTAGGAAGTTAAGTATGCAGTAACATATAAGTGGTATTGGGCCTCTGCTCTAGAAAGCAGAGACCAATTGCCCTCTGAATTGCCGCGTTCCCTCGGCAAAAGCCGCGGATCCGCGGCAAGGACGAGTTGACTACTAACAGGTTTTTGCAGGGCTGCTTGCTTTGCAAATTCTAGTTTTCTGCAATTCTTTATTTCTTATATGCCATCACAAAAGCCTGTTAATAATCAACAGTAAAACGTTTGTTGCAAAAGTTAAAAATTGATTAGACGTTTGCATTTTAGGCACGCGTTTTTTCAATTCATTTATTTTTACTGTTGAAGAGTGCTGGAGCAAGGTACGTTCGCATTGCATGTAGAATAGGATTCATCTCTTAGTTGATTTTCATTGCTTTGAGTGATTCCTATTTACATATCTTGTACACTTGCACAAAATTATTTTAAGGGCACTAACCCATAACAAGATAAGGTGGGGATTTAATCACCCTTCCTTAGCCCAAAAATCAGATTCCAAGTACTCAGTAACCCAAGCCTAACTAAAATTGAGTAGACGTTGGCCCTAGGGACATCTCGGACTCAATTAGGAGATTATCCTAAGGGGAAAAATGTTAGAATCTGACTCCTGCAAAATCAGTGTCTAGGAAAGGGATTGAGGGCCGAAAGCTCGAAGGTTGGTGGTTATTTAATTAAGGAACGTCTTTGACGGAAAACCTCCCACCAACCTTGCCCTGACCTGGCTGATTAGCTTGTGGTCAAAGTCTACATTAGACCTCCCGTGGACAGTCTAATCAGTTAGGAGTCATCTAGGTCATAGGTCTACCCTAACCTAGTTAGAATTTTTTCTTCTTTTATTTGTTTGCTTATTTGTTTGTTTTTCTTTGTTTGTATTCTATTGTGTGATATGGACTATAATAATAATTTTTTCAACTTCAATAATAATCCATATTACACACCGACTTCATTTTCAGATATTACCAACCCGGCATATCATAACTTTGACCAACCTAGTGTGCCGGATTGGTCTTATCCGAATCAATATAACCCATACCCCCAATCTAATAACTATAATTTCTATAATAATTTCAACTCTTCACCGAGTCAGTGGGGATTTACTTCCCCTGAGCATAATTTTCACCCACCTTGTCCTCCTTCTCCACCTAGTCCACAGTATTTTCAAGATTCATACTCAGTTCCACCCGTCCAAAATAGGAAACCATCAATCATGGAAATGAGTATGCGTGAGTCCAAATACAAATCCAAAAATCTGATGGACTCACAATTTCACTACCACTTCCAAGACAATTCTTCATCTTTTCATCAAAACAATGAACATATCACCTATGAAGAGATGCTTGAATCCATGACTCAGGCTCAAAACGCTCGTAATAGTGACATAGATATGATGGTCGAATCTCTACGTTCTCACCGTTGGACCAGTTCTGATGTCACTACCAATTCTGTTGGAGCCGAAGAGTCAGGTTGTTTTGGAAATCAAGATTCCATTTCAGAACAACCATGTGAACTTACCCAAACTCCAAATGATATTGATAGTTTGGCTAGTTTTCCTTTTCCTGAAATAGAACTTGAAAATGATTATGATCCTGAACCCCAACTTAGTGATTCAATTTTATTTCCTGATTCGATTAAGACTCCGGTATCTTCACCTGATTTCGATCTTTTCCCCGAGTCAACGTTGGATCCTATGCCTATTCATAAGGAAATCGAATCACCCATCTTTGAGGATCATGTTGAACTTGACCAACTTTATAATTTTGAAAATCTCATGGATAAATTGGCAAGTTCTCCATTTTTTGATATTGAACTCAATGAGATATGTGACCTAGATTCTCACATCTGTGATCCAGTTCAACTTTCTGAATCAATATTGACTCCTGTTTTGTTACCAAACTTGAGTAATATTTTAGAGTCAGTTTTGATTCCTCCACCTATCATTCTTGAACTTGAATCACCTATATTAGGTCACATTCCATTGTTGGAAAATACATGTGGACTTGAGTTTCAACTTCTTGACTTGGACCCAATTTCTGAACCTATTTCGACTCTTGAACCTTTACTTGATTTAAGTCACCTTCCTGAGTCGGTATTAGTTCCTGTCCTTCCCGAGTCCAAGTCACTCATTCTATCATTTCATACTCCATTTTGGGACGAGGTGGTTGATAAATTTGACTCCGAAATCAATTATGAAATATGGAAATTAGATGGGGTAAAATACTTAATAAAGATCCCTTATGGACACATCTTTTTAGTGGGTTATATTAGAGTAATTTCTGGTGGGTTCCTCCGAGACCCAAGTAAAGTTGATTGGGCCGCATTTCGTGGACCAATCAGACCACCACCGGAACCACCACCTTAAGGTAACATTTTCCTTCCCTTTCTTCTTTTTCATGCATCTATGCATTAATTCATACATTGAGAACAATACATGAGATAGGTGTGGGGGAGGATCTAACATAACTTTTCTTTTTGTTTAAAAAAAAATTATTTTAACATTTCTTTACTTTTAAAAACTTTTTGAAAATAGAAACAATACTTTGAGATATTTTTTGTAAGAAATTAAGTTATTTTAAGGAATAGGAAAATCCAAATTAAGATTTCTTATACTTGGTCAAAATAAGATTATTTGTTTGATTTTAGGGTTAGAAAGAAAATTTGTCAAAGTAATTTAGTCTTGATCTTTACCTTGATGAAATATGCACACTTCATGCACTTACACACTTAGGGTTCAAAAACAAAGATTCTTATGCCTTATATAAAAAAAAAGGAAAAAAATAAATCTAATTATTGATTAGCTAGGTGCTTTGGCCTAAACAAGCCTTAGTATTTACGTGAAAGATGATTAGATAAGTTTGAAAAAAAAATCCTTTGATTAAGTTGGGTATTTGTGCCTAATAAAGCACAAGTATTCACGCCTAAAAAGGTTCATATCATAAAATCCTTAGTTTTGTGGCCTTATTTGCTCGAGTCCTTAAGTCCGAGGGGTGTTTTCTCATCCGGTGCCCTAAGACCGTCTGGTTTGGGAGTCATCGATTAAAGGCTCTTTACATGGGCAGATTAGAAAGCCTAAACTAAGGAATAATACCACCAAAAAATATATATAAATAAATAAGGCATAAGAGTTAGATTTAATGAGCCCTTAGTCAAAATTTTCACAGTCACAAGTGCATATGACTTAGGGTAAAGTAATAGACTAGATGAGAAGTACAATTTGACCCTTACTCTACTTGATAACAAATTTTTGAATAGAGACTAAGTTTAGGAATGAAAAATTTAGTTTTCCTATAACTTATAGATTGCTTAGATCTTACAATTATATTTCAAATATTTTTCTCTTTCAAAATGCTTTTCGAAAATACTAACTCTTTATTTCCCTTTCTTTATGGATTTTGTGGGTGCAATCCGCTGAAAACCCTCACGAGACAAAACTCGTCCTCTAGGGGTAACCTAGAGGTTTAACGGCTTGTTGCACATGCTCAGTGCAATCGCGTGACCTGCGAAAGTGGTCTAATAATCCTTAGTATAGTTTAGTTGTTTTGCTCGAGGACGAGTAAAAGATAGGTATGGGGGTGTGATTGGTCGCTAATGTTGCATATTTAATATCATATTTCCATACTTATTTTAGAATAAAAGCCTGCATTGTCCTAATTAATTGTTTAATTTATTTGCAGGCCCATTCTTTAAGGAGATGAAGAGAAATGAACCCAAAGTCCACCAAAATTTTAAATTAAATCAGAGTTAATTCACACTGAATCAGGGCAAAATCAAGAGGTTGAAAACTGGTTGAGAAGAATCCTCTCAGAATCGATCGGTTGAAGCAAAGATCAAGCAAGTTTGATTCAGATTCTGACTGGATATATTTTAGTATTCGAATCATAACTTTTGCTACAGAATCTCAATTCTGATGATTCAAGATGATCTAGAAAGCAGACTGACAGAGCTACAATCTTATGTGATCATTATTTGTAATTCTGTCATTTGATAAGTGATATTCAGCAATCAACACGCCAACAAACTGCAGATCAGAACTGAATATCCACCTCAAATCAAGTTGAAGATAAGGGGAGTTCAAAAATTGCCAGATTTACTTATCTTCATACTCCTCTACCCTCTCCATTTCTCCTATAAATACCTGCACTCAAAGGCAAAAGGGACGCCAATGCAGATTAGGATTTAGCCTAGTTTTAATTCTTTGTAGTTTAGGTTTTCTTTCTTTTTATGTAACTTGTATGTAAACTTAGGGTAGAAGAAGATTCATGTAAGTAAGAGAGAGGCTGACGTTGAGAATGACACCGATGTACCCTCCTCCTTTCTTTCATTGTCTCAGCAAGTAATAAAGGTAAATGCTTTGTTTGTTTTCTATTCTGCTTTACTTTACATCTGTTTTGCTTTCCACTTCCTCTTCTACTTTACCTTGGTTGTATTTGTTGATTGTACAAGTGAATTCCAAAGCAAGTATAATTAAGCTACGTGAGAGCCAGCAATAGTTCATGAAGACGTTCTCCTCTTCCAAGGTCCGCATCACTTCGTTCTTCTTATGCTTGACGATATAATGTGCACGGGGACCGAGCTCGAATTTATGATCTATGCGTTGAACGCCTTCGAAGCAAAAAGGTAGAACTTGCAAAAAAGGTTTCCAATTAAGTCATCAATCAACCTAGGTAAGTATCTCTTCACTTTTCTTTACTTCTTTTCTTTCTTTTTTAGTATAGATCACAAACCATCTCCTCCAACTCTTTCTTCTCCACTTCATTGTACATAGTCGCTTTTATTGTTTTCTGATTTTTCACCTTCTTCATCTTTCATTCTCTTCTAACATAACATAATTCTTTCACTTTTCTTAACTTAAAAACAGAGAAGAACCTTCGCTTTTATTCTTAACGATTTCAATAAAGAACCGTAAAGCTTCCATCGCAAACCCTCCTTGTGGATCACGACCCGCATAGCCACTTGCTATAGCGGAAGAATTGAGCACTTGCACATCTCCTTTCTTTAGTTCTATAATTCCGTATTTTGTGTGCAGGTTTAGCCTCAATCACTTAATATATGCAAAAACATAAGCATGCATATATAACTCAAATTATTCTCCCCCTTTTTGTCAATCATCAACAAAGGGGTAAACAATCAAAACAATAAAATGAGGGGTAAAAATCTTTCTCCCCTTTTAAGTCAATCAAAGCAATAAAACAATGTTCTCCCCTTTTTGTCTAAAACAAAAACAAGGTCAATAAGGGGTGACTATAAACAACATGATATCAATAGATAAATATGTCAATGAAGCATCTTGATATCAATTGAAAGTAAACAAAGATCAATAAATGTTATATGCTATATACATTCATGAAGAGGAAGACGCTAAGTTAGCTTCCCTACACATATGCATTACATGAAGGAGCGATGTTAAGCCCTAATTCACATAACACACATTATGTAATGCATAAGAGGAGATGTGACGCTCCCCCTTTACACGTGTACCACATAAAGAAGAGATGTTAAGCTCTTCAATACAAGATACACTCATCATGAATCTATATGTAGATAGTCAATACAAATCAAAACTTTTGTATATTTTTCTCTAAACAAAATTTTTAGATACCAATTTAAAACACAAGACATCTTGATATCAAAAGATAGTATATTTTTAAGTCATATAAACAATTGAAATGACTATTTTCTATTATAAAGTAAGGGAGTAGAAATACAAATACCAATTGAAATATGAAAAACGAATTTTCTCCCCCTTTATGAAATACCAACAAAAATTATGTTCACTTTTATTTTAACAAGCCTACGCATTGTTAAAAAAAATTGAAACAAACATATATATGTATGGAAAATAGATACCAATTGAAATTGATATACTTGGAATGAAGCATACATACACATAAACACATATGAGTATACAAGAAATGTCAAGATTGATACCAATTGAAAGAATTCAATGATACCAATTAAATCAACAATAATAATCAAGTGTATATCTCATATAATCTACCACCCAATCATGGTTCAAGTTTTAAATGATTTTCATTTTAAAGCATACATGACCATGATCTCCCATCCAACCTCCCATAAAGGGAAGGGGTTTTCAAAAATAGATTTGAAAATAAGTTTGTTTGAAAAACTCTACCAAAATGAAGAATAGCGTAACTAGTTAAATGGAAAAACTTTTAAACTAGTACGAAATCCTTCAAGTAAGGAATAAAAACAAATATTTTCATGAAAATATGAAATTCACAAAATAGTCAACACTCATAATCAATTAAGCATAAATATGACTCATGAAAACAAACACATGAGTAAACAATAAATGTGAGTGTACAAATACAATGTGAAGATCATAATCATGAATGATTGGCAATTAAGCTCAATATTCCTTAAAACACGAAAATATGAAAATCATCAAAACTTATTTAATCTTCATGGCATATGTATGTCAAGTACAAATTAAAATATACATACATATCCAAAACACAACGAGTCCACAAAATATATGCATTAAGGCACGTGGCTCAAACAGGATAAACATGTATATGTAATAGTTTGGACATGATAGACATGTACATGAAGTTAAACAATTAAACACAAAATCAAGAAAAACTAAATCTTCACCAAAACGAATTTCATTTCAAGGTATATGTAAAAATTGTCAACACAATAAGTATACATACATATCCCTAAACACAATTGAGTCCATATATAGATTTGCATGAAAGGCAAATGACTCAAGGGGTGTATATGTATATCTTAAAGTTTGGCAATACAAACATATACATGAAGTGAAACACACAATCATAAGACAAATTCAAAATGAGAATACAAGTTTAAAATGTATGAATCATCAAAACTAGACTATACTAGCACATCTAATGGGTTCAAATAAGCATTCAAGCCCAAACATATATAAATTTATTTGTAGCCCACTATATACACAAGTATATACCTAGTTTTAGTAAAAACTAACATCTAAACAAGTAATCTTAACATGAAGCATAAAACGGGATAAAAATCAACATGATAAACAAAAACATGATTATTAGGAAAATTCACAAGTTATTAGAACTATGATATATGCAATATCAACCAAAAAAAAAATGAGAACACAAAAGAATTTATCCATATTAAACATGAGTGTCTCAAAATAACTAAACATGTATATCACAAGTCTAATAAGCATGACATTTCATACTAATCATTAAACAATAAAACATGCTATAAACAATGAATATTGAAAGCATGAAAACAATAAATGGGAGTTAGGAATCGTTACCAAAACCTAGAAGGCAACTTTCCTTGTCTCCAAAACATGGTGGTCCTCTCCACCAAATCTTCCCTTGAAAGTGATGCATCCAAATGATTTCCTTTAAGCTCGGAACGCATCCACTCCAAGATGTCTTCACCTCACGTCATGTGAGAGCCCACACCTACATTAAACAAAGGAGGGGTGGTCTTTGGTACCCATATCTTATTGGGTCCATGGGGGTTAGTACCTTCTCTAACCCAAACAAACTTCTTTGCTAAATTCTCAACATGTAAACGATCATAGCAAAATTTAGCAAGATGGCCTTTTCGGCCACAATGTGTACATGTGTACACATGAGCATACATGTGTTGATGGTGTCCGTGTGGAGCATGTGTATGCCGTGGAGGGTGTGCATGCATAAAAGATGGAACTTATTTCTTTCGAACCAAGGATTCCAAGCGTGTATGGTTCTTAGTACATTGGCTCATAGTGGAGTCCAAATAATCCATTTTCTTCTTCAACATGTTTATATCCTTTTTAATCATAGAAGAAGTGGAGCATATAAGGGGTGATCTAGGTGAAACTACCCTAGCAGGGCAAACATGTTCATCAATCTTATTTTTCAAAACTTCATTTTTCTTTAAACAAACATCTAAATCATTTGAAATGGAAATTATTTTATTTTTCAAAGCAACATTCTCTTTTAAAACAAAATCAATTTTTGAAGACAAGTTTTCATTTTTCTTCAAAAGAGTTTCACAATCATTTTAGATTTTAAAATTCATTTTCTTTAAGTGCAAGTTCTAATTGAGATCTCAATGAATCCCTTTCATTAGAAATCTCCATCTTCTCTTGCAAAACCATATTAAGTCTAGAAAATAAATCTTTATTATCTTTTTCAAAGCCTAGACTTTTCTTTTTCAAAATCTTATATTTTTCAATCATTTTTTCACAAACAATCGATAGTTCTTCATTTAAGGCATGAGCATCGTAATCATCACATGAAGAACTAGCATACTCATTATCATCTAAGTTGGTTTCCGAGTGTACCTCAAGGGAGTCATTCCCTTGGACCGTATAGCATTGTTATGGCTCGAATTCTCCACTAGTCTCCTCTTCTTGGATTTGTACTTGAAGCTCGGAGGTGGTGGTGGTTGTTGTCAACTTGTTCCACACTGCAAAAGCGGAATCAAGGTTAGAAACACTCATAAGATATTCTTTAGATAAAGTGCTTCTAATGGCCTCTAGGGCTTGTGCATTGGCCCCTATATGATTGCTATCACTAAGGAAGGATTCCTTGGTAATGGCAAGGTAAACTTTATGACCTAGGGTTTGTAAATAAACGGTCATCCTAATCTTCCAAACATGAATGTTGGAAGGGTCAAACATAGGAGGGGTCATGAAGGCCATGGTAAACTATATGTGTGCAAACAAGCAAATGCAAATTATAGATTAGCAAGCAAATGGATCTCACTCCTAGGATGTTAAGCCTAAGTATCAGGAGCACTAGCTCTGATACCAATTGAAAAACACCTAGAGGGGGGGTGAATAGGTGTAAGTGCTAATCTAATGAACTATATGCACTAAATGCGGAAGCTAATGCAAATTTTGCAACACACTTAATACAATCAACAAGTGTAGCCGAATTCCCCGTGAAGGGCTCTGAACTAACTCCTCTTGATTCCCCTTGAATGGGTTGAGGTGCTATGTGAAGCTCGTGTTGATTAAGTACAAGTGAGGCAGACACAAACAACCAAGCATATACAAGATATAGCAATGTGAATTATGCAAGTTACAACACAAGCAAATAGATATGTATGATATGAATTATGCTCAACACAAGCAAATATGATATGATGTTATGAAAGATGCTTTGCATAATATAAAGAGAGAGAGGGTTAGAGAGACAATGGATCAATCACTAACACAAAGATATGTTTCGAGGTTCGAGCCCCTAGCTCTACATCCCCGCCTACACCACCGTGTAGGATTTCTAATCCACTATAGGAGTACCGAACTCCTCTCTCTATGCCACCGAGGCAATACAACCACAATCCACCTCTACCGAAGAGGGATAAGGCCCGTAGCCAATACAACCAACACAATCACCTCTACCGAAGAGGGATCCAAACTCAATACCACTCCGATCAACCTCTACCAAAGAGGGATACAACAAAAGCAAGGAGGGTTTACAACTTAGAGGCTTAACCTCAAACACTTCTCTTTTCTCTCTTTTCCTCAAAACAAAGATCCTAATAGATTAGGATAGTATGATAGCTCAAGTGTGGAAAAAACTAAGTGTTTTGATCAAAGAAAACTCTTCGGAAAACACAACAAATGATATAGAGATTTTTGCTCAAAAACAATTCCCAAAACCTAGTTTCTTTGAAATAACAAAACACTTAAAAACAAACAAGATGAATCTTTTTGCACTTTAAACTCTTTTAAAAAACTTCTTTTTAAAACCAGAGAATGGGAGAAAATCAGCTCTAAAAATCTTGGTGAAATCCTCAAACAAATGGGGTATTTATAGCCCCATCAGAAAACTTGCCGTTAGGTTGATGTGGCAGCCTGACAGGCTGACAGTCGACCGGCCCGGTCGACCGCCAACGGTCAGAAATGTGACCGTTGGGCAACCACGGTCGACCGGCCCGGTCAACCCAAACAAGCAGAGAGCACTGCTCTCAGACCGGTCGACCCGGACGGTCGACCGTCCCAGTGTCTCCAAACGTGCATAGATTTGTGCACGTCGGTCGACCGACCCGGTCGACCGACTTCAGCCAAGTCGACTAGGTCAGTTGACTTAGTCGACTGATTGAAGCTTGGAACAGAAATCTGGGTCAGAAAAACTGAGAAAAATATTTTATAAAAATCTTTTATCTTTTCTGAAAATCCCATAAAACTTGTTTTAACTTTTTATATTGAAACACAAACAAGTGATAAAAATTTCAAGACATATATCAATCATATCAATTCATTTTTGAGTCTTGCAAATTTTATCAAAAACAAAACTTGTATTTTTATCAAACATGATTTTTCCAAAACATGAATAGAATAGTCAAAATAAGTTTGTTTAAGAAGTTTAAGCATGCATTTATAAATAGAAACCATCTACTGTACATATAAACAAATTAAACTTGTTTTGATCTATTATTCATGAAAACCAAAATCCAAAACATAAATCTTTTGTGTGTTGTGCACTTGAGCATATCAACTATACTAAGCTTTACAAATGGATCTAAAACACACTATCTAAACTATGGATACCTAAGTCTTCTAGATGATCTTCATCTTCAAGTTGACTTGCTCCAAAACTTCATCCATGGGCTAGGCAATGTGTGATCTTGAAGCTTTGGCCCTGGAATCATCATGAAAAGCTTCTAAACTCCTTGTTGAAGCTAATCACCAACTAATATCTTGGTTAATGATCTGAAACTTAAACAACACAAGATTATTAGTAAACATAACTACATGAGTTAATCATCATCAAAACTAGGGTGGAAGGCCTTTGGGCCAACAGTACATACAGGTGAAAAGAAAAACTCCCCTCTCAAAACCCTAGCCTTGGCTATTTATAGACTTAGGGTTTTTACTTTTTTCATAAAAGTTCACAACATTTATTTAATTATACAGAAGAGCTATCAAAGTCAAATTGCACTAAAACCCCTGAACTTTACAAAATTGCGTTTTTATTCCAAGTGACTTCCAACTTCTCTGAATTGACTGTAGATTTAGCTGGTGTTTGTTTTGAGCATGGTAGAGCAGCACTAGTGCCAAGCATCCCATCTTGCCTTCAGTCTCCTGTTACACATCTTACAGTCTCCAGAGCATACTTTTGTGGTCCAGTTTTCTTTTGATAGCTCACTCTGTAAAACACCACTAAAAATACCCGAGCAGCATTATTTGTAGAAAATGATAGATAAATATGGGCATGAAAATATGACAAAATCATGCTGATCAAATACCCTCACACCTATCTTTTGCTAGTCCTTGAACAAAACTAATAAAAAGAAAAAGAAAAACTAAACTACTCTAACTCACTTTCGTAGGAATAACGGTTGCACTTAGCATGTGCAACAAGCTGTTAAACCCCTAGGTTACCCCTAGAGGACGAGTTTTATCTCGTGAGGGTTTTCAGTGGATTACACCCACAAAATCCAAGAAAGTTAAAGATTAAGAAATAAATAAAAGTAAAATAAGGATAACCGAAAATCAAGAAAAGAAAAACAAATCAAAATTTTATTTTATTTTATTTTATTTTTAGTTAACTAGCTAGAAAGATCATCAATTTCCATGAGTTTCATTTTCAAGTAAAACCTCAATTCAAGATATCATATTGGCTATAAAATAAAGTTTCAAATCCAAAACTTTACACCACCTGTCCTAAGTTTCAGATCCTATGTACCCCGTGATCGTGATGAGTTCTTAAGCTTGAGAATATTTAATTACAACTTTCATTTTTTTTAGCTATCTTTCGCGTAGATACTGAGGCTTCCTGAGGCCAAGGCACCTAGCTAATTGATAATCAAAATTTTTATGTTTTTATAATGTCTTGTCCTATTAGGCTTTCTCAGCTAGCCATATAGCGAGCTTTGGGCCAATGCTCCCAAACCAGATGGTCTTAGGACAATAAGTGTAAAGACACTCCTACGGACTTAATTACTCAAGCAACTGAGACCACAAGACAAGACTTATTAATATCTATTTTACTATATAATAAATTTTCTTTTCTTTTTTTTTAGTTGCAATCAATATCCCAAGCCTATGAACTAATAGTGTAAGTGTTATTGGGTACATAATCACTTAGACTAAGTTTAGATGGTATGTCCGTTTTAGATTCTAATCTTTATTTTAAGACTTTATAACTCTTTCATCTTGATCTTACCGTTAAAATCCACTCATGGATACTAAATCACTCACATACTAGCTAATTATTTGCAGAAAATTTTCAACTTATTTTTCTTTTTTTTTCAAAATTTTTCTTTATGACTCCTAAAAGAAAATAAAGATAAATAAAGGAAAACAAAACCCTAAAAGCAAAACAAATAAAATAACAAAAATGACTCTTAAAAGAGAAAAAATGTGAATCTCCCCCCGCACCTAAACTGTCATGTCCTCATGCACACAAGTGAATACAGGGATAAAAATAATGTAGCATGTAATTTACACATCCAAAACATGCACACACTCATGATGATCATGCAATCCAAGCATATAAAAGATATAAAATTATAAACAGTATGCTAGAATTAAAAATACTCGTAGTGCACTAGAAAATCAAGTTGTCGAATCAACGAAAATTCTCCATGTGTGTGGTGGATGCCTCCTTGCTTATCCTATATCACTTGTAATAAACTCGGCACATAGGTTATAGAAAGAGATAAATAAAAGACTCTAAACACTATACTGACTCCTTATGGTTATTAGAAATCATAAAACAAGTGGATGAAGATGAAGCAGGTTATAGCGAAAATGTACATACCTTCACCTGAGCTACCATGATTAGCAATTGGAGGTTCCTGGTCGGGTTCATCATTCGGGGTTGGTAGCTGGAATCTCAAGGCTCGTTCTAACTCATCTCTGCTTCCCGTGTGTGATGGCAGTGCAAGGTTGTGCAACCCTACAAAATTCTCATGCATTGGCACATGTGGATAGAGCCTGTGTTGCCAATTATGAATACCCAGACGAAATTCAGTGTCGGTAGCAATTGGTTGCATAATTCGGTTAACATATTCATTCACCGACTCTCCTTCGTCAAAACCAAATTCCAAAAACGGCGAGTTGTAGTCCAGAAAACCGTTCTCGTCATCCCAAAGGCCATGGTCTATATCTGGGTTTGCCATGTTCTTAATTTTCCCACTTGCTTTGTTAGCGTCTAAAACATAGAATCAGTAAGTTAGTTTTTTATTTTTTTAATTAATTAATTTATTTATTTATTTTTATTTTTTATTATTATTATTTTTAATACATACAATTACAGATTCAATGTATGAACAGCTCATCCAGCGTATTGGGGGTCATGAAGACTCATAACCTCCTCATTATCGCTCATAGGTATTTCGAAGAACGGCTTTAAACGTTGCCCATTAACCTTGAACACTGCACCGTTTTTCGTATCTTCTATCTCCACTGCTCCATGTGAAATTACCCCACGCACCACGAATGGTCCCGTCCATCTGGATCTCAACTTACCAGGAAATAAATGCAACTTAGAATCATATAACAGAACTTTCTGACCAGGTGTAAATGACTTTCGCAAGATTGCTCTGTCATGGAACACCTTTGTCTTTTCCTTATAGATTCTGGCATTCTCGTACGCTTCATTTCTGATTTCTTTCAACTCGTTGAGTTGAAGCTTTCTATGTGCGCTTGCCATGTCAAGATCAAAATTGAGCTGCTTTATGGACCACATGGCTCTGTGCTCCAACTCTACTGGTAGATGGCATGCTTTCCCAAAAATAAGCCGATATGGAGACATTCCAAGATTGGTTTTAAAAGCAGTTTGATACGCCCACAGAGCATCTACTAATTTTAACGACCAATCTTTGCGATTCAAATTTACTGTTTTCTCCAAAATCTGCTTGATTTGCCTGTTGCTTACTTCCACTTGACCGCTCGTTTGTGGATGATAAGGAGTTGACAGTTTATGAGTAATTGAGTACTTTCTCATCAGAGCCTCAAAAGAACGGTTACAGAAGTGGGTACCATTGTCGCTGATAATTGCACGTGGCGCACCAAATCGAGAAAAAATATTCTCTTTTAAAATTTTACAACAATCTTGTTGTCATTGGTCCTGCTTGCCACAGCTTCTACCCATTTGGACATATAATCAACAGCAACTAAAATGTAAAGATTTTCAAATGAGTTTGGGAATGGTCCTATGAAGTCAATTCCCCACTCATCAAATATTTCGACCGTTAATATTGGGTGTAACGGCATCATGTTCCTCCTTGTGATTCTGCCCACATGTTGACAACGAGTGCAACATTTGCAGAACTCGTGAGCGTCTTTAAAGAGGGTGAGCCAATAAAAACCACACTGCAGGACCTTTTCTGCAGTCTTCTTTGCTCCGAAATGTCCCCCACAAGCTTGGTCATGGCAGAATGACAAGATGCTTTTGTGTTCTTCTTTAGGGACACACCTCCTAAAGATCTGATCAGGACAGTACTTCCACAGATATGGATCATCCCAATAGAAGTATTTCAATTGAGAGTGAAATTTATATTTGTATTGTCTTGACCATTCTTCAGGTGTTTTCCTGGTCACAAGGAAGTTGACAATATCAGCGAACCATGGCTCTCTTATCATGGCAAACAGTTGCTCATCAGGAAAGTGTTCGTTTATGGGTACATTAGAGGATGGAGCGTTTAGTAGACGGGACATGTGATCAGCCACCAGATTGTCGGTCCCCTTTTGTCCTTAATTTGAAGGTCAAATTCTTGAAGTAGCAATACCCATCTTATCAGTCGTGCCTTCGCATCTTTCTTTGTCGGCAAGTATTTTAGAGCAGTATGGTCAGTGTAAACAGTGATTTCTGAGCCAATCAAGTAAGACCTAAACTTTTCAAGCGCAAAGACCACGGCTAAGAATTCTTTCTCTGTTGTGGAGTAGTTGAGTTGTGCATCGTTCAGTGTCCTACTGGCGTAATAGATCACATGAGGCTGCTTGTTAATCCGCTGCCTGAGGACTGCACCAATCGCGTAATCAGACGCGTCACACATTAGCTCAAAGGGTTGGCTCCAATCTGGTGCATGAATTATAGGGGCTGAAATTAGCTCCTTCTTTAAGATCTCAAATGCCTCAAGGCATTCTGGGAAAAAAACAAATGGGACATCCTTGGCGAGTAGGCTGGTTAATGGGCGAGCAATCTTGCTGAAGTTTTGTATAAATCGTCGATAAAAACAAGCATGTCCCAGGAATGATCTGATATCCTTAACTGATTTAGGAGGTGGGAGATGAGCTATCAAATCCACTTTCGCTTTGTCCACCTCTATCCCTTTCTTTGAGATTACATGACCCAGAATAATGCCTTGTTGGACCATAAAGTGACACTTCTCCCAATTCAGTGTCAGATTCTTTTCTCTGCATCGAGCGAGAACTAGGTTGAGATGGTGAAGGCATTCTGAGAAGGAATCTCCAAAGATTGAAAAATCATCCATGAATACCTCGAGGAATCTTTCCACCATGTTAGAAAAGATACTGAGCATACATCGTTGGAATGTTGCAGGTGCATTGCACAACCCAAAGGGCATGCGTCTGTATGCAAATGTTCCAAACAGACATGTGAATGTAGTTTTCTCCAGATCCTTAGGAGCTATTGGGATCTGATTATAACCAGAGTACCCATCGAGAAAGTAATAATATTCATATCCGGCTAGACGTTCCAACATCTGGTCAATGAATGGCAAAGGAAAATGATCCTTTCTTGTCTCCGCATTGAGCTTTCTGTAATCGATACACACTCGCCATCCTATCTGAATTCGAGTAGGTATAAGCTCATCATCATCGTTCTTGACCACAGTGATTCCTGACTTTTTCGGCACCACTTGCACAGGACTCACCCACGAGCTGTCGAGATTGGATAAATGATTCCATTATCGAGGCATTTCAAAATATCTTTTCTTACTGCCTCCTTCATTACAGGATTCATTCTGCATTGGGGGTCTCTTCTTGGTTTGGCATCTTCAATTAGGTGGATCCGATGCTGGACAATGGTTGGACTTATCCCTTTTATATCAGCCATTGTCCAACCTATAACTTCCTTGTTCTCCTTCAATACAGACAAGAGCGATTCCTCTTGGTTCTTACTCAGATTGGAAGCTATTACGACCGGAAGCTTTTCTTCCTCACCTAAATAGGCATATTTTAATGTGTCAGGAAGAGGTTTTAGCTCTAAGTTAGGTGGCTCCTCCACAGATGGTCGAAGTGGTGCTTGAATTCCCTCATCAAGTGATTCATAAAGAGGCTCCCAGTGCGTTGTACACACTTGATCAGCTCGTACGAACGCTTCATCAAAGTCTTGTTCCATTTCGTCAGGCTCTAACTCTTAGTCAAGATACTCGATGTTTGATCCTTCATCTTCAAAATGTTCGCTTGATATCCCTTGGATCATGTTGACATCAACAGGTTGGTCAGAGTGATCGCATGGTTGCTTTCTAAGATTGAAAATATTGAGATCAATGGTCATGTTCCCAAAGGTGAGCTTCATTAACCCACTACGACAATTGATCAAAGCATTTGATGTTGCCAAGAAAGGTCGGCCAAGAATCACAGGAATTTGCCCTCTCGGGTTTTCCACCGGTGCAGTTTCAAGGACAACAAAATTGACTGGAAATATGAATTCTCCAACCTTGATCAACACATCCTCCACCTCGCCCTTTGGGATTTTTACCGATCTATCAGCCAGTTGCAAGGTAATCCCTGTAGGTTTTAACTCGCCCACTCCTAACTGCTTGTAAACTGAGTATGGAAGCAAGTTGACACTTGCCCCCAAATCTAGTAAGGCCTTGTCAATCATTGTAGTCCTAATAGTGCAGGATAGAGTCGGACATCTAGGGTCCTTGTATTTCACTGGCATTGTGCTCTTTATGATCTCGCTAATATTTGCAGCAAGAAAGACCTTCTTAGGAGTTTGATGAGCTCGTTTCTTTGTGCACAGGTCCTTCAAGAACTTTGCATATGATGGAACCTGTTCAATAGCTTTAAGGAGAGGAATATTCACTTTGACTTGCTTGAAAATTTCCAAGATCTTCTCCATCTGCATTGTGTTCTTCTTAGATCGGAGCCTATTTGGAAAGGGAGCCGGTGGATCATATGTAGGCTCAATAACTTCTTCAGTTTCCTTGTCACTTGCTTTGCTAGAGCTTGAGGGTGATGGATCGGTCACAGGGTCAGTTGATTTTGTATGACCATAGACTTCCACCTGATTGTCCACCTCTTTCACAGACCGTAATATGTGGATCGCATTCAGTTGAGCTGAATGCGAAGTGTTATTATTAGCTCTAGTATCCCTAGGGTTAATCTCAGGTTGACTGGGGAAAGTCCCTCTTTCTCTTTCACTCATTTGAGATGACATCTTACTCATTTGCGGCGTGAGTTGTTGTATGGCTTGTTGATTGGACTGCAACATCTGATTTGTCGATTGCATAAATGAGTTGAAGTTCTTCTCCATGGTGTTCAACTTTTGATCACTCCCAAATCCTGGTTGTGGCATTGATGGATTTCAATATGTTGGATTGGATTGTGGTGCCACAAAGGCCGGTTGTTGTTGATATTGAAATGTGTTTGGCCTCGTGTACTGTGAACCACTTGGTTGGAAGGTGCTTGTTGCCCCTCCTTGATATCCTCCTCCTTGATTCCAAGGTTCGGGTGATTCTTCCACCCTGGATTGTATGTTGGTGCAAATGGATCATTCCTTTGTCGCTGATAAGTGCCGTTTAACTGTTGTCCCTGACTATTCATCAGTGGGTTTGGAAGGAATGGGCAATCTTCCATGACATGAGTTGGAGATTGACAGTTAAAGCAACTTGGAACAGAGGTCTGATTCACTTGATCGAACTGCTGAGGAGGAGTCCCCTTGCTTTCCAACACTTCAATCCTTCTCATCAGTGTGGCCATCTTTGCTTCAGCTGCAATGGAGTTTTCGATCGAATGTATGCCACTCCTCGATGTGGCGGTTGAATTTGTGGTTGGTGGCTTCTCATTAAACCCTTCCCACTGCATGGTTTTCTCTACCATCTCTTCGAGGAATATCCATGCAGCATCATCTGTCATCCTCATGAAGTCACCGTGACTCATGGATCAAGAAGGGTTTTCGAGTTGTAATCGACACCCTCGTAGATTATCTGACAGAGACGCCACTTCTCTATGGCATGATGGGGACATTGAGCTAGAAGGTCCTTAAACCATTCTAAGTATCTCCAAAATGGTTCTTTGTCCCATTGTCTGAATTGATTGATCTCAGATCGAATCCTTACAGTCTTGTGCATTGGAAAATTTTTTTTAGAAAGACTGCAACAAACTCTGCCCATGTTGTAATTGAGTTTGTTGTGAGGCTGTAAAGCTACTTTTTAGCATTGTCCCTGAGTGAGAAAGGGATGAATCTTAGTTTGACTCCATCTTCACTCAGCTGCCTAATTCTCATCATTGCGCACACCTCCTCAAACTCATTGATGAACATATATGCATCTTCATATTCCTGTCCGGAGAATTTGGGGAGCATAGTGATGTATTGTGGCTTCAACTCGTAGTTGTTCTCAGTGGCTTCTGGCAATCTGATGCATGACGGGTGTGATGATCGAGGAGGGTAACATCGGTCCATGAGGACCATTGGTGGAACAGGGTCAGTCATCTTGATCTCGTTCGTATCTATGCTGACAAGACGTCCTTTTGAGTCGCGTTCCCAAGCTGACATATATCAGCATAGGAATTGAGTTGGAAAATGTGATGTTTGGGTAGCACTAATATTTTTTTTAATTATAATGATTTTTTTATGATTTTAATTTTTTTTTATTTTTTATATATATTTTTTTTAATTTTTTTCGGTAAACGTGCTAAGACTAAAGAGGACACCGATCCCCAACAACGGCGCCAAAAACTTGATGGGGAGATTCTGTCTCCTCGTCTTAAATAACCGCAAGTGCACGGTCGTTCGATGTAGCACTTTAGGGTCGGTCCACAAGGACAGGTGGTTCTTTTGGTTTCAGCACTTTAGACGAATTGATCAAAAAATTTGTGGGTTTGTGAGCTATGTGAACTAATTATAATAAAAGAAAAGTCAAGCACTTAGGATCGAATCCCCTAAACTAGCATCAAGCGGTCAATTTTGGTCTCCATACCAGTTTGTAATACACACCAAATCTCTATGTCTAAGAGTCACATTAATTCTGAACACTAGATTTAAGCACAAACTATTATTCAGTCACATGGTCCATCAAAGGTAAATTAACTAAATTAAATAAATAGCATAAATGCAACAGACCCTAAGCATGGACCATTAACCCCGATACATAGCCTGCCAAATAAGTAGTGACTCTAAAAATAATCTCCTAAAAGTTATAGGTCAATTGGTGTGCATACAGTCATAAATAGGAGAATGACTCGGTCCACAAGAATTAAGTCTAGGTTCATCTCCCCTAAGCACTTGCAGCAAATTAGGCACTCATGATAAAATTAACAATAAACTAAACTAATTAAATCAGTTTAAAATTTTCTAAATTTAATTAAACAATTAACAGAAAACTCTAATTAATTAAACTAATGAAACTATTTAAAAAATAATAAATAAATAAAATTAAAAGGTTACCTTGCACGGCTGAGGCCTTCACCTGCAGGTAAGCTTGTGGGGGGGGGGGGGTCGCCTTCCACTTCAAATTGGAGCACTCAAAGGGGCTCCTTTGTTCCAATCAAAGGGCGCCAAGTAGGCGCCTGGTCTTCAAACTGAAGGCGCCAAGGGAGCCTGTGAATGGCTGGGTATGGCGCCTGTGAATGGCGCCTGCCTTCTTCAAATTATTAGCGCATTTCAAAAACTTGATGGGGAGATTCTGTCTCCTCGTCTTAAATAACCGCAAGTGCACGGTCGTTCGATGTAGCACTTGAGGGTCGGTCCACAGAGACAGGTGGTTCTTTTGGTTTCAGCACTTTAGACGAATTGATCAAAAATTTTGTGGGTTTGTGAGCTATGTGAACTAATTATAATAAAAGAAAGTCAAGCACTTAGGATCGAATCCCCTAAACTAGCATCAAGCGGTCAATTTTGGTCTCCATACCAGTTTGTAATACACACCAAATCTCTATGTCTAAGAGGCACATTAATTCTGAACACTAGATTTAAGCACAAGCTATTATCCAGTTACATGGTCCATCAAAGGTAAATTAACTAAATTAAATAAATAGCATAAATGCAACAGACCCTAAGCATGGACCATTAACCCCGATACATAGCCTGTCAAATAAGTAGTGACTCTAAAAATAGTCTCCTAAACGTTATAGGTCAATTGGTGTGCATACAGTCATAAATAGGAGAATGACTCGGTCCACAAGAATTAAGTCTAGGTTCATCTCCCTAAGCGCTTGCAGCAAATTAGCTACTCATGATAAATTAACAATAAACAAAACTAATTAAATCAGTTTAAAATTATCTAAATTTAATTAAACAATTAACTTAAAACTCTAATTAATTAAACTAATGAAACTATTAAAAATAATAATAAATAAATAAAATTAAAAGGTTACCTTGCACGGCTAAGGCCTGCACCTGCGGTAAGCTTGTGGGGGGGGGGGCTTCCTCTTCAAATTGGTGCACCCAAAGGGGCTCCTTTGTTCCAATCAAAGGGCGCCAAGTAGGCGCCTGGTCTTCAAGCTGAAGGCGCCAAGGGCGCCTGTGAATGGCTGGGTATGGCACCTGTGAATGGCGCCTGCCTTCTTCAAATTATTTTTTTATTTTTATTTTTATTTTTTGAAAGCCTCAAAATTTCAGATCTAGAAAATGTACGTACAGGTGAAAAGAAAAACTCCCCTCTCAAAACCCTAGCCTTGGCTATTTATAGACGTAAGGTTTTGATTTTTTTTCATAAAAGTCCACAACATTTATTTAATTATACAGAAGAGCTATCAATGTCAAATTCCACTAAAACCTCTGAACTTTACAAAATTGCATTTTTATTCCAAGTGACTTCCAACTTCTCCGAATTGACTGTAGATTTAGCTGGTGTTTGTTTTAAGCATGGTAGAGCAGCACTAGTGGCAAGCATCCCATCTCGCCTTCAGTCTCCTGTTGCACATCTTACAGTCTCCAGAGCACGCTTTTGTGGTCCAGTTTTCTTTTGATAGCTCACTCTGCAAAACACCACTAAAAATACCCGAGCAGCATTATTTATAGACAAATGATAGATAAATATGGGCATGAAAATATGACAAAATCGTGCTGAACACCACCCTAAAATTTACCATCTCAAAATCTACCTTCCTCAAAATTTTCCCTTCCCCTCCTCTTAAATTTGCAAAAGAAAAAAATTACTGTTCGCATGAACAATAACTTGTCGGTACTGTTTATGTGAAGAGTAACAGTGCCGCAAGCCCTCCTCCGCAACTACTCAAAAATAAGATTTTTAAATCTAATTTGGCTTTTTTGATGCTGTACAAGCCCTATCTGGTGAGAACTGATGTGTTTACTACACAAAAAACAGATTTTTTACATCTGATCTGGCTTCTGTGATGGGACTTCTCTGGTGAGATCTGCTCTATTTACTACTCAAAAATTAGATTTTTACATCTGATCTGGCTATTTAAGACTGTCTATGCTACTATCTAGTAACTAAGTTACTTGTTTCTCTTTATTACTGTCTATTTACTGCTACTACGGGCTATCTTTCTGGTGATTTTATAACTGATTGTGATGTCAGCTGTCACAAGTACTTCATGCGCTCTTGTTCCTCCATCTCGGCTCCCTTATTATACTGATAATACTCTCTCCGATACTGCCTCTGCACCTTCTGCTGCTCCTACTGTTCAAATATCATAGGATGAGTATGTACATGTTACGTCAGCTCATGTTCTATCAGACAGGTCATTCACCAACTCGTCCATCCTCTTCAGGTATGAATGCTTATTTTGCCTCTCCTCATAGACCTTGAATATTAGATTCAGAGCCTCATCTCATTGAAAAAACACCTAGAGGGGGGGTGAATAGGTGTATATGCTAATCTAACAATCTTTTTAAACAATTATGAATGAATGATGCAACGATCACGCAAAACAAGACTAAGAGCCGAATACTGTGAAGGGTTCTGAACTCCTTTCCCGTGATTCCTCTAAATAAGAGTTGGAGGTGCGTATTGCAATCTTGTTGTATGAGTTATGATCGACAATTGATTGAGGCTAAACCTGCACACAAAATACGAGATTATAGAACTTAAGAAAGGAAATGTGCAAGTGCTCAATTCTTCCGCTATAGCAAGTGGCTATGCGGGTCGTGATCCACAAGGAGGGTTTGCGATGGAAGCTTTTTTTATTGAAATTGTTAAGAAAATAAGCGAAAGTTCTTCTCTGTTTTATGTTATGAAAAAGAAAAAGAAAGTTAATGGTTAAAGTTAAGAAGAAAGCGAGAGATGAAGAAGGTGGAAAATCAGAAAACGATGAAAAGCGACTATGTACAATGAAGTGGAGAAGAAAGAGTTTGAGGAGGTGTTGGTCTATACTAAAGAAGTAAAAGAAAAGAAAGAGAGAAAAGTGAAGAAATACTTACCTAGGTTGAGTGTTGACTTACTTGGAAACCTTTTTGCAAGTTCTACCTCTTTGCTCCGGAGGCGTTCAACGCATAGATAATAAACTCGAGCTCGGTCCCCGTGCACATTATATCGTCAAGCATAAGAAGAACGAAGTGATGCGGATCTTGGAAGAGGAGAACGTCTTCATGAACTATCGCTGGCTCTCATGTAGCTTGGTTATACTTGCTTTGGAATTCACTTGTACACTCAACAAATACAACCAAGGTAAAGTAGAAGAGGAAGAGGAAAGCAAAACAAATGTAAAGTAAAGCAGAATAGAAAACAAACAAAGCATTTACCTTTATTACTTGCTGAGACAATGAAAGAAAGGAGTAGGGTACATCGTCGGTGTCACTCTCAACATCAGCCCCTCTCTCTTACTTACATGAATCTTCTTCTACCCTAAGTTACATACAAATTACATAAAAAGAAAGACTAAAAACCTAAACTAAGAAATGAAAACTAAGCTAAATCCTAATATGCATTGGCCTCCCATTTTCAGCGCAAGTACAGGCCTTTTATAGGCAAAACCCTAACCACCATGATCCCGGGGAGGTCGGGGGAGCAAACGCTCCCCCTAACTCCCCAACAAAGCCGCGAAAACGCGGCCCAAGCCGCGTTTCAGTGGCCAGGGTGTGGCCAGGTGGCTACACCCTGTTGGTGGGTCTCCCCGGTTTCTCCCTCTGACTTTATCTGGAGTTGTTTTTGCAGTTTGGCTCCGAGATTTTGAAAAAATGGCCTTGGATTCTTGGCTTTAACCGATCGATCCTGAGTGGATTCTTCTCAACCGGTTTCAACCTCTTGATTTTGCCCTGATTTTGTGTGTGCGAATTAATTCTAATTTAATTCAGAATTCTGGTGGGCTTTTGGGCTCATTTCTCTTCATCTCCTTAAAGATTGGACCTACAAATAATTAAACAAATAATTAGGACAATGCAGGATTTTATTCTAAAATAAGTATGGAAATGTGACATTAAATATGCAACATTAGCAACCAATCACACCCCCATACCTATCTTTTGCTCGTCCTCGAGCAAAACAACTAAATTATACTAAGGATTATTAGACCACTTTCGCAGGTCGCGCGATTGCACTGAGCATGTGCAACAAGCCGTTAAACCTCTAGGTTCCCCCTAGAGGACGAGTTTTGTCTCGTGAGGGTTTTCAGCGGATTACACCCACAAAATCCATAAAGAAAGAGAAATAAAGAGTTAGTATTTTCGAAAAGCATTTTGAAAGAGAAAAATATTTGAAATATGATTGTAAGATCTAAGCAATTTATAAGTTATAGGAAAGCCGAATTTTTCATTCCTAAACTTAGTCTCTATTCAGAAATTTGTTATCAATCAAAGTAAGGAGTCAAATTGTGCTTCTCATCTAGTCTATTACTTTACCCTAAGTCATATGCACCTTGTGAATGTGAAAATTTTGACTAAGGGTTCATTAACTCTACCTCTTATGCCTTATTTATTTTTATATATATACTTTTTTTTGTGGTATTATTCCTTAGTTTTATTAGGCTTTCTAATCTGCCCATGTAACGAGCCTTTAATCGATGACTCCCAAACCAAACGGTCTTAGGGCACCAGGTGAGAAAACACCCCCAAGGACTTAAGGACTCGAGCAAACAAGGCCACAAAACTAAGGATTTTATTATATGAACCTCTTTTAGGCTTGAATACTTATGCTTTATTAGGCACAAATACCCAGCTTAATCAGAGGATTTTCTTTTCAAACTTATCTAATCATCTTTCGCATAAATACTAAGGCTTGCTTAGGTCAAAGCACCTAGCTAATCAATAATTAGACTTTTTTTTTTTTTTCAAACTCATCTAATTATCTTTTGCATAAATACTAAGGCTTTCTTAGGCCAAAGCACCTAGCTAATCAATAATTAGATTTGTTTATATATATATATATTTTTTATAAGGCATAAGAATCTTTGTTTTTGAACCCTAAGTGTGTAAGTGTATGAAGTGTGCATATTTCATCAGGGTAAAGATCAAGACTAAATTACTTTGACAAATTATCTTCCTAACTCTATAAATCAAACAAATAATCTTATTTTGACCAAGTATAAGAAATCCTAATTTGGATTTTCCTATTCCTTAAAATTAACTTAATTTCTTACAAAATAAGTCAAAATATTGTTTCTATTTTTCAAAAAGTTTTTAAAAGTAAAGAAAAATGTTAAAATTTTTTTTATTATATATTTTTTTATTTTAAAGAAAAAGAAAAGTTATGTTAGACCCTCCCCCACACCTATCTCATGCATTGTCCTCAATGTATGAATTAATGCATAGATGCATGAAAAAGAAGAAAGGGAAGGAAAATGGTTACCTTAAGGTGGTGGTTCCGGTGGTGATCTGATTGGTCCACGAAACGCGGCCCAATCAACTTTTCTTGGGTCTCGGAGGAACCCACCAGCAATATCTTTAATATAACCCATTAAAAAGATAAATCCATGAATGATCTTTATTAAATATTTTACTCCATCTAATTTCCATATTTCATAATTGATTTCGGAGTCAAATTTATCAACCACCTCGTCCCAGAATGGAGTATGAAATGATAGGATGATTGACTTGGACTCATGAAGGATAGGAACTATTACCGACTCAGGAAGGTAACTTAAGTCAAGTAAAGGTTCAGGAGTCGAAAAAGGTTCAGAAATTGGGTCCAAGTCAAGGAGTTGAAACTCCAGTCCACATGTATTTTTCAACAATGGAATGTGACCTAATATGGGTGATTCCAGTTAAGGAATGATAGGTGGAGGAATCAAAACTGACTCTAAAATATTACTCAAGTTTGGTAACACAACAGGAGTCAATATTGATTCAGAAAGTTGAACTGGAGCACAGATTTGAGAATCTAGGTCACATATCTCATTGAGTTCAATATCAAAAAATTGAAAACTTGCCAATTTGTCAATAGGATTTCCAAAATTGTATAATTGGTCAAGTTCAATATGATCCTCAAGAATGGGTGATTCAATTTCATGATGAATTGGCACAGGATTCAATGTTGACTCAGGAAAAGATTAAAATCAGGTGAAGATACCGGAGTCATAATTGAACCATGAAGTAGAATTGAATCACTAAGTTGGGGTTCAGGATCATATTCATTTTCAAGTTCTATTTCAGGAAAAGGAAAACTTGCTAAACTGTCAATATCTTTTTCAAAATTTGAAGCTTGGGCAAGTTCAAGTGGTTGTTTTGAAATGGAATCTTGATTTTCAAGACTACATGACTCTTCGGCTCTAACAGAATGGTAAGTGACATCAGGACGGGGGAAACGTAGAGATTTGACCATCATATCTATATCACGATTACGAGTGTTTTGAGCCTAAGTCATGGCTTCAAGCATCTTTTCATAGTTGATAGGTTCATTGTTTTGATGAAAAGATGAAGAATTGTCTTGGAAGTGGTAGTGAAATTGTGAGTCCATCAGATTTTGGGATTTGTGTTTGGACTCACGCACACTCATTTCCAAAATTGATGGTTTCCTATTTTGGACGGGTGAAACTGAGTATGAATCTTGAACATAATGTGGACTGGGTGGAGAAGGAGGGCAAGGTGGTTGGAAATTATGCTCGGGGGAGGTGAATCCCTACTGACTCGGTGAAGAGTTGAAATCATTATGGAAATTATAGTTATTAGATGGGGGGTATGGGTCATATTGATTCGGATAAGACCAATCCAGCACACTAGGTTGGTCAAAGTTATGATATGCCGGGTTGGTAATATCCGAAAATGAAGTCGGTGTGTAATATAGATTATTATTGTAGTTGAAAAAATTATTATTATTGTCCATATCACACAATAGAATACAAACAAAGAAAAACAAACAAATAAACAAACAAAAAAGAAAAAATTCTAGCCTAAGTTAGGGTAGACTTAGGACCTAGACGACTCCTAACTGGTTAGACAGTCCACGGGAGGTCTAATGTAGACTTTAACCACAAGCTAATCAGCCAGGTCAGGGCAAGGTTGGTGGGAGGTTTTCCGTCAAAGACGTTCCTTAATTAAATAACCACCAACCTTCGGGCTTTCGGCCCTCAATCCCTTTCCTAGACACTGATTTTGCAGGAGTTAGATTCCAACATTTTTTCCCTTAGGATAATCTCCTAATTGAGTCCGAGATGTCCCTAGGGCCAACGTCTACTCAATTTTTGTTAGGCTTGGGTTAGTGAGTGCTTGAAATGTGATTTTTGGGCTAAGGAAGGGTGATTAAATCCCCACCTTATCTTGATAATGGGTTAGTGCCCTTAAGATCAATTTGTGCAAGTGTACAAGATATGTAAGATTCACTCAAAGCGATATAAATCAACCAAGAAGTGGTCCTATGCTACATGCAATGCAGACGTACCTTGCTCCAGCACTCTTCAATAGTAAATATAAATGAATTGAAAAGACGCGTGCCTAAAATGCAAACGTCTAATCAATTTTTAACTTTTGCAGCAAATGTTTTACTGTTGATTATTAGCAGGTTTTTGTGATGGCATATAAGAAATAAATAATTGCAGCAAACTAAAATTTGCAAACTAAGTAGCCCTACAAAAAGCTGTTAGTAGTCAACTCTTCATTGCCGTGGTTTCGCGGCTTTTGCCGTGGAAACGCGGCAATTCAGAGGGCCCTTGATCTCTGCTTTCTAGAGCAGAGGCCCAAGGCCACTTGTATGTCACTGCAATATTAATTTCCTGCTTTGATTGCCCTGTAACCTGCAACAGAGAAGAAACTTCGTTTAGTTCTAAAAAATTTTCAAAAAAAATCAGATTTCAATAAAAAATATGTTACCCTCCCGGTAACAGCGCCAAAATTTGATTGAGGCTAAACCTTCACACAAAATACGAGATTATAGAACTTAAGAAAGGAAATGTGCAAGTGCTCAATTCTTCCGCTATAGCAAGTGGCTATGCGGGTCGTGATCCACAAGGAGGGTTTGCGATGGAAGCTTTACGGTTTTTTAATGAAATCGTTAAGAAATAAGCGAAAGTTCTTCTCTGTTTTATGTTATGAAAAAGAAAAAGAAAGTTAATGGTTAAAGTTAAGAAGAAAGCGAGAGATGAAGAAGGTGGAAAATCAGAAAACGATGAAAAGCGACTATGTACAATGAAGTGGAGAAGAAAGAGTTTGAGGAGGTGTGGATCTATACTAAAGAAGTAAAAGAAAGAAAAAGAGAAAAGTGAAGAAATACTTACCTAGGTTGAGTGTTCACTTACTTAGAAACCTTTTTGCAAGTTCTACCTTTTTGCTCCGGAGGCGTTCAACGCATAGATCATAAACTCGAGCTCGGTCCCCGTGCACATTATACCGTCAAGCATAAGAAGAACGAAGTGATGCGGATCTTGGAAGAGGAGAACGTCTTCATGAACTATCGCTGGCTCTCACGTAGCTTGGTTATACTTGCTTTGGAATTCACTTGTACACTCAACAAATACAACCAAGGTAAAGTAGAAGAGGAAGAGGAAAGAAAAACAAATGTAAAGTAAAGCAGAATAGAAAACAAGCAAAGCATTTACCTTTATTACTTGCTGAGACAATGAAAGAAAGGAGTAGGGTACATCGTCGGTGCCACTCTCAACATCAGCCCCTCTCTCTTACTTACATGAATCTTCTTCTACCCTAAGTTACATACAAATTACATAAAAAGAAAGACTAAAAACCTAAACTAAGAAATGAAAACTAAGCTAAATCCTAATATGCATTGGCCTCCCATTTTCAGCGCAAGTACAGGCCTTTTATAGGCAAAACCCTAACCACAATGATCCCGGGGAGGTTCGGGGAGCAAACGTTCCCCTAACTCCCCAACAAAGCCGCGGAAACGCGGCCCAAGCCGCGTTTTTAGTGGCCAGGGTGTGGCCAGGTGGCCACACCCTGTTGGTGGGTCTCCACGGTTTCTCCCTCTGACTTTATCTGGAGTTGGTTTTGCAGTTTGGCTCCGAGATTTTGAAAAAATGGCCTTGGATTCTTGGCTTTAACCGATCGATCCTGAGAGGATTCTTCTCAACCGGTTTCAACCTCTTGATTTTGCCCTGATTTTGTGTGTGCGAATTAATTCTGATTTAATTCAGAATTCTGGTGGGCTTTTGGGCTCATTTCACTTCATCTCCTTAAAGATTGGGCGTGCAAATAAATTAAACAAATAATTAGGACAATGCAGGCTTTTATTCTAAAATAAGTATGGAAATGTGACATTAAATATGCAACATTAGCAACCAATCAACAATATATCAAGAAATGAATAATATGCAATGATGATGTGCACACAAGATATATCACAAGTAATGAAAGCAATATCACAAACTAGAAACAATGAGTAAAGGATAGCAATTGAAAGTAAAGATAAATAGAGAGCAAGAGCAAAAGACAATCGCAAACACAAGTATTTGTTTCGAGGTTCGAGCCATCGCTCTACTCCCCGCCTTCACCTCCGTGAAGGGTTTCCACTATCCACCGAGGACTTTACAAAGGTCTACCGAAGACCGGAGTACCGAATTCCACCACTTACAAATCTCTACCAAAGAGATGTCTCCACAAGAGGAACACAAAGAACAAGCAACCAATTGATCACAATAGTGATCACAAACTCTTTACAACACTTCTTTTTTACAACTCCTTATAGAATGAGGTTTGGAATTTTTGGCTCTAGAAGTGTAGTGAGAAAAACTCAGTTGTAAAATGATCTTGCCAGAAACACAACTGAAAAACAATAGCCAAGAATGCAAGAGAGAATTGAGAGCTTTGAAACTTTTTCTTTCTTTTGAAAACTTGTAAACTAAGGATTTTTCTTGGTATTTTGCAAGAGACCTATCTCCTCTATTTATAGGGAGAGGAAGGGATTAAAACACATTTTAATTAAGCTTATTTGATCCCAAAATAATCCACAATACTCAGAAAAAGTCTGCCACAAAAACAGTCTAAAACAGATTTTCAGAATTTCACCAAAGAGGAAATAGCCGTTGGCAGCTGGCAGGCTTGGCGGTCGACCGGCCCGGTCGGCCGTCAGTCCTGCTGGCATATAGCTGTTGGGCTCGGGTCGACCGGTCGACCGACCGGCAAAGAGAAGAAAACATAGTTTTGTATAGGCGGTCGGTCGGTCGGCCGACCGAAATTAACAGAGAGTCGGGTTTACAGGTCGGGCGACCGGTCGGCCAACCGACAGACGTGCACAAGCGTGCATGTCCTGACACATGATCCGGTCGACCAGTACGGTCGGCCGGTTTAGCCTGAAACAGAAAAACTCGGAAGAATTTTTTGAACTTGAAAATTTTGAAGATAATTTTGTAGGTATATGAAGTTAAGTATCATGTTGTAAAAGATAGTTATACATGGTGTAAACAAGATATAGAATTTGTAAGGATTTTGGAATCATGTACAAGAATTAAGGCATGAACTTAAAAACAAATACCAAAACTAAAAACTGTATTTTGAAAATGTGTGTGTGTATCCTAAAGCCAATATTCTACAACCCCAAACTTTAACAAACTATTTCTTACATTTCTTACATTGGTTCTAAAGGACTACAAGATCTTCAAGTGGGCTTCTTCATATGATCTTGCAAGCTTGATACTTGAGCCCAAAATGAGGTGACTTGAGTCAAAACACCTTCCTTTAGGGAAGAATGCTCCTAGAATCATTAGAACCCTGAAACACACTAAAACAACAAACATGATTAGTACAAATAACTATATATGTTTTGTGATCATCAAAACACACTAAAACGGGTGATTGTAACCTTGGGCCAACAATCTCCCCCTTTTTGATGATGACAAAACATATAGTTATTTTAAACATGGGAAAGGAGCATGGAAGCTCCCCCTCAAATTATGCTATGTATAAAAGAATGACTATGTATAAAAATGAATGGCTATATACATAAAGCATAAAACACAATGCACAAATAAAATTCAAAGTGCATAAAACTTAAAACTCTAAAGTTAAAATAAACTAAACTAATAAACTAAAAATTTTCTCCCCTTTTTGTCATACATCAAAAAGGGTAAACAAAATAAGAAAATTTTCTTTCAAGAATCTATAATGCAAACATTCAACTCACAACAAATAAATGAAAATCTAGCATAGTCTAGAGGTTTGTAAAAATATCGGCAAGTTGAAAATCGGTAGAAACATAATCAATATCAATATCGCCTTTCTCATAATGATCTCTAAGAAAGTGATATCTAATGTCAATGTGCTTAGTTTTACTATGTTGATTTGCATTTTTAGTCATATGAATAGTACTAGTATTATCACAAAATATTTTAATATGATCAAAATGCAAATCATAGTCAAGGAGAGTATGTTTCATCCAAAGAACTTGTGCACAACAAGCTCCGGCTGCAACATACTCCGCCTCGGCGGTTGAAAGGGCTACCGAATTTTGCTTTTTGGAAGACCAAGAAACAAGACAATTACCAAGGAATTGACATGTTCCACTTATATTCTTCCTATCTACCCTACAACCCGCATAGTCGGCATCCGAAAAACTCTTCATTTCAAATAGTCCGGTTTTCGGATACCACAAACCATTTCAATTGTGCCCTTAAGGTATCTAATAATGCGTTTTACCGCTACTAAATGAGACTCCTCAGGACATGATTGAAAACGAGCACAAAGACATACACAAAACATAATATCCGGCATACTAGCCGTCAAATACAATAAACTACCAATCATGCTACGATAAAGTTTAATGTCTACACTTTTACCTTGTTCATCCTTATCAAGCTTTGTTGTTGTTGCCATGGGAGTTTTACTCACTTTAGCTCCTTCACGCCCAACCTCTTGATGAGTTCCTTTGTATACTTGGCTTGATTGATGAAGATCCCATCCTTCCTTTGCTTGATTTGGAGACCAAGGAAATAGTTGAGCTCCCCCATCATAGACATTTCGAATTCATCCTTCATGCATGACTCAAACACTTGGCAAAGAGATTCATTAGTAGAACCAAAAATAATATCATCTACATAAATTTGTACAATAAGAATATCATTCACTACATGTTTTGTAAGCAAGGTAGTATCAACTTTCCTTTCTTAAAACCATTTGAAATTAAAAATGAAGAAAGTCTTTCTTACCAAGCCCTAGGGGCTTGTTTTAAACCATAAGTGCTTTATCAAGTTTAAAAACAAAATCTGGATGTGTAGGATCAACAAACCCGGGGGGTTGTTCAACATACACTTCCTCTTCAATAAAACCATTTAAGAAGACACTTTTAACATCCATTTGAAACAATTTAAAATCTTTAAATGATGCAAATGCAAGTGTCATCCGTATGGCTTCAAGCCGTGCTACGGGTGCAAAGGTTTCTTCAAAATCGATTCCTTTGATTTTAGTGTAACCTTGGGCAACTAACCTAGCTTTATTTCTAACAACGTTACCCGATTCATCCAACTTGTTCTTAAAGATCCACTTAGTACCAATTGTTGGTCTATCGTGGGGCCTAGGAACAAGGTGCCAAACATGGTTGCGCTCAAATTGATTGAGTTCCTCTTGCATGGCAAGCAACCAATATGAATCGGCCTCGGCTTCGAGGATGTTCTTGGGTTCAACATGAGAAATAAATGCATAGTGCCACAAAAATTATGAAGTTTAGAGCGAGTGGTTACCCCTTTAGATACTTCACCTATAACGAGGTCCTTGGGATGATGTGGATTGTATCTCCAATCCTTTGGGAGTTGTTGAGTAGGTTCCACTTCAATTGTTTGATTTTCATTTCCTTGAGCCTCTTCTACTTTAGCTTCACTTCCTTCATCATCCTTTGGCTTGCCTCAAATAGTAGGTGAGTCCTCCAAGGTAACTTTCTCCAAGCCTTCATCTAAAGAATCTATTTCTACAACATTATTAACAAATGAATTAGATTCTTCAAACTTAACATGAATAGATTCCTCAATAGTAAAAGATGATCTATTAAAGATTCTATAAGCCTTACTAATATTAGAATAACCAACAAAAATAGCCTCATAAGATCTAGCATCAAATTTTCCTAGATTATCTTTTGTATTTAAAACAAAGCACTTGCATCCAAAAACTTTAAAATAAGAGACATTAGGTTTTCTAGAAAAATAAATCTCAAAAGAAGTTTTTGAAGTATTTTTGCATAAGAAAACACGATTTGATATATAGCATGATGTATTAACGGCCTCGGACCACAAATAATGTGGGAGACCATATTCACTAAGCACTGTCCTAGCCATCTCTTGTAATGTTCGATTTTTTCGTTCAACTACTCCATTTTGTTGTGGAGTTCTAGGACAAGATAGTTCATGCTTAATTCCTTGTTCTTCACAAAAAGTGGTAAAGGGTAGGTTAATGAACTCACCTCCTCTATCACTTCTTATTCTTAAAATTGAAGAACCTTTTTCCTTTTCAACTCTTTTCTTAAAGGCTTGAAAATGTGAAAAGGCTTGGTTTTTGTGTTCCAAAAAGAAAACCCAAGTAAAACGTGAAAAGTCATCAGCCAAAACAAATGCAAAACGATTCCCACTTAGACTTTTGGTTTGAGTAGGACCAAACAAATCCATATGGATTAACTCCAAAGGACGTGATGTCATGATATCCTTAATTGATTTGAAAGAAGACTTGGTTTGTTTCCCAAATTGACATGCGTCACAAGCCCGGTCCTTTTCAAAATTCAAACAAGGAATACCTTTCCCCATTTCCTTTGTGTTTAACCTAGAGATGTGGTCAAAAGAAATGTGACCTAATCTTCTATGCCACAACCAAGAGTTATCATCGAGGGCTTTTAAACAAGTAATATTACAAGACATATTAGACATATCAATCATATAAACATTGTTTTCATGAAAACCGAAAAATACACAAGTATTAGACATTCTATCAATAACTTTACAAACTACATTATCAAAAACAACATCAAAACTTTTATCACAAAGTTGACTAACACTCAAGAGATTATGTTTGAGGCCATCAACTAAAACTACATTTTCTATTAAAGGGGATGTACCAAGTTTAACATTACCAATACCGATGATTTTACCCTTGGCATCATCTCTGAAGGTGACGGTGCCACCTTCATAGTATCTTAATAGGGTTGCAAAGTTGTTGATATCCCAAGTCATGTGCCTTGAGCAACCACTATCAAGATACCACAATCGTTTACGTCATTGCGCCTTGGAAAGTACCTACATCATTTAACAAATTTATTGACTTTGGTACCCAAATTCTCTTGGGTCCTTGAAAGTTAGTATTTCGAACCCAAACATTATGACGAGATGCATTTAGTCTATCATAACAAAACTTAACTAAGTGACCTTTACGGCCACAATATGAACATGAAAACACTTTACCATACATGAATGCATGATGTGTGTGTGAAGTGTGAGCATGTTTGTGGGGTTTGGCATGATGTAAAGGTTGTGATTTATGAACATGAGCATGCATAACATGGGGTTGTTTCTTAGGGGCTTGTTTCTTAGGAAACATAGCCTCAAGCATATTCTTGTCAAATTCACACCTTTTCAAAATAACTCCTAAAGAATCAATTTTCTCTTTTAGCATGGAAATCTCATTTTCATTAACTTGTGGAAACTTACCCTTGCAAGAAATCTTATAGTTATCAAAATCTTTTTGGGTGGAAACTAGAGTAGAAGATTATTCATCTTTTTCTTTAGTAAGAGTAAAAACATGATGATTAAGAGACTCATTTTCCTTTTCATATTTATATACTTTTTCTTAAGAACATCATAGTTATGTGAGAGTTCTACAAATTCTTCTCCTAGCTCATCCATGGAAAGCTCACAATCAAAGAAGTGTCGTTACCTTGCTTGTGCCTTCATTAGTCACGAAGCACATGTTGGCGGTGTCAACTTCCTCCTCGGATTTGCTCTCGGAATCCCATGTAGCCTTCAACGCTTTCTTCTTGTAAGGCTTCTTTGAGGTGGAGGGCTTCACTTTATCCGGGAACTCCGCAACAATGTGACCCGGTCTTTGGCAATTGAAGCAAATTATCTTTCTTTCTTCTTTGCCTCCTTGCCATCTCCTTCTTCCTTGAATCTTAGCCTTGTTATACATCCTCCAGACATTCTTAACGAGAAGTGAGAGCTCTTCGTCATCTTCTTCTTCATTGTCTTCGTCGGAGTATGAGGATTGACTCTTGAAGGCAATTATTTTCTTCTTGAAGGAGCCATGTCCTCCCTAGCTTTTTTCTCCATCTCATGGGTTTTGAGGTTCCCAATGAGACCTATAAGCTCCATCTCCTCCTTGTCATTAAGTTCCTTTAAGGTAGTTGCTTTTACTTCCCATGAAGGAGGAAGAGCCCAGATGATCTTCCTTACTCTTTGGTCGTTGTCAATACCATCACCTAGAGAAGAAAGTCCATTAGTAATCTTGATAAATTTAGTAACCATATCATCTATGGTTTCATTTTCATTCATAGAAAAATTCTCATATTGGGACCGAAGAAGGTCTATCTTAGCCCTCTTCACTTGTGAGGTCCCCTCATGTGTAACAAGCAAATGTGACCAAATTTCAAATGCGGATTTACAATGTATTACTCTAGCAATATCATCATCATTAAGTGCTTGAAGTAATGCATAGTGTGCTCTAGAGTTAGCATCAAATTCTTTGGTCTCAATTTCGGACCAAGTGGACTCATCACCAGTGGGTGCACTAAATGGTTTGGTCACCGCCTTTGCAACTCGGCTTCCTAGGATTGCAAGAAAACGGTCATCTTAACCTTCCATATGGGAAAGTTAAGGCCACCAAACTTTGGGGGGGGGGGTCTTAATTCCATCGGCCATCTTTACTAAGTGAAAGAGTATGAAATGAATATGGTGATTAGCAAATAAAGGATCTCTCTAAGGTTGTTAAGCCAAGAGCCTAGAGACCTATGCTCTGATACCAATTGAAAAAACACCTAGAGGGGGGTGAATAGCTGTATATGCTAATCTAACAATTGTTTTAAACAATTATGAATGAATGATGCAACAATCACTCAAAACAAGACTAAGAGCCAAATACCCGGTGAAGGGTTCTGAACTCCTTCCTCGTGATTCCTCTAAATAAGAGTTGGAGGTGCGTATTGCAATCTTGTTGTATGAGTTATGATCGACAATATATCAAGAAATGAATAATATGCAATGATCATGTGCACACAAGATATATCACAAATAATGAAAGCAAAATCACAAACTAGAAACAATGAGTAAAGGATAGCAATTGAAAGTAAAGCGAAATAGAGAGCAAGAGCAAAAGACAATCGCAAACACAAGTATTTGTTTCGAGGTTCGAGCCACCGCTCTACTCCCGCCTTCACCTCCGTGAAGGGTTTCCACTATCCACCGAGGACTTTACAAAGGTCTACCGAAGACCGGAGTACCGAACTCCACCACTTACAAAATCTCTACCAAAGAGATGTCTCCACAAGAGGAACACAAAGAACAAGCAACCAAGTGATCATAATAGTGATCATAAACTCTTTACAACACTTCTTTTTTACAACTCCTTATAGAATGAGGTTTGGAATTTTTGGCTCTAGAAGTGTAGTGAGAAAAACTCAATTGTAAAATGATCTTGCTAGAAACACAACTAAAAAACAATAGCCAAGAATGCAAGAGAGAATTGAGAGCTTTGAAACTTTTTCTTTCTTTTGAAAACTTGTAAACTAGGGATTTTTCTTCGTATTTTTGCAAGAGACCTATCTCCTCTATTTATAGGGAGAGGAAGGGATTAAAATACATTTTAATTAAGCCTATTTGATCCCAAAATAATTCACAATACTCAGAAAAAGTCTGCCACAAAATAGTCTAAAACAGATTTTCAGAATTTCACCAAAGAGGAATAGCCGTTGGCAGCTGGCAGGCTTGGCGGTCGACCGGCCCAGTCGGCCGTCAGTCCTGCTGGCATATAGCCGTTGGGCTCGGGTCGACCGACCGGCAAAGAGAAGAAAACATAGTTTTGTATAGGCGGTCGGTCGATCGGCCGACCGAAATTAACAGAGAGTTGGGGTTTACAGGTCGGGCGACCGGTCGGCCGACCGAGAGACGTGCACAAGCGTGCACGTCCTGGACACATGATCCGGTCGACGGTACGGTCGGCCAGTTTAGCCTGAAACAGAAAAACTGGGAAGAATTTTTTAAATTTGAAAATTTTGAAGATAATTTTGTAGATATATGAAGTTAAGTATCATGTTGTAAAAGATAGTTATACATGGTGTAAATAAGATATAGAATTTGTAAGGATTTTGTAATCATGTATAAGAATCAAGGCATGGACTTAAAAACAAATACCAAAACTAAAAACTGTATTTTAAAAATGTGTGTGTGTATCCTAGAGCCAATATTCTACAACCCCAAACTTTAACAAACTATTTCTTACATTTCTTACATTAGTTCTAAAGGACTACAAGATCTTCAAGTGGGCTTCTTCATATGATCTTGCAAGCTTGATACTTGAGCCCAAAATGAGGTGACTTAAGTCAAAACACCTTCCTTTAGGGAAGAATGCTCCTAGAATCATTAGAACGCTGAAACACACTAAAACAACAAACATGATTAGTACAAATAACTATATATGTTTTGTGATCATCAAAACACACTAAAACGGGTGATTGTAACCTTGGGCCAATACTCATATGACATTTATTAAGGGCAAATTCACTGCTACATCATGCCACTCAATTTTCTTCTGTTAACATCACTGATGGTACAGATGAAAATCCACCTAGAGGGGGGCTGAATAGGTGTATAGCTAATCTAATGACAGATGATGCAGAATTAAAAAATAATTATAACACACAATGTGTAACCAAAGAGTGCAGCCGAATTTTCGGTGACAGGCTCTGGACTATCTCCTCTAGATTCCTCTAAATAAGAGTTGAGGTGCTATATGAAGCTCTCTTGGTTCAACACAAGTAAAAGCACGCAAACAGTACCAAGCATATCAGTGATATGAACAATATAAGTAATGCAAGATATAAGAGAGATAGAGTTTAGAGATAGTGGATTAAACACAAACACCAAGATATGCTCTACGCCCCCCGCCTTCACTCAGAAGGATTTCCACTCCGTCCACACTGGACCTCCCACACCTGGAGCCTCCACCGAGAAATTACAACTCTACACTTGGAGTACACAACTCCACTCTCAAATACAACCACCTTTACTAAAGAGGCAAGATACAAAGCTAAAACAAAATTCTCCTCTACACAAGAGGGATGGGCACAAAGTCAAACAACAATCACCTCTACACAAAAGAGGGATAATGGCTCAAAGCCAAACTCCACTATAATCACCTCTACACAAGAGGGATAATCACAAATCCAATGCAACACTACCTCTACATTAGAGGGATAGGCAAAAAGCCAAAGCAAAAAGAAAGTTACAATCTTGGTGGTCACAATAGACCACAAACAATATTCCTACAAAAAACAAGATCTTATAGATAGGATAGATATGATGGCTCAAGTTTGAGAAAATAAGGTGTTTGAAAAACCAATCACAATGAAAAATACTTGAAAAAAATACTAGAATCAAATAGAAATGAAGATAAAAACTTATTTCCCAAATACTCTATTTTCCCCCTGTTTTTCCAACATTTGAAAAAAAATAAAAGATAAATCTTTTTGGCACAAAAACTCTTCAAAAACTTGTTGCAAAAACTCTTGTAAAGATGGGAAAATTGTTGGCCCAAAGGTTACAATCCCCGGGTTATGTGTTTGATGATAACAAATCATATAAAAGCTATTTGGTACTAATAGAAGTTTAAAAATCAATTTCAAGTTGATACAAGTATTGATGGCTCAAGAGTTCTCAAGCATGGGATATTAGGGTTTGGCTCAAACGTTGTTCAATATCAACTATCAGAGACTCCTGCTTGTAGACTCCTATAGTTTGTTTTGTTAAAGAATAGTATATACGTTTGAAGCTCAAATACACACACACAAATTAAATACATTTGGTTTTTGGTTTAACCGGTTTTTGATTTCAAGTACATATATCGGGTTTTGGATTTGAACTAGTTTTAGTTCTGCTGATCTGCTTGACACCCTTTTACATTTCTTGTCATAACTTTTTATTCTTATATTCAAATAACATGATTTAACTTGAATTTCAAATATAACTTTCAGATCTAAATATCTTATTAAATAATCATTTTTAGATTCAAATTTTAAAGATGACAAATATATCAAAACTGATATTGTGTTTATTTCAGTTGCATTAGAAAGAAGACTTAAATATCTACAAAGTATTCCTATATACCTAATTCTGAATTTGCACATTTACAGCCTGAAAAATTGCTCTAAGTTGACCAATCTGTCAGATTTGCAGTAATGGCTAATTTTCTGGAGGCTAATTTTTAACATGGCTTTAAAACGTGTTTAAGTTTAAAAAAATATGGTGAGCTGTATTAGAGGGTCAATTTCATCCTCTTTTATTTAGGTAAAAGTTTTCTATGTTTACTCTTCCTAAATCCTATATAAAGGGGTCATTAGGGTAGAGGTTTTCACAACAACAAATTCAAAGATCAAAAGTTTTGAGTTTTCTTGAGAAAGAGCTTTGTTTAAGTTTGGGCTATTATTTTTAAAAGTTTTCTGAAAGTTTTTGCTTCTTAAAATCTCTCTTCTATTTTTATATCACTTACAAAACTTTGAGCTTCAATCTTATATATTATTCTCTAGGGTTTTTGTAAAGAAAGTTTTCAAGAGAGAGTTTGTGGTCTTTTGATCATCCAGTGATTATTGTATTTGTGGCTCCACTACCTCTGGATTAGAGGAGTGTGATTAAGGAGTTGGGTACTCCCTAGTGGTTGTAATCCTTTATGGAAATTCTAGTGGATCGGAAACACTTCTGGGTGAAGGCGGGGACGTAGAGCTGGGTGCTCGAACCTCGAAACAAATCTCTGTGTCTGCGATTGGTTTACTTGTGTTATTTACTTGCTTTTCATTCATTCATTCATTCTTATATTGTCGATCTTTACTCTCACAACAAGATTACATTGCGCACCTCAAACTCTTATTTAGAGGAATCACGAGGAAGGAGTTCAGAGCCCTTTACGGGGTATTCGGCTTCTAATCTTGCTTTTGTTGACCCAGAGGCCTTCCTCTCTAGTTTTGAGATGATTAACTCATGTAGTTATATTTACTAATAATCTTGTGATTTTAAGTTTCAGATCATGTAGAAAGATATTAGTTGGTAATTACTTCAAACAAAGGAGTTTGGAAGCCTTCACTTGGTGATTCCCGTGCCCGAGCATCAAGATCATACCTTTGCACTCGGTGGATCACGTTTGGGATCGAGTCGGCTTGAAGATGGAAGATCATCAAGAAGACTTAGGATCCTAGTTTAGTTTAGTGTGTTTTAGATCCATTTGTAAAGATAAGTGTAGTTGATATGCTCAAGTGCACAACACACACGTTTTATGGTTTTTCGGTTTTTAGTTTAACCGATATTTGTTTTCATGAATAGTTGATCAAAACAAGTTTAATTGGTTTATGTATAGTGGATTAATTCTATACATGCATGCTTAACTTTTAAACAAACTTATTTTGACTTTCCTATTCATGTATTGAAAAAGTCAAGTTTGACAAAATACAAGTTTTGGTTTTTGATAAAATTTGCAAGACACAAAAATGATTCCAAATGTTTAATATTATCTTGAAATTTTTATCACAAGTTTGTGTTTCAATATAAAATGTTAAAACAATCTTTATGGTATTTTTAGAAGAGATAAAAGAATTTTAACACGTTTTTTTTGACCCAGTTTCTGACCCAGAACTGGCTGACAGGCCAGGTCGGTCGACCGCTTGGTCGACCGCACCAAGGGCCGGTCGACCCGTGCGGTCGACCGACGTGCACAGAGCTATGCACGTCTGGCAGCACAGTTGGCCGGTCGACCGACCGGTCAACCGGACCGGAGAGCTTTGCTCTCTGTATCTGGGCGATCGACCGGGCGGTCGATCGGGATTGCCTAACGGTCATATTTATGACCGTTGGCGGTCAACCGGCCGTCGAGCGCCAGCCTGTCAGGCTGCCAGATCAGCCTAATGGCTAGTTTTCTGTTTGGCCTATATAAACCCCATTTCTTTGGGATTTTGGCCAAGATTTTCTGAGCTAATTTTTCCCTACTCTCTGGTTTTAAAAAGAAGTTTTCAAAAGAGTTTAAAGAGCAAAAAGATTCATTTTGTTTGTTTTAAGTGTTTTGTTATTTTCAAAGGAAATAGATTTTTGGGAAATTGGTTTATTGTTCTTCACTTCAATATCTATTTGGTATTTTTCCAAGAGTAATTTCTTTGATCAAAACACTTGTTTTCCACACTTGAGCTATATCTTCTATCCTAATCTATTAGGATCTTTGTTTGTGGAAAGAGAGATTGTTTGTGGTTGAAAGAGACCACCAATTGAAAACCCTTGCTTTGATTGGGTTGCTCCCTCTTTGGTAGAGGTTGAGGATTGTGGTTTGCTCCCTCTTTGGTAGAGGTAGAGATTTGTGTTTGCTCCCTCTTGTGTGAGGTGGAGCTTGCTGGTTTGTATCCCTCTTGGGTAAAGGTTATTGTGGTTGTATTGGCTACGGGCCTACCCCTCGGTTGTGAGGCGGTGTTTGAGAGAGGAGTTCGGTACTCCCTTGTTGTACAAATCCTTCTCGGTGAAGGTTCCCTCGGTGGGAGTCCTCGATGGACAAGATAGTGGATTAGAAATCCTTCTAGGTGAAGGCGGGGACGTAGAGCTAGGGGCTCGAACCTCAGAACATATCTTTGTGTTTGCGTTTGATCCATTGTCTATCTAACTCTCTCTCTTTATTTTGTGCAAAGCATCTTTCATTTCATATCATTCATATTGCTTGTGTTGTGCCTTGCATTGTTCATATTGCTATATCTCTTATATGCTTGGATTGCTTGTGTGTGCCTCACTTGTACTTAACCACAAGAGCTTCATATAACACCTCAACCTATATCTAGGGGAATCAAGAGGAGTTAGTCCAGAGCCCTTCACGGGGAATTCGGCTACACTTGTGTGTTGTACTAAGTGTGATTGCAAAATTGTCTTAGCTTCCGCATTTAGTTTCTAGATTAGCATTTACACCTATTCACCCCCCTCTAGGTGTTTTTCAATTGGTATCAGAGCCTACGCTCCTGATACTTAGGTTTAACAACCTAGGAGTGAGATCTTGGTTTGCTAGTCTATCACTTGCATTTGCTTGTTTGCACACATATAGTTTGGACCCATGGACTTCATGACCCCACCTATGTTTGACCCTTCCAACATTCTTATTTGGAAGACTAAGATGTCCATCTATTTACAAACCCTAGGATATAAGGTTCACCTTGCCATTACCAAGGAATCCTACCTTAGTGATAGCAAGCATATAGGGGCCAATGCACTAGCCCTTGAGGCTATTAGAAGCACATTAAATAAAGAATATCATATGCTTGCTTCTAACTTTGATTCCGCATTTGCAGTGTGGAATATGTTGATAACTACCACCACCTCCAAGCTTCAATTGCCAATCCAACCGGAGGAATCTAGTGGAGAATCCGACTCACAATGCTATATGGTCCAAGGGAATGACTTCCTTGAGGTACAATCAGAATCTCAACTAGATAGCTTTGATTCTAGTTCTTCTTGTGATGAGCATGTTGATCCCAACACTTTAAATCAAGAACTATCTATTGTGTGTGAAAAATTAATAGAAAAATATAACATTTTGAAAAAGAAGACATTTGCTTTAACTAAAGAAAATGAAAAATTGTCTTCTGAACTTGACAGGTTTTGCAAGAGAAAGTTGAGGTCTATAATGAAAGGGATTCATTGAGATCTCAACTTGATCTTGCACTAAAAGAAAATAATTTTTTGAAAAATAAAAATGATTGTGTTAATGTTTTGAAGAAAAATGAAAACTTGTCTTCAAAAATTGATTTTGTTTTAAAAGAAAATGATTCTTTAAAAGAGAAATTGATTTTATTTCAAAAGAGTTAGAAATTTATTTAAATAAAAATAAATCTTTGAAAATGATATTGTTTCTCATGTTTGCCATGCTAGTGTAGATTCTTCATCTAGTCTACCTATTGCATGCACCTCTTCTTCTAGGATTAATGATAATTTTTGTTTGTTAAAGAAGAGAGTGGATTGTTTGAGCTCCACCTTGAGCCAATGTGCCAAGAGCCACACACGTTTGGAATCTTTGTTTCGAAAGAAACAAGTTCCATCTATTCATGCACACCCTCTACGGCATACACATGCTTCTCACGGACACACCCATCACATGTATGCTCATGTGTACACTTGTACACATTGTGGACGAAAGGGCCACCTTGCTAAATTTTGCTTTGATAGATTACATGATGTAAATTTAGCAAATAAATTTGTTTGGGTTAGGAATGATACTAACCCCCATGGACCCAAAAAGTTGTGGGTACCAAAGACCACCCCTCTTGTTTATAATGTAGGTGTGGGCTCTCACATGACGTGAGAGTTGCGGCACCTTGGAGTGGATGCGTTCCGAGCCTAAAGATTACCCTTTTGGATGCATCACTTTCAAGGGATGTTTGGTGGGAGGACCACCGTGTTTTGGAGACATGGAGAAGTTGCCTCATAGGTTTTGGTAACGGTCTCTTACTCCTTATTTATTTATGCATGCTTTTCATGTTCATTGCTTATAGCATGATTTATTGTTTTTAGATTATTATGAAAATGCCATGATAATTAGACTTATGACATACGTGTATAGTATTTGAGACACCCATGCTTATATGGACCCATATTTAGTGTTCTCACCATTGTTTAGCTATCATGTTAATCATAGCTTTAATAACATGTGGATTTGCATAATAATCATGTTTTTGCTTATCATGATGATTTTTGTGTTGTTTTATGCTTCATGCTTTGAATATATGTTTAAATGTTAGTTTTCATTAAGACTAGGTATATATTTGTGCATATAGTGGGCCACAAATAAATCTATATATGTTTGAGCTTGAATGCTTATTTGAACCCATTAGATGTGCTAGTATAGTCTAGTTTTGATGATTCATGCATTTTAGACTTGTATTCCCATTCTTGAATTTGTTTTATGTTTATATGTTTAACTTCATGTATATGTCCATTTTATCCAAATTATTGTTATACATATACATCCTTTGAGCCACGTGCCTTCATGCATATATCTTTGTGGACTCGTTGTGTTTGGATATATATGTATACCTTAGTCTGTATAAGACATAAATATACCTTGAAGATTAAATAAGTTTTTGATGATTTTCTTGTTTTAAAGGAATATTGAGCTTATTGTTCATCTTTCATGATTATGATCTTCACATTGTATTTGTACACTCACATTTATTGTTTACTCATGTGTTTGTTTTCATGAGTCATATTTATGCTTAATTGGCTCTGAGTGTTGATTATTATGTAGATTTCATGTTACATGAAAAATAATTTTGTTATATTCCTTACTTGAAGGATTTCGTACTAGTTTACAATTCATATAACTAGTTGTGATATTCTTCATTTGGTAGAGTTTTCAAACATACTTCAATTTTCAAACCTATTTTTGAAAACCCCTACCATCCAAGGGCGGATGGATAGGCGATCATGCTCATGTATGCTTCATATTGAAAATCATTTTAAACTTGAACATGATTGGGAGTATAGGTTATATGAGTTATACTCTGATATTATTGTTGTTTCAATTGGTATCATTGGATTCTTTCAATTGGTATCAATTTTGATCTTTCTTATATACTCATATATGTTTGTATGTATGTATGCTTTCAATTTCAATAGTATCGATTTCGATTAATATTAAATTTTTCATAAATATATATTTTGTTTATGCTAATCTTGAGCTTCAACTTTGTTTCAATTGATTCAATTTTCAATTGGTTTCTTAAACAAGTGATAGGTAGTAAAAAGTGCATATTTATCACTATATTTACTATCACATTTTCATATTTATTCCTATAATTATGCACAATTACTAATGTTTTATTATTTAATGTGTACAGGCCTTGAGTAATTAATTAAATAAAGAATAAAGCCCAAAAGAAGCCCAAAAGAAGCCCAAAAGCACATGTCCAAGCCCAAGTGAAAAGTTACAATTATCAAATGTTAAAGTTGCAATTACAAAGTGTAAAAGTTGCAAATATTAAAAGAAGAGTAAAGGGATGGACTTCTACTAAATCGTAAATGCTTGCAGGATGAGGATAAATAGAGTGCAAGGATGAAATTCGTTTTGAAAGAGATTTGGATCTAGGGTAACTTGCTTCCCAAGTTATCCCGAAAATTCAAAATAAAGAGTCGAGATACAACTTCCAGAAGGATAAACCCAGATGGACGGACCAGAGGAGGCCACGCGCTTTCGCGCGTGGCCAGGGAGCCAGCTAAGGCCGCGGAAACGCGGCCCAAGCCGCGTTTCCGCGGCATTTTGGATGAGTCTGGGTACCTGTTTTCTTGGTGGAGTCGTATTGGGACTCTACCTCCTTCTGCACCTTTAAATACCCCTACAGAGCAACAGAGAGGGCGTCCAGCGCAGTACATGACCAAATCTAGGGTTTTTAGGCTTTCTTCTAGTTTGTAGTTAGGTTTTTATTTTTCTTTTTGCAATTTTTATGTAAATAAGAGAGAGGGCCTATGTTGAGAGTGACACCGATGTACCCTCCACTTTTCTGCCATTGTTTCAAGCAATAAAGGTAACCATTTATTTTATGTTAATCGCTTTACTTTCTTTTTCTTTTTCTTTTCCTTTTCTACTTCACCTCCGTTGGTTTTTGATGAGAATACAAGTGAATTCCAAAGCACAATTATAACAAAGTCTTTGTGAGTGCCAACGATACTTCATGGAGATGTTCTCCTCCTCAAGGTCTGTATCACTTCATTCTTGCCCAGCTTGATGATATAATACGAATAGGGGACTGAGCTCGATCCTATGACTTATGTGTTGAACGCCTCTGAAGCAAGGTAGAACATGCAAGATTTTCAGGTAACTCATTAACCAAACTAAGGTAAGTATTTCTTTTTCTTTCTTTTCTTTTATTTTTGTAGATTAAATCACCAACACTTCAACTCTTTCTTTCCCAACTCATTGTAAATACCGCTTTCTTCCTAACCTAACTTTAACTACTATTTTCTTATTTTCCTTTTAATAACTAAAAGAAGAATTTTTTAGAGAACTTACTAAACAAGCTTCCATCGCTAGTCCCTCCCTGAGGATCTCGACCCGCATAGCCATTGTTACAGCGGATAGAATTGAGCACCTTGCACATCTCTAATTCTTAAATTTGATATATTATATTTTGTGTGCAAGTAAAAACTTAATAAAATTTTGACGCCGTTGCCGGGGAGGGACGGTAAGTATTCTCTAAAAAGAAATAAATAAATAACTAATTCTTTTATTCTTTCTGTTTGCAGGTTTGGAGAACAGGAAAACTAATAGCAGCAAGGACATATAGCAAGCCTCTACCCTCGAAGGCAGAGCAGCAGAGCCTACTATAGTGCCGCGCAAACGCGGCAATAGTCGCGTTTCCGTGGCCTGAGTAGTGAACTACTCACTAAGGTTTCTGCAGGTTGCTGTAAATTGAAAGATTTGTTTACTGCTCTGTTAAAATTTGCTCTGTGATAAACCCGTATACTGCTAATTAATTAACAGTAACCTATTTGTTTAAAAAAAATTAAAAAAAATTAGACTCTTGCATCTTAGGCACGTGTCTATTTAATTTTTTAAATTTTTGTTGAAGAGTGCTGGAGACAAGGTACGTTCGCATTGCATATAGACTAGGAAGCACCCTTGGCTGATTTTCTGCTTTGAGTGAATATTTGTCTACTGCTTTACACGTACAAAAAAAAAAATTAAGGGCATAACCCATAAATAACATAAGGTGGGGATTTCATCACCCTTCCTTGGCCCACAAATCATCTCCGTTGCACTCACAGCCCTAACCCTAAATAAAAATTAACTAGACGTTGGCCCTAGGGACATCTCGGACTCAATTAAGAGATTATCCTAAGGGGGAACAGTGCTGGAATTTGACTCCTGCCAAATCAGTGTGTAGGAAGGGGATTGAGAGCCGAAAGCCCGAAGATTGGTCCTTTAAGGAACGTCTTTGACGGAAAACCTCCCACCAATCTTGCCCTGACCTGGCTGATTAACTTGTGGTCAAAGTCTGCACCCTACCTCCCGTGAACAGTCTAACCAGTTAGGAGTCGTCTAGGTCATAGGTCTACCCTAACTTAGGTTAGAATTTTTTCTTTTTTTTTGTTTGCTTATTTGTTTGTTTTCTTTTTTTTCTTTTGTTTGTGTTTGTGTGATATGGCATATAATAATAATTTTTCCAATTTTAATCCATATTACACACCAACCTCTTTTTCGGATATTACCAACCCGGCATATCATAACTTTGACCAACCTAGTGTACCGGAATGGTCTTATCCGAATGAATATAACCCATGCCCCCCATCTTATGACCATAATTTTCATACCACTTTCAACTCTTCACAGAGTTCATGGGGTTTCGCTTCCCCCGAGTCCAATTTTCAACCAACTTGTCCTCCGTATCTACCTTGTCCACAATATTCCCAAGATTCATACTCTGATCCACCCATTCAGAATAGAAAACCATCTATCTTGGAAATGATGAGTATGCATGAGTCCAAGCAACAACAACCATCAATCTTAGACATGATGATGCATGAGTCCAAGCAACAATCACAGAATCTGACCGACTCACAACTTCATCACGATTGTCCCAACAACACTTCCTCTTTTCAAGTCCAATCACAAAATGATGCACCAATTGACTATGAAAAGATGCTTGAAGCCATGACTCAAGCTAGATTAGCTCGTGATCATGAAATAGATATGATGGTTCAATCTTTACGTTCTCACCGTTCGGCCATTTCTGATATCGCTAACCATTCTGTTAGAGCCGACGAGCCACGTTGCTTTGGACAACAAGATTCTATTTCAGTACCATCATTTGAACTTGCCGAAACTCCAATTTTTGATAGTTTGGCAAGTTACTCCTTTCCTGAAATAGAACTTGAGCATGAATATGATCATGATCCCCAACTTGGTGATTCAATTTTATTCCTGATTCAATAATGACTCCGGTGTCTCCACCTGATTTCACTTTTCTCGAGTCAACATTGGATCCTGTGCCAATTCATCATGAATTTCAATCACCCATTTTTGATGATCATATTGAACTTGACCAATTTTATAATTTTGAAAGTCCCATAGATAAATTGGCAAGTTCTCATTTTTATGATATTGAACTCAATGAGATATGTGACCTAGATTCTCAAATCTGTGATCAAGTTCAAATTCCTGAATCATTATTGACTCCTGTTTTGTTACCCGACTTAGGTAATATTTTAGAGTCAGTTTTGATTCCTACACCTATCATTCCTGAACTTGAATCACCAATATTGAGTCACATTCCATTGTGGGAAGATGATTGTGGACTTGAGTTTCAACTTATTGATTTGGACCCACTTCTTGAACCTCGCCTGACTCCTGAACCATTACTTGATTTAAGTTTCCTTCTTGAGTCGGTATTCGTTCCCGTACTTATGACGTCCAAGTCAATCATTCCATCTTTTCACACTCCATTTTGGGACAAGGCAGTTGACACAATTGACTCTGAAAATAATTATAGAATTTGGAAATTTGATGGGGTGGAATTGTTAAAAAATGATCATACATACATTTTAGTGGGTTATACAAGAGAAAATTCTGGTGGGTTCCTCCGAATACCACATTATCTTGATTGGGTAGCAACGCTTGGCCCAATTAGACCACCACCGGAACCACCACCTTGAGGTAATATTTGCCTTCCCTTTCTTCTTTTTCATGCATACATGCATACATTCATACATTGAGGACAATGCATGAGATAAGTGTGGGGGGAGGTTTTACTAACATACTAACATAGGTAGAAACTAACAATTTGCTAAAAAAAAAAACGGACAATATTTTGACTTATCTTTTGAAAGAAATCTAAGTTAGTCTTAAGAATTAGGAAAATCATGATTAGGACTTCTAGATACTTGGTCAAAATAAATAAATTGTTGAATTTTTAGGTATAGGAGGAGAAATTGAATAAGTAATTAGTCTTAATTTTTACCTTAATGAAATGTGCATACTTAATACATTTACATATCTAGGATTCTAAGACAAAGACTCTTGTGCCGTATAAAAAATAAAAAAAATTTAAAAAAAACAAAGAAATTCACTAATTAAGCTGGATACATGTGCCTCAAGAAGCATAAGTATTCACGCCTAAAGGTGGTTTTATAAATAAAGTCCTTAGTTTTGTGGCCTAGTTCACTCGAATCCTTAAGTCCATGGGGGGTTTTCTCACCCGGTGCCCTAAAACCAACCAGTTTGAGAGTCATCGACTTTAAGTTCGCTACATGGGTGGATTAGAATGCCTAAAAAAACTAAAAAATAAATAAATAAAAAAAATATTATATATGTATTAACACATTTAATAGTCAATTAGTTAGGTATGAGGGCCTCAAGAAGCCTTGATACTTACACGAAAAAAATTAGATGAGTTATACATATTATTAAAAAAATAATAATAATCATAATAATAATAAAGAGGCATGAGAGTCCAAGTTAAGAAATTCTTAGTAAAAATTCACAAGGATGCATATGACTTAGGGTAACGAAAAAGACTATATAAAAATTCAATTTTGACCATTACCTAAAAAGGAAAACAATTTACAATATAAAGACTAAGTTTAAGAATGAATAAAAATGAGGATCCTAAAAACTTATAGATTACTTAGTCTCTTCAAACGTATTTCAAATATTTTCCTTTTTATGGATTTTGTGGATGTAATCCGCTGAAAACCCTCACGAGACAACACTCGTTCTCTAGGGTAACCTAGAGGTTTAACGGCTTGTTGCACGTGCTAAGTGCAATCGTGATTCCTACGAAAGTGAGTTAGGATAGATTAATTTTCTTTTTCTTTTTTATTTTTACTCAAGGACGAGCAAAAAGATAAGTGTGGGGGTGTGATAGGTAGTAAAAAGTGCATATTTATCACTATATTTACTATCACATTTTCATATTTATTCCTATAACTATGCACAATTACTAATGTTTTATTATTTAATGTGTGCAGGCCTTGAGTAATTAATTAAATAAAGAATAAAGCCCAAAAGAAGCCCAAAAGTCGATGTCCAAGCCCAAGTGAAAAGTTGCAATTATCAAATGTCAAAGTTGCAATTAAAAAATGCAAAAGTTGCAAATAATAAAAGAAGAGTAAAGTGATGGACTTCTACTAAATCCTAAATGCATGCAGGATGAGGATAAATAGAGTGCAAGGATGAAATTCGTTTTGAAAGAGATTTGGATCTAGGGTAACTTGCTTCCCAAGTTATCCCGAAAATTCAAAATAAAGAGTCGGGATACAACTTACAGAAGGATAAACCCAGATGGACGGACCAGAGGAGGCCACGCGCGGCCAGCTAAGGCTGCAGAAATGCGGCCCAAGCCGCATTTCCGCGGCATTTTGGATGAGTCCGGGTACCTGTTTTCTTGGTGGAGTCGTATTGGGACTCTACCTCCTTCTGCACCTATAAATACCCCTGCAGAGCAACAGAGAGGGGCGTCTAGCGCAGTACAGGGCCAAATCTAGGGTTTTTAGGCTTTCTTCTAGTTTGTAGTTAGGTTTTTATTTTTTTTTTTGCAATTTTTATGTAAATAAGAGAGAGAGGCCTATGTTGAGAGTGACACCGATGTACCCTCCTCTTTTCTGCCATTGTTTCAAGCAATAAAGGTAACCATTTATTTTATGTTAATCGCTTTACTTTCTTTTTCTTTTTCTTTTCCTTTTCTACTTCACCTCCGTTGGTTTTTGATGAGTGCCAACGATACTTCATGGAGATGTTCTCCTCCTTAAGGTCCGTATCACTTCATTCTTGCCCAGCTTGATGATATAATGCGAATAGGGGACTGAGCTCGATCCTATGACTTATGCGTTGAACGCCTCCGAAGCAAGGTAGAACATGCAAGATTTTCAGGTAACTCATTAACCAAACTAAGGTAAGTATTTCTTTTTCTTTCTTTTCTTTTATTTTTGTAGATTAAATCACCAACACTTCAACTCTTTCTTTCCCAACTCATTGTAAATACCGCTTTCTTCCTAGCCTAACTTTAACTACTATTTTCTTATTTTCCTTTTAATAACTGAAAGAAGAATTTTTTAGAGAACTTACTAAACAAGCTTCCATCGCTAGTCCCTCTCTGAGGATCACGACCCGCATAGCCATTGCTACAGCGGATAGAATTGAGCACCTTGCACATCTCTAATTCTTAAATCTGATATATTATATTTTGTGTGCAGGTAAAAACTCAATCAACAAGCTTATGCATGTGTTTTGTTGGTATTTCATAAAGGGGGAGAAAATTCGATTTTCATATTTCAATTGGTATTTGTATTTCCACTCCCTTACTTTATGATAGAAAATAGTCAATTCATTTGATATCATATACTTAAAAAGAAAAATACTCTCTTTTGAAATCAAGATGTTCATTTGAATTTTTTAAATTAGTATCTCAAAATTTTGTTTAAAGATAAATAGTCAAAAAGTTTAGATTTGTATTGCCTATATGCAAGGAGGGCTTAACATCTCTTCTACATATAGATTCATGTTGAGTGTATCTTGTATTGAAGAGCTTGACATCTCTTCTTTATGTGGTACACGTGTGTAGGGGAGCTTCACATCTCCTCTTATGCATTACATAGTGTACGTTATATGAATTAGGGCTTGTCATCCCTCCTTCATGTAATGTATCTATGTAGGGAAGCTTCACATCTTCCTCTTCGTGAATGTATATCGCATATACCATTTATTTCTTGATCTATGTTTACTTTTAATTGGTATCAAGATGCTACTTTGACATATTTTCAATTGGTACCTTAATTGATTGTCACCCCTATTTGGTTTTTGTTTTTGTTTTAGACAAAAAGGGGAGAACAGTGTTTTTATTAACCCTTTTGTTGATTCATTGTTTCGAAAAAAAAGGGGGAGAAAAATTTATTGATTTGTTTTTGCTTTTACCCCTTTATTGATGATTGTTTCTTTGTAGTAAAAAGGGGGAGAAGATTTTGTTTTGTTTTGATTGTTTACCCCTTTGTTGATGATTGACAAAAGGGGAGAAAGATTTTGAGTTTGTTTGAGTTTATATATGCATATTTATGTTTTGCATATATTAAGTTTAATTTATTTTAATTTTAATTGGTATCTAGAGCATGTTTTATTTTTTGAACATTTCATTGGGTATCTAGAGCCTTTTTATTGTTTATACATATCTATGCATTCATGTTTAAGAGCCTTCATTGCATATTCATTATGTTTATTTGTTTATGCATGAGTTAAGGGGGAGCTTCTTTGAAGCTTAACTTTAATCCATGCATATATAACTCCATGAGTTTTGTCATCATCAAAAAGGGGGAGATTGTTGGCCCGGAGGCCTTCCTCTCTAGTTTTGATGATGATTAACTCATGTAGTTATGTTTACTAATAATCTTGTGATTTTAAGTTTCAGATCATGTAGCAAGATATTAGTTGGTGATTGCTTCAAATAAAGGAGTTTGGAAGCCTTCACTTGGTGATTCCCGTGCCCGAGCATCAAGGTCATACCTTTGCACTCGGTGGATCACGTTTGGGATCGAGTCGGCTTGAAGATGGAAGATCATCAAGAAGACTTAGGTATCCTAGTTTAGTTTAGTGTGTTTTAGATCCATTTATAAAGATAAGTGTAGTTGATATGCTCAAGTGCACAACACACACGTTTTATGGTTTTTCAGTTTTTAGTTTAGCCGATATTTGTTTTCATGAATAGTTGATCAAAACAAGTTTAATTGGTTTATGTATAGTGGATTCATTCTATACATGCATGCTTAACTTTTAAACAAACTTATTTTGACTTTCCTATTCATGTATTGAAAAAGTCAAGTTTGACAAAATACAAGTTTTGGTTATTGATAAAATTTGCAAGACACAAAAATGATTCCAAATGTTTAATATTGTCTTGAAATTTTTATCACAAGTTTGTGTTTCAATATAAAATGTTAAAACAATCTTTATGGTATTTTTAGAAGAGATAAAAGAATGTTAACATGTTTTTTTCTGACCCAGTTTCTGACCCAGAACCGGCTGACAGGCCAGGTCGGTCGACCGCTCGGTCGACCGCAACAAGGGCCGGTCGACCGTGCGGTCGACCGACGTGCACAGAGCTGTGCACGTCTGGCAGCACAGTTGGCCGGTCGACCAGACTAGAGAGCTTTGCTCTCTGTATCTGGGCGGTCGACCGGGCGATCGACCGGGATTGCCCAACGGTCATATTTATGACCGTTGGCGGTCGACCGGCCGGTCAACTGCCAGCCTGTCAGGCTGCCAGATCAGCCTAACGACTAGTTTTCTGTTTGGCCTATATAAATCCCATTTCTTTGGGATTTTGGGTAAGAATTTCTGAGCTAATTTTTCCCTACTCTCTGGTTTTAAAAAGAAGTTTTCAAAAGAGTTTAAAGAGCAAAAAGATTCATTTTGTTTGTTTTAAGTGTTTTGTTATTTTCAAAGGAAATAGGTTTTTGGGAAATTGGTTTATTGTTCTTCACTTCAATATCTATTTGGTATTTTCCCAAAAGTAATTTCTTTGATCAAAACACTTGTTTTCCACACTTGAGCTGTATCTTCTATCCTAATCTATTAGGATCTTTGTTTGTGGAAAGAGAGATTCTTTGTGGTTGAAAAGACCACCAATTGAAAACCCTTGCTTTGATTGGGTTGCTCCCTCTTTGGTAGAGGTTGAGGTTTGTGGTTTGCTCCCTCTTTGGTAGAGGTGGAGATTTGTGTTTGCTCCCTCTTGTGTGAGGTGGAGCTTGGTGGTTTGTATCCCTCTTCGGTAGAGGTGATTGTGGTTGTATTGGCTACGGGCCTACCCCTCGGTTGTGAAGCAGTGTTTGAGAGAGGAGTTCGGTACTCCCTTGTTGTACAAATCCTTCTTGGTGAAGGTTCCCTCGGTAGGAGTCCTCGGTGGACAAGATAGTGGATTAGAAATCCTTCTCGGTGAAGGCGGAGACGTAGAGCTAGGGGCTCGAACCTCGGAACATATCTTTGTATTTGCGTTTGATCCATTGTCTCTCTAACTCTCTCTCTCTCTCTCTCTTTATTTTGTGCAAACCATCTTTCATTTCATATCATTCATATTTCTTGGTTGTGCCTTGCATTGTTCATATTGCTATATCTCTTATATGCTTGGATTGCTTGTGTGTGCCTCACTTGTACTTAACCACAAGAACTTCATATAGCACCTCAACCCATATCTAGGGGAATCAAGAGGAGTTAGTCCAGAGCCCTTCACGGGAATTCGGCTACACTTGTGTGTTGTACTAAGTATGATTGCAAAATTGTCTTAGCTTCCGCATTTAGTTTCTAGATTAGCATTTACACCTATTCACCCCCCCTAGGTGTTTTTCAGCTTTGAGTGATCGTTGCATCATCTAAATTTTTAATTTGTGCATTGATTAACATTACCACCTATTCACCCCCCTCTAGGTGATTTCAATTGGTATCAGAGCTAGGACTCTAGTTTTTGGCTTCACATCCTTAGAGAGATCCTATAAATTGCTAATCACTATTTTCATATCTTCATTCATACACTAGTAAAGATGGCCGATTGCCCAGATTTTAAAAAAAAGATATCTTCCTCCTTGAAGCAAAAGAAGCTGTTTGAAAAGAAAGTGTACAAAGCTACTTAGGACTCGAAAAGTGAATCCGAAGATGAAGTTGACACGGCCAATGTGTATTTCATGGCAAACACACCTAAGGTAACTACCGAACCACATGATGATGATAGTGAAATAAGTAAAGAATTGTTATTACAAGCTTTCATTGAACTTTCAGAAAGTTTTGATGCTAAAAACGAAGATTGTTTAAAATTAAAAAAGGAAAATGAAATGCCTAAAAATCAAATTGCTATTTGTTCAAAAGAAAAGGATGAATTATCTTCTACTCTTATTTCAACACAAAGAGATTTTGATGCCTATAAAGTTGCATGCAAAGCAAAATATCCTAAAATTGATGAAAATGAGATTTCTATGTTAAAAACTAAAATAAATGATTTGGGAAATGTTTTAAAGTAATGTGCATTTAACAATACTAAATTAGAAGAAATGTTTTCAAAGAAACACATGCACACTTCACATGTTCAACATGATAAACCATCACATGCTAAAACTCTACATGTTCATCATGCCAACATATCACATGTCAATCATGCTAAAATACCCCATGCTCACAAATCACATGTTCACAAACCACATGCTCATTATGCTTTTAAATATGGAAGAATTTATAAATGTACTTTATGTGGCCGAAATGGTCATTTAGCCAAATTTTGTTATGATCATATAAATAGTATGAATAATCATGTTTAGGTTCAAAACACTAACGATTAGGACCCAAGAAAATATGGGTACCAAAATCCATTCCTAGTCTATTTAATGTAGGTGTGGGCTCTCACATGACGTGAGAGTTGTTGGTGCCTTGAGGTAAATGCGTTCCGAGCTAACGGTGACACTTTTGGATGCATCACTTTCAAGGGGAGTTTGGTGGGAGGACCACTATGGTTTGGAGATATAGAGATATGCCCTCTTGGTTTGGTAACGATCTCTAACTCCTCATTTAGTTTACAAGTTTTCATATTAGTAATTTTTAGCATGTCATGTTTTAATGATTATTATGTCAAATGCCATGTTAATTAGACTTGTGACATACACGTATAGTAATTGAGATGCACCATGTTCATATGGATCCATATTTTGTGTTCTTCACTTTATTTTAACTATTATGTATATCCTTGCTCTAAGACTTGTACATTTAGCCTAATGATCATATTGATTATATTTTGTTTTATGATTCATATTTTAGTTTATGTGCTTGATTTTATACTTCATGATTTTGATTACTTATTTAAATGTAGTTTTCATTAAAACTTGTGTATATACTTGTACAAGTAGTGAGCTACACTTGGTTATTATGTGTTTGTTCTTCATTGCTCACTTGTACTCATTACATGTACTTGTATAGCCTAGTTATGATGATTCTCTCATTTACACTTGTATTTCTATTTTTGCACATGGTTTCATGATAATGTGTTAGCTTCATGTATATGTTACTTTTGTCTAAACTAATAGATATACATGTACATCCTTAAGCCACTTGCCTTCATGCAATATACTGTTGTGGACTCATTTATGCTTGGATAAGTATGTATACCCTAGTTTATACAAATATACATATGTCTTGAGGTTTGTTTTGTTTTGATGAAAATTAAACTTTTATGTTTTTCATGTTTGTAAAGGAATTTGATTTGAGCTTAAATGCCTTATTTTCATGATTTTGTTGATTACATGATTCTTACACTCTTTATTTGGTGTTTACTCATGACTTTTATTTCATGAGCGTATATGTGCCTTATAGACTTTGAGTGTCAATTATTATGTGATTTTCATGTTTTCATGAGATGTATGATTTGGTTTCATATTTTCAAGGATTTCTTACTAGTTTTTAAAAATATCTTTAAAACTAGTTTCTATTCTTCAAATGGTAGAGTTTTCAAATTATGCCTTTTTACTTTCAAATCATGATTTTTGAAAACCCCTACCTTCTAAGGGCGGTTGGATGGGTGACCATGCCTTGTATACCCTTCTTGAATATCTTTTAAACTTGTGCATGATAAGCTTGGTAGGTTTAAGTTATACACTTGATCCTCATTATATTTCTATTGGTATCAAAATTGATATTTCATATATTTGTATACTCATATGTATTTTCTATATATGCCTCATATTTCAATTGGTATATCCATACATACATATATATGATTTGATTGTGCTTGTTTCACATGTCTTTAAAAAAAAATTTTGAAAAAGCACAAATTATGTTTGCTAAGTTTGATTTAGTTCATCATGTCAATTATTTTTAATTAGTACCTATTACAAGCTTATGCATTGTTTCTTTTAGTATTTCATAAAGGGGGAGAAAATTCTTGTTTTTAAATTGGTTTTATGTAAAATTGGTATTGGTTGTAAATTCAATTTGTATCAGTTTTCATTTCAATTTGGTATCTTACTCCCATCATTTATGATGTAAAATACTTTGGTTTGATATATGCTAACATTTTCAATATTAGTATCAATGATCTTAAATTAGTATTATTCTCTATTTGGTATCCTTATTGCAAAATGATTTTAGTGTTTATCTAAAAATTTGGTTTTTATCTTTAATTGGTATCAATATTTTTCTATTGGTATCAATATGTTTATCAAAAATTTAAATTGGTATATATAAAAAAAAACTTAAGTTTTGATCTTTAAGATTTGATGATATGACAATTGATTGTTTTTTCCTTAGCCCCTTTGTTGATGAATTGACAAAAGGGGAAAAGATATTTGAGTTTATGTATGCATATATGCATATTTATATCTTGTTTATGCATATATTATTTATTGATTGTTTCCTAACCTTTTTTTATGTATGACAAAAAGGGGGAGAAGTATTGGTGGTTTCATGTTTTGGTTTCATGTTTTGTACATGTTCATGTTTTGTACATGTTTATCTCATATATGTAGGTTTCATATTTTGTACATGTTTATATATGTATATGTTTTCATATTTTATACTTGATAAAATAGAGCATCATTTGAGGGGGAGCTTTTACCTCCCTCCTATATTTTGTTTTATAGCTTATATGTTTTGTCATCATCAAAAAGGGGAGATTGTTGGCCCAAAGGTTACAATCCCCGGGTTATATGTTTTGATGATAACAAATCATATAAAAGCTATTTGATACTAATAGAAGTTAAAAAATAAATTTCAGGTTGATACAAGTATTGATGGCTCAAGAGTTCTCAAGTATGGGATATTAGGGTTTACCTCAAACGTTGTTCTACATCAACTATCAGAGACTCCTGCTTCTAGACTACTATAGTTTTTTTTGTTAAAGAATAGCATATACGTTTGAAGCTCAAATACACACACACAAATTCAATACATTTAGTTTTTGATTTAATCGGTTTTGGATTTCAAGTACATATATCGGGTTTTGGATTTGAACTAGTTTTAGTTTTGCTGATCTGCTTGACACCCTTTATATTTCTTGTCATAACTTTTTATTCATATATTCAAATAACATGATTTAAATTGCATTTCAAAGATAACTTTCAGATCTAAATTTATTATTCAATAATTATTTTTAGCTTCAAATTTTAAAGATGTCAAATATTTGGTTGAACGCTATTCTTGTTCTGAAAACAGCTTACAGTTTCTGATTTGACACCTGTCAGTGTTTTATTAATAACTTTCTAATAAAAATTGATATTGAGCTTATTTCAGTTGCATTAAAAAGAAGACCTCAATATCTACAAATTATTCCTATATACCTAATTCTGAATTTGGACGTTTACAGCCTGTAAAATGTACTCAAATTTGACCAATCTGCCAGATTTGCAATAATGGCTAATTTTCTGGAGGCTGATTTTTAACATGTTTTTAAAACGTGTTTAAGTTTAAAAAAATATGGTGAGCTGTATTAGAGGGTCAATTTCTTCTTCTTTTATTTAGGTAAAAGTTTTCTGTATTTACTCTTCCTAAATCCTATATAAAGGGGTCATTAGGGTAGAGGTTTTCACAACAACAAATTCAAAGATCAAAAGTTTTGAGTTTTCTTGAGAAAGAGCTTTGTTTAAGTTTTGGGCTATTATTTTCAAAAGTTTTCTGAAAGTTTTTGCTTCTTAAAATCTCTCTTCTATTTTTATATCACTTACAAAATCCTGAGCTTCAATCTTATATATTATTCTCTAAAGTTTTTGTAAAGAAAGTTTTCAAGAGAGAGTTTGTGGTCTTTTGATCATCCGTGATTATTGTATTTGTGGCTCCACTACCTCTGGATTAGAGGAGTGTGATTGAGGAGTTGGGTACTCCCTAATAGTTGTAATCCTTTGTAGAAATTCTAGTGGATCGGAAATCCTTCTGGGTGAAGGCGGGGACGTGGAGCTGGGTGCTCGAACCTCGAAACAAATCTCTATGTTTGTGATTGGTTTACTTGTGTTATTTACTTGCTTTTCATTCATTCATTCATTCATTCTTATATTGTCGATCTATACTCTCACAACAAGATTGCATTGCGCACCTCAAACTCTTATTTAGAGGAATCACGAGGAAGGAGTTCAGAGCCCTTCGCTAGGTATTCGGCTTCTAATCTTGCTTTGAGTGATCGTTGCATCATCTAAATTTTTAATTTGTGCATTGATTAGCATTATCACCTATTCACCCCCCTCAAGGTGATTTCAAAAATTGCTCTCTAAATTCTTGTTAAAAACAGCCCAAGAGGACCCCTTTATATAGGCCCCAAATAAAAGAACTGTTGGCAGCCTGAAAGGTTAATTTTGACCTTCCGGTCGACCAGCACAACGATCATATTTCTGACCGATGTGCCTCTGGTCGACCGGGCCAAGCCTGTCGGTCGACCGCCCAGTCGACCGGTAGTCTGAGAGTTGGGTACTTACAGTCGGTCGACCGTGCGGCCGACAGACATTGTAGGCTGGGTCCGTGCGCGTCCTCGTACACATCGGTCGACCACTGGTCCGGTCGATCGCCAGCTGATCTGGCTGGGTTATTTCAGAACTTGGAATTTAGGTATTTTAACTCCATTAAAAACCTATAAATACTCATAAATGTCACAAAAATAAGTTCTTGTTAGATCTTTGAATAACAAATATGTGTGACCAAAAATCAACACATATTACAAACTATTTGAACTATTTTTGTGATATAAAATATTTGGCCTTAAACAAAAACGGTATTTTTCAGAAGCCAAACTTCTAAAAGAAAACACAATTTTTCTATAAACTTGTATAAATACAAAAACATGATATTGAAACTCTTTTGAAGCATAGAGTGTATAGATAGAATCCAATACCCATGTAATTGATATATTTATGTTTTTGACATGAAAACAAAAAATAAGTTTTGTTAATTACAAAACTCCAAACATATGATATAGACCATCAAAATAAGTTTTGTTGGCCCAAAGGCCATTATCCCGGTTATTTTGATGATAGCAAAACGTATTTAGTTATGTATTTAATAATCTTGTTTAAAAGTATTTCAGGTTCAAGAAACAGATTTTGACGACTCCGCTAAAAGGCTCACACTTTTGGAGTTCGCCCAAGATTTGCATTCCCAAGCTAAAGCACATAGGAAGCTTCGGGAATATGCGTTGAAGAATAGATCAAGAAAAAGATCAAGACTTGCTAAAGAATCCAAGATTTGTATTTTGTTTATTTTCATTTTAGATATTTTGTCAAAACTAAATAGTAGAAGTAGAGATATGGGATATCACACACACACATTTTCTAGAGTGGTTTATGGCTTCAAAAAGACTTTCTAAATCATTTCCAACTTAGCTTTTATATAAACATATTTATTTTGGAAATACGATTTTAGAAAGACTAGTTTTTGGAAAAACATTTTATGGAAAATCAAGTTTTATCAAAAGATTTTTTATCAAAGTATTTTACATTGATAGTAGTATGACACATGCTCATACTCTATGATTTTTCAAGACCAAAGTATTTAACCCAAGACCCAAAAACCCAAATCCAAAATTTTCCAGGTCTGTAAATTCTGTTTTTACAGAATTCACAGTGCCCGGTCGACCGGCAGTCGACCGGCACTCGACCGACATGCACAACTGTGCATGTGCGTATCGGTCGACCGGAAGTCGACCGCCACCCTACCGGCCCAAACCTGCTGCTCTCTGGAAATTGCCAGTCGACCGACCCGGTCGACCGGTGAGCCCCAACGGTCGGATTTTTGACCGTTGGCGGTCGACCGACCCGGTCGACCGGCCTCTGTCAGAAAATTCTGACAGGTCCAACAGCTATTTTTCTGACTCTTTGACTTTAGGGATTTGTCTCCAACGAATCTCTTGAGCAGTTTTTGACCCCTATAAATAGGTAGTCACTTCAAGTGACATGACTAACAATTTTACAAAGAATATCAAGAGTTTTTACAAGAGTTTTCAAGATTTCCAAAGTTTAAGTTTAGAAAAGATTTTTCTCTCCAAAGCCAAAATTCCATACACCTTACTTGGAGCCTATTCCTCTACTTCTCTCTAGTTTTGCACTACACAATCCCATACTCTAACTCTCCTATTTGGTTCTAGGATTGTGCTTAGTGAGCTCTTTTGTAAAGTGATCAAGTGTGATCACTTCCATTGTAATTGAGTGAAGTTGTAGAGGCATCGGCCTCAAGGCGAGCTAGTGTGCTCTAGGTGGTGAAGTGTCATCACGGGAGACGGACAAGTGTTGTCCTTGTATTGTTGATCCGGTGGGATCCTCAATAGTGGAAATCCTTCAAGTGTGAAGGCGGGGACGTAGAGCGTGGCTCGAACCTCGGAAACATATCGGCGTGTTTGCGTTTGCTCAAATTCTTCTAACTCTATCTCTTTTATTACTTGCAATTTTACATTGTCTTTTACTTGCAAGAAATATTGTATTGTGCTAATTGTTTAGAGTTAAATTTTTAAATTCCGCATAATTGCCATTATCATATAGCCATCACCTATTCACCCCCCCTCTAGGTGATTTCAAGTTTTTCTAAATATATGAAGCATACAAGTATATAGATGAAATCTAACATGCATTAAACCATGTAAAATTATTTTGATTCAATCTATTCATGAAAATCATATATATGTCTATTCGAAATCCAAAACCGGTTAAACGGAAAACCAATCATACTGAACTTGTGTGTGTGTGAACTCGAGCATATCAATACTATCTCTCTTTACACAAGATCTAAACAAACCGAAGTCTTTTTGTCGATCCTCATCTTCAAGACGCCCCGATCCAAACACGATCCAACGAGCTTGACTCCAACCGAGTGCTAGATACGATTTTAACGCGCGTGCTCTTGAATCCACATATGTTAGCTCCCAAAACTCCTTTGTTGAAGCTAAACACCTACTAATATCTTGATCAATAACTGAAATTATATAACATAAGTTTATTAGTAAACTAACCTTCATAAGTTAGTCATAATCAAAACTAAGGTGAAAGGCCTCTGGGCTAACAATCTCCCCTTTTTTAATGATGACAAAACTTATGAGGTTATATATATACATCCATTAAGGATAGGCTTCCTAGAAGCTCCCCCCTAACATATGAATATCCAATAAACATAAAAGATATGCAATGAAGCTTAAGATACCAATAAAACAAGATATATGCATAAACACATAGTAAAACATGCATATATAAACCTAAATTCTTCTCCCCCTTTCTTGTCACTCATCAACAAAGAGGTGAAGACAAACAAACAATAAACATATCTTAAAAACAAAATTTTGATAACAATAAACACAATCAATTGAAAGAACCAATTAAAAAAAATAATCCTTTTCTTTTGAATTGATACCAATAAAAAAACATGATATCAATTGAAAATAAATATCAAATTTTTAGGTAAACACTATATTTTGCAATAAGGATACCAATTTGAAAATAATACCAATTTAAAATTATTGATACCAATATTGAAAATATAAGCATATATCAAAACAAACTATTTCTCATCATAAAGAGTGGGAGTAAGATACCAATTGAAAAGTAAAATCAATTGAAAGATAAAATAAGAATTTTTCTCCCCCTTTATGAAATACCAATAAAAATAATGCATAAGCTTGTATAAGATACCAATTGAAAAATAATTGACATTAAGAACTAAATCAAGCTTAGTAAGAAATAATGTATGCTAGAGATGTATAGATAAAACAAGCACAATCAAATCATATATATGTATGTATGAAATGGATATACCAATTGAAATTGATACTAATTAAAATTTGAAGCATATATAAGAAACACATATGAGTATACAAAAATATGAAATATCATAACGATCATGTGTATAACTCATACCTACCATCCTATTCATGCACATATTTAAAAGATATTCAATAAGGGTAGACAAGGCATGGTCGCCCATCCAACCGCCCTTAGAAGGTAGGGGTTTCCAAAATTAAGAGTTTAAAAATATAACATGTTTGAAAATCACTACCAATTGAAGAATAAAGACTAGTTTAAAGATAATTTTAAAGATAATTTTAAAAACTAATACGAAATCCTTCAAGTAAGGAATAAAATAAGAATATATCCATGAGATCATGAAAATCACACAATAATTGACATTCAAGGTCTATAGAGCACATATATGCTCATGAAACAAAAATTATGAGTAAACACCAAACATAGAGTGAAGAATCTTATAATCAATAAAATTATGAAAATAGGCTATGAAGCTCATCATCAAAACTAAATACGCTTCAAAGTATATGTATGTTTTGTAGAAACTAAAAGCATACATACATATCCCATACATAAATGAGTCCATAATAAAAATTTTGTATGAAAAACAAATGACTCTAGGATAGACATGTATATCCAATAGTTTTAGACAAAAATAACATATACATGAAGATAAACATATTTTTATAAAACCATATACAAAAATATGGAATACAAGTTAAAATTCAAGAATCATTAAAACTAAGCTATACAAGTACATCTAATGTGTACAAATGAGCAACATAACACAAACATATAATAATCAAATGTGGCTCACTAGTTGTACAAGTATTACACAAGTTTTAATGAAAACTATATCTAAATAAGTAATCAATGCATGAAGTACAAAAACATCAACAAACATGATTATTAGAGTAAATACACATGCTTTAGAGTTAGGATATACACAATAGCTAAAGTATAGTGAGAACACAAAAATGTAAATTCATATAAATATGGGTGTATCTCAAATACTACATATGTATATAACAAGTCTAATTAACATGACATTTAACATAATAATCATGAAAAATCAAAACATGCTAAAAGTCAATCAATAACATCATGTAAATAAAAAAGGAGTTATAGAAAGTTATCAAAACCGATAGGGCTAATCTCTAAATCTCCAAACCATGGTGGTCCTTCCACCAAACTTCCCTTAAAAATGATGCATCCAAAAGTGTCACCATTTAGCTCGGAACGTATCCACCATCAAGGCACCAATACCCTCACGTCAAGTGAGAGCCCACACCTATATCAAATACAATAGGGGTGAATTTAGGTTCCCATACCTTACTGGGTCCATGGGGGCTAGCGCCTAACAAACTTGTTTGTAAAATATGAATTATGTATTCTATCATAACAAAACTTTGCAAGGTGGCCCATACGTTCACGATATGTACAAGTGTACACATAAGCATACATAGTGTCATGTGTGCGCATGATAAGCATTTGTATGCCGTGAATGGTGTGCTTGAATATGAGGTGCATGTTTCTTGCGAAACATGGATCCCAATTTCTTGTGATCTATAGCACATTGGCTAAAAGCGGAGCCCAAATAATCTATACTCTTCTTCAAAGTACAAATATCATTTTCAATGATTGAAGAAGTAGAGCATACAATAGATACACTAGATGGTGAAGCTATAGTAGCATGGCAAACATGTGAATCTAAATCATTTTTCAAAAAGTTATTTATATTTGAAACCAAAACCAATTCTTTAAAAATTAAAGCAATTTTATTTTTCGAAGAATTGTTCACTTTTAAAAGTATATCAAGTTTTGAAGAAAAAACCTCATTTTTCTTCAAAACATTATTACAATCATTTTTATTTTTTAAAATTTTGTTTTCATTTAGGTCAAGGTTAAGTTGGGATTTCAAGGAGTCCCTTTTACTTGAAATATCATCCCTCTCTTGCAAAACCAATTCAAGTTTTGAAGATAAATTTTTATTTTCTTCTTTTAATTTAAAGCTTTTCTTTTTCAAATGTTTATATTTTTCAAGCAAGTTTTCACAAAACAATGAAAATTCTTCATTTAAGGCATCAGCATCCATATAGTCATCACCTGAAGAACTAGCATTATCATCTAGATGAGTTTTCGAATGTACCTCAAGGGAGTCATTCCCTTGGACCATGTAGCAAGTTTCGTCAGACTCATCCACCAAAGGTTCCTTCTCCACATAGTTAGTCGTCTGAAGCTCGGGAGAGGTCAATGTGTTCCACACTGCAAAAGCGGAATCACAATGAGAAATCATAGATAAAAAAATTTTGCTAAGTGTGTGCCTAAGTGCCACTAAGGTTTGTGCATTGGCCTCTATATACTTGTCATTACCAAAATAAGATTTCGTGGTAGTGGCAAGATAAACATGCATTCCTAGGGTTTTTAAATAAGCACTCATCCTAATCTTTCATATATCGACGTTAGAAACATCAAACATGGGAGGGACAAGGTGATCCATGAGTGTATATAATGTCTGCAAATGCAAATCTAAATTAGCTAACCAAGATCTCACTCCAAGGTGGTTAAACCTAATATCAAGAGTGTAGATACCAATTGAAAATACACCTAGAGGGGGTGAATAGGTGTATAGCTAATTTAATAACAAATGATACGGAATTAAAAACTAATTGCAGCACACAATGTGTAACCAAAGAGTGTAGCCGAATTCCCGGTGACAGGCTATTGACTATCTCCTCTAGATTCCTCTAAATAAGAGTTGAGTGCTATATGAAGCTCTCCTGGTTCAACACAAGTATGGGCACACAAACAATACCAAACATATAAGTGATATAAACTATATAAAGTAATACAAGATATAAGAGAGATAGTGTTTAGAGATAGTGGATCAAACACAAATACCAAGATATGTTTTAAGGTTCGAGCCACTGCTCTACGTCCCCGCCTTCACTCAGAAGGATTTCCACTACGTCCACACAGGACCTCACACACAGGGAACCTCCACTGAGGAATTACAACTTTACACTTGGAGTACACAACTCCACTCTACTTAAGAGGCAAGGCACAAAGCCAAAACAACAATCACCTCTACACAAGAGGGTTGGGCACAAAGCCAAACAACAATCACTTCTACACAAAGAGGGATAAGAGCTCAAAGCCAAACTACACCACAATCACCTCTACACAAGAAGGATAATCACAAACCCAAAGCAATACAACTTCTACACTAGAGGGATAGGCACAAAGCCAAAGCAAGGAGAAAGTTACAATCTTGGTGATCACAGTAGACCACAAACAATATTCCTATAAAAACAAGATCCTACAGATAGGATAGATATGATAGCTCATGTGTGAGAAAACAAGGTGTTTGAAAAATAAATCACAAAGAAAAATACTTAGAAAAAATACTAGACTGAAATAGAAATGAAGATAAAAACCAATTTCCCAAATACTCTATTTTTTCTTCATTTTTCCAACCCTTGAAAACAAATAAAAGATAAATCTTTTGGCACAAAAACTCTTCAAGAACTTGTTGTAAAAATTTTTGTAAAGATGGGAAAATTGCTCTCTAAATTCTAGTTAAAAACAGCCCAAGAGGACCCTTTTATATAGGCCCCAAACAAAAGAGCCGTTGGCAGCCAGAAAGGTCAATTTTGGCACCCGAGAGTTGGGTGCTTACAGTCGGTCGACCGTGCGGTCGATCGGCCTTGTAGGCTAGGTTCGTGCACATCCTCGTGCACCTCGGTCGACCGGTCTGGTCGACCGCCAACTGATCTGGCTGGGTTATTTCAGAACTTGGAATTTAGGTACTTTAACTCCAATAAAATCCCATAAATTCCACAAAAATAAGTTCTTGTTAGATCGTTGAAAAACAAATATGTGTGACTAAAAATTAACACATATTACAAACTATTTAAACTATTTTTGTGATATAAAATATTTGGTCTTAAACAAAACGGTATTTTTCAGAAACCAAAGCTCTAAAGAAAAATACGGTTTTTCTATAAACTTGTATAAATACAAAAACATGATATTGAAACTCTTTTGAGCATAGAGTACATGGATAGAATCTAATACACATGTAATTGATATATCTATGTTTTTGACATGCAAAAATAAGTTTTGTTAATTACAAAACTCCAAACACATGATATAGACCATCAAAATAAGTTTTTCTAATATATATGAAGCATATATGCATATAGATGAAATCTAATATACATTTAACCATGTAAACTTATTTTGATTCAATCTATTCATGAAAATCATATATATGTCTATTCAAAATCCAAAACCGGTTAAACGAAAAATCAATCATATTGAACTTGCGTGTGTAGGAACTCGAGCATATCAATACTATCTATCTTTACACAAGATCTAAACAAATCGAAGTCTTCTTGTCGATCCTCATCTTCAAGATGACCCGATCCCAACACGATCCAACGAGCTTGAATCCAACCAAGTGTTAGATGCGATCTTGACGCTCGAGCACTCGTAATCCACATATGTTAGCTCCTAAAACTCTTTTATTGAAGCTAAACACCTACTAATATCTTGATCTATAACTGAAACTATATAAGCACAAGATTATTAGTAAACTAACTTTCATAAGTTAGTCATCATCAAAACTAAGGTGAAAGGCCTCTGGGCTAACAACACAATCTCCTGTCCTTCGTGATGGGGTAGTTATGGCTACTGAATTCTTAACCTTAAAAATGTGTTATATGTTTCAAAATTTTCTATAAGCTTATTGTCCATCAACCAGTTTACCAAATAACATAACTGCATTATAACCATTTTCTCTTCTTACTTTATCTTTTAGGACCTAACAACTGTGAGGAGTATTGGTTCAGGTCGTGAGAGAGGTGGCATGTACTATTTGGATGACAGAGTGTCCACTAGTGGCTTAGTTGCAGGTCAACCTGATCCTATTCTACTTTGGTACTGGCATTTGGGTTATCCCGAATTGTAGAAGCTTTGACCGGTAATTTCTATTCAGTCTTCTTTTTCTACACTTTGTTGTGCATCTTATGATATAGGCAAGCATTATCGTGTCTCTTTTCCTAGTCGAGTCAATAACCGGAGTAGTTCTGCATTTGAGTTAGTTCATTCTGATGTCTGGGGTCCTAGTCGTGTATCCTCATCTAAAGGTTTTAAATATTTTATTACCCTTGTTGATGATTTCTCTCGTATGACTTGGCTATATTTGCTAAAAGAGAGGTCTGAAATTTCTAGTGTCATTGAACTTTTTTATAATGAAATAAAAACTCAATTTTTTACCTCTATCCTTGTGCTTCATACTCACAATGCCTTAGAATATATGCAAAATGATGTGTCTCTTTTTTTTTTCTAATTGAAAATGAGATTATTCATCAAACCTCCTGCTCTTATATATCCTAATAAAATGGTGCTGTTGAAAACAAGCACAGACACATCCTAGATGTTGCTCGAACCATGATGATTCATATGCATGTTTTGAAGTATTTGTTGGCTGATGTAGTGTTAAGTGCCTGTCATTTGATTAAAAGGATGCCCTCCTCAGTTCTTCATGGTAATCCCTTTTTCATGTCTATATTCTGACAAAAATATCTTTTCCGTTCTTCCGTGTGTTTTTAGTTGTACATGTTTTGTTCAGGATTTGTCTCCAGATCTAGATAAATTATCTCTTAGGTCTATAAAATGTGTCTTTGTTAGGTATTCTCGAACTTAAAAAGATACTGGTACTATAGTCCATCAACTAGACAGTATTTTGTGTCAGCTGGTATCGTAATTTTTGAATCAGTTCCCTACTTTTCTTCACATGGTCCAGTTACTGCAATAGAGTCTATTTTATTTCACCATTGTTCCTTTGCCTGCACCTGCTGTTGTCCATGATGTCTCTTCACCAATGTCATTAAAAGACACTACAACGACACTTGCATAAAAGTCACCTCAGAAAAAGATTCAGACATGTCTACACTAATCGGCAAAAAGTTTCTGCCTCTGAGCTGGTTTTGGCCGCCTCCTCTCTAGTGGAAGGCCATCTCCTCAGTCGTCAGTACCTTTCTTTGATCTTGATATTTCTATTTCCCTTACAAAGGTAAATGGTCTTATACTGATCATCCTATCTCTTTTTTTGTTTCATATGATCATCTTACTCCCTCTTTTCGCAAGTTTACCCTGGCATTATCCTCTGTATCTTTACCAGGTTGTATGAGGAGGCTATATTGGTATCTGCCTAGAAGCCAGCTATGGATGAGGAGATGAATTCTCTTATTTCTCAAAAAATTTGGGAGTTGAACTCTGCACCTAAAGATATTATTGTTGTGAGTTGTTGATGGTTTTATACCTTGAAGCATTGCCCTGATGGTTTAATGTATAGGTATAAGGCCAGGCTCATTGCCACATAATATACTCTGACCTATGGTGTGGACTTCTTTGAGACTTTTTAACCAGTTGCTCTGCTGAACTCCATTCAAGTTCTATTTTCTGTTGCTGTTAATATGGCATGCCTTTATTTCAACTAGATGAGTAAGTTTATATGGAGCAACCTCTAAAGTATATTGATCAGGGCGAGAATATTGTATGTAGACTCAGAAAGGCAATCTATTGACTCCAAAAGAGCCTAATGGCATGGTTTCAGAAGTTCAACATGGTTATCTCTGGCATTAAATTTGTTCATTGTGATTCTGATCACTCAGTATTTATTTGTCAGACTAAGTCTGGCTCAGCGATGCTGGCTATGTATTGATGACATTTTGCTAACTGGGAGTAAGTCTGTTACCTTAGCAGTAACAAAGCAGTATCTTAAATGACATTTTGTGTTGAATGATCGGGGGAGCCAAGATATTTTCCAAGGATTGAAGTTTCTTAACAAAAGCATGGTTTACTTCTTTCTCAGAGGAAGTATACACTTGATCTCCTTGAGAAAACTGGCATGTTGGGGTGCAAACCTGCTAACACTCTAAGAGCAAATGTGAATTTATGGTGTGATAATAGTCATCTACTTGATGACCCTGGATAGTATAGGAGGTTGATTGGAAAGTTGATCTACTTGATAATTCCTAGGCCTGATATAATCTTTAAAGTTGGAGTACTAAATAGGTTTATGCATTAGCCTAGAAAGGTTCACCAGATAGCTGCTTTGAGGATTCTTGCCTATATCAAAAGCTCTCCTGGAAAAAAATTGTTGTACAGGAAACATGGACATGTTCGTATTTTTTGCTATTTTGACTCAGGATATACTAGTGATAAGGGAGATTGGAAGTCCACTACTAACTATTGCACATTCGTTGGAGAAAATCTGGTGATATGGAGAAGTAAGAAACAAGATGTTGTTTCTAAATCAAGTGCAAAGGCTGAGTACAGAGCCATGAGACATACTACTTGTGAAATGATGAGGCTAAAGAATATGTTATTGGAGTTTCGTTTTCATCATATTGGCCATATGCCTATGTTATGTGATAATCAGTCTGCTACCTTTATCACACAAAATCAGAAGTTCCATAAGAGGAGTAAGCATATAGAGGTTGACTTTTATCTGGTCAGAGATGCATGGACCAAAAAAGTGATTTCTCTCCCATTTACTCTATCTTCAAAGTAGTTGGCAGATTTACTTTCCAAAGCAGCTTCTCCAAGTTATTTTCTGTCTTATGTAGCAAGTTAGGCATGATTGACATTTATGCTCCAGCTTGAAGGAGAGTGTTAAAATAGTTATTGGGCTATTGGTTACTGAGCTATTGGGCTTCTACCCATAGATCTATACCGAACATTTTTATTATATATATGTATTTTCTCTCCTTTATTATCAGTTAATTCTTTTTAAGGGTTTCTATTTCTCTACGACGCCAACTCAAAAGATACTTACCCCTGCGCAAGTAGAGAAATATAGGCAGAAGAATTTGTGTTTTAAGTGTGATGAACCTTACACTTATGGACACAAGTGCAAAGGAAGAAGCTTACTTATTCATTATAAAGAGCAAGATGAAGTAGACGATAAAGATGAGGAAGGTGAGGAAGAGACCTTGTTAAAGCTTCAAGAGAAGAAGCAAATTTAGCCAGAAATTTCTTTCAATGCTATGGAGGGGACCACTTCCCCTACTGCCCTCAGGTTACTAGGAGTAATGACCACGAAGCCTGTCAGCATCCTCATTGATGTAGGATCAACACAGAATTTTGTAGATCTCAGAATAAGGCAAAGGACAGGTTCTCCGATTTTATCTGAACCTACCATCAAAGTAATAGTAGCAGTTGGTGGAAAAATGTGCAGTCAAGGGGTATGCAAATCCAATGTCAAGAAGCTGAGCGAACTACTGATCTCCATCTTCTTCCTATTGGAGGCCATTAGATTGTCCTGGGAGTAGATTCGCTGCTCATACTGGATGAAGTGTCCCTCAACTACAAGGACCAAGTAGTCAGAATCAGTAAAGGAAGAAAAACTTGGTCACTAAAAGGGGTACAGTCTAAGTCCATGCAAGTACTTGAAGCAGAGGTCATGGATAGAGACCTTCATAAGGAGGTGAAGGGTTGGGTTATGTACAGAGTCAGTAGGATGTTCCCTCCGTGGACATTATGAGAAGATATCCAATCCCTAATTAAGAGCTCTCTGTAAAGAATTTTCTAGCCTATTCTATGAAGTGCCAGGTTTGCCCCCAAGAAGAGCAGTTGATCATCAAATTCAATTACTGCCAGGCTCAGAACAGTAAACAGAGACCCTACCGGCACTCGTGGGAACAAAAGAGTGTAATTGGGTTCAGAATTGATCAAAAATAGTCATAACTCATATGCTTCACCAGTGGTACTAGTCACGAAAGCAAATGGCACTTAATTAGGGATTGGATATCTTCTCATGGCAGGTTGGCCCCCAAGATTTGTGAGAAAGACATACACAAAACAGCCTTTAAAACTCACTCATGGCATTATGAATATCTTTTAATGCCCTTTGGACTTACAAATGCCCCTGCCACTTTTCAAGCATTGATGAGTGAGCTGTTTAGACCATTCCAAAGAAAATTTGTATTGATATTTTTTGATGATATTCTTATATAAAACATGACTATGCAGAGTCATCTCATCCATATCAGAAGTGTTTTTGAGATACTGCACCGGAATCAGCTATTTGTAAAGGAGAGCAAGTGCCAATTTGGGGTGAAGGAGGTGCATTATTTGGGTCACATTGTCTCCACTGAAGAAGTAGCTGTAAACCCAAACAAAATTCAGGCTATCCTTGTTTGGCCTAATCCCAAAAATTTGAAGGTCTTGAGAAGTTTTCTTGGATTAACTGGCTATTACAGAAGGTTCATTAAAGGGTACATCACTCTTGTTGCTCCCTTAATTCCACTGACAAAAAGAACTCCTTTGCTTGGATAGTGGATGCTCAACGGGCATTTGAAGAATTAAAGAAGGCCTTAAACTCTCCCACTATGCTGGCATTACGTAATTTCTCCATACCCTTCGTCATTGAGTGTGATGCTTCTACAAAGAGAATTGGAGTTGTTCTCATGCAGAACCCACATCCAATCTAATATATCAGTCAGGAATTGAGAAATCCAAAGAAATTTGTATCAGCATATAAGAGGGAAATGTTAGGTATACTCCTGGCTACTCAAAAATTGGAGGCAGTACCTGTTGAAAGATAAACTCAAACAAAGTCCCTTGGAGTTCCCAATACAATATTAATTAAGGAGATGAGAGGTCAAATGCATTATGTAGTTTGTAATTACCAAGAGTCATTGTGAGGAAGTCTAAGAGTCATTGTGTGTGGAATTCCAATGTGTGTGGAATCTCAAGAGTCATTGTGAGGAAGTCTAAGAGTCTTTGTGTGTGGAATTCCAATGTGTGTGGAATCTCAAGAGTCATTAGGAGTCTATAAATAGTGTTATCATCCTTGAATGAAAAGAGTGAGCAAGAGTTTGATAGAAAAGAAATTTTTGTGTTCTTACTCCTTGCTCCTCCTCCTCATATTTCTAGTTCTTCTTGTGCTAACAAATTGGTATCAGAGCCAAGGTGAAGCTTGAAGCTTGAAGCTTGAAGCAAGGTGAAACTTGAAGCTTCTTTGGGAGGTGATTCCCATTGTGAAGCTTGAAGCTTGAAGCAAGGTGAAGCTTGAAACTTCTTTGGGAGGTGATCCCATTGTGAAGCTTGAAGCTTGAAGCTTGGAGAAGACCGCCCCTACCACTTCGTATAAGTGCTGAAGGCGAAGGCGAGTACAAGTGCTAAAGGCAAAGGCGAAGACAAGTTGCCGAAGGCGAAGTTAAGTACCGAAGGTGAAGACCGTCGGTGACAGCCATGGCAAATTCTGGGAGTACACCGCTGGGACAAAAGCCTACACCGCTGGGGCAGATGCCGCTACCACGCCTCACAAAGACGAACTATGACAATTGGAGCATTCAGATGCGGGTGTTGCTTGGTGCACAAGACGCGTGGGAAGTAGTTGAGAATGACTACACAGAGCCGGCTACTACTGATAACATGACGCCGAATCAGTTAAAGGCGTTGAAAGAAACGCGCATGAAAGACAAGACCGCTCTCTACTTCTTATTCCAAGCGGTAGATGAGTCGGGGTTCGAGAAGATTGCTAGTGCGGCAACTTCGAAGGAGGCATGGGAGATTTTGCAAAAAGTCTTCAAAGGCGCCGACCGTGTTAAACAAGTGCGGCTTCAAACTCTACGAGGTGAATTGGAGGCCATGAAAATGAAGGAGTCAGAAGGAGTCAGAAGGAGTATCTTACTACATCACGCGTGTACAAACGGTAGTAAATCAACTCAAACGCAATGGAGAAACCATAACCGATTCAAGGGTCGTGGAGAAGATTCTGCGGTCATTGACCGAGAATTTCGAAAATGTTGTATGCGCAATTGAGGAGTCGAAGAATCTAGAGGAGATGACCATAGATGATCTCGCCGGTTCTCTCGAAGCGCATGAGCAACGGAAGAAGAAGAAACAAGATCTGCTCGAAGAGGCCTTACAATCTAAGGCAACTATCAAGGAGGACAAGACGATGTATGCCCAGCAAAACTGGCGTGGTCGAGGACGCGACCGTGAAGGTCGTGGTCATGGTAGAGGCTGCGGACGCGGAGACAACTCGAAAGAAAAGGACCAGCCGATCCAACAAAATTGGCGTGGTCAAGGACGCGGTCATGGTAGAGGCGGCCGGTCAAATCGTCAAAATGTCCAGTGCTACAAATGCGGCAAATATGGACACTACGCAAAAGAGTGCTACTCCGACAAAAAGATAGAAGAAAATGCGAAACTAGTCACGGAAGAGAAGATAAGAGACGATGGTGTTCTCATGATGGCCTATAAAGATATTATTCCTGATAGCGACTCGGTCTGGTATCTCGATACAGGCGCTAGCAATCACATGAGTGGGCACAAACATCTCTTTATGGAGATCCAAGAGATAGAAGATGGGCACGTGTCATTTGGAGATGTGTCGAAGGTTCAAGTCAAAGGCCGAGGAAAAATACGCTTTTCTCAAAAGGATGGCAAAGAAGGGACAATTGAGGATGTCTACTATGTGCCTGACATGAAAAGTAATCTCCTTAGCATGGGCCAACTATTAGAGAAGGGATATTCGATCTTCATGAAAGATCGAATGTTACACTTGAAAGACAAAGGAGGCCGGTTACTTGCACGAGTGGAGATGGTCAAGAATCGGATGTTCAAACTCAACTTGAGAAGTGTGCGAGAAAGGTGCTTGCAAGTCAACATGGATGACAAAGTCTCGTTGTGGCACTTGCGGTTCGGACACTTACATTATGGCGGCCTAACAGAATTAGCAAAGAAGCATATGGTCCACGGGTTACCAGATATGGACTACACCAAGAAATTTTGCGAAGGGTGTGTACTTGGCAAGCAAACAAGGAACACTTTTCAGAAAAGGGCGGAATATCGTGCAAGGAGTTCTCTCGAGTTGGTACATACCGATATATGTGGCCCGATCACACCTAAGTCATTCAGTGAGAAGAGGTACTTTATCACCTTTATTGACGACTACACAAGGAAGACTTGGGTTTACTTCATGAAAGAAAAGTCCGAGGCACTCGAGGTGTTCAAGAAATTCAAGATGCAAGTAGAGAAGACAACTGGTCTTTATATCAAGGCCTTACGATCGGACAGAGGCGGAGAGTACATGTCAACTGTTTTCAAAAGCTACTGCGAGGAACAAGGAATCAGAAGATTCTTGACTGCACCATACTCACCTCAGCAAAATGGTGTGCCCGAGAGGAAAAACCGGACTATTCTTGATATGGTTCGGTCGATGTTGAAGAGAAAAAATATGCCAAAAGAATTTTGGGCAGAAACGGTGCAATGTGCTGTGTATGTGCAAAATCGGTGCCCACATGCGAAGATGGGAGATCAAACACCCCAGGAAGCTTGGAGCGGACGAAAACCAACCGGATCACATTTGAGAGTATTCGGTAGTGTGGCCTATGCGCACGTACCGGATCAAAGAAGAACCAAGCTAGATGACAAGAGTCAGAAGTACGTGTTCATCGGGTATGACGAGAAGACAAAAGCTTTCAAGTTATTCGACCCGATCGAAGAAAAGGTGGTTGTAAGCCGAGATGTGCAAGTGAATGAAGAAAGCGCATGGGATTGGAACAACAAAAAAGAGGTGACGCAGGAGGAAGAAATAGAAGAATCAACCTCTGCACCGATAATCAAACAGACAAGCCCTCCGACATCTGATGATGAAGAAGAACCAAGACAACTGAAGATGCGAAGCTTGCAAGATCTATACGAGACAACAAGCGAAGTACACTTGGTATGTCTTCTAGCGGATGCTGAGAATATCACTTTTGAAGAAGCAGTGAGAGATAAGAAATGGCAAGCCGCGATGGATGAAGAAATAAGTGCTATTGGAAGAAATGAAACTTGGGAGTTGGTGGAGCTGCCGAAAGGACATCAACCCATAGGAGTAAAATGGGTGTATAAGAAAAAGATGAATGCCCAAGGTGAGATAGAAAGATATAAGGCACGTCTAGTAGCAAAAGGCTATAGACAAAAGGCTGGGATTGATTATGATGAAGTCTTTGCTCCAGTCGCGAGGATGGAGACAATTCGGCTTCTTATATCCCAAGCAGCACAATTCAAGTGGCCAATCTATCAGATGGACGTGAAGTCAGCATTTTTAAATGGTGTGCTTGAAGAAGAAGTATATGTGGAGAAACCTCCTGGGTACATGAAAGCCGGGAAGGAGAAAAAAGTGTTGAAGTTAAAGAAGGCGCTATATGGGCTGAAGCAAGCGCCGCGAGCATGGAATACCCGAATCGACACCTACCTCAAAGGGAACAGGTTCATGCAATGTCCTCATGAGCATGCATTATATGTGAAGAAGAAAAAAGGTAACTTGCTGTTTGTTGCTCTTTATGTTGATGATCTCATATTCATGGGGAATAATGAGGAGATGATAAAAGACTTCAAAGAAGCGATGACTTGGGAGTTCGAGATGACAGATTTGGGGCTGATGAAGTATTTTCTTGGTCTTGAGGTTAAGTAAGGAAAATCGGGAATATTTGTGTCCCAAGAGGCGTATGCAAAAGACATTTTGAAGAAAAACAAGATGGAAGATTGCAACCCGGTAGCAACACCGATGGAACTTGGTGCGAAACTCTCAAAATTTGATGAAGGAGATCGAGTGGATGCAAACAAATACCGGAGCTTAGTTGGGAGCCTACGGTATCTCACATGCACAAGGCCTGACATTGCATATAGTGTCGGGATAGTGAGTCGGTTCATGGAGGAACCGAAATACTCACATTTGAAGGCTATCAAGAGGATTCTTCGATACATTCGAGGAACTGTATCACTCGGGTTATTCTACTCGGAGACACATGAATACAAACTGGTGGGTTACTCCGACAGTGATTGGTGCGGAGATATAGATGATCGAAAAAGCACATCGGGATATGTGTTTTATATGGGAGACACAGCTTTCACATGGGTCTCAAAGAAGCAGCCAATAGTAACCTTATCAACATGCGAAGCAGAATATGTGGCAGCATCATGGTGCGTGTGTCACGCAATCTGGCTGAGAAATTTGCTATGTGAGCTAAAACTCCAGCAAAACGAAGCGACCGAAATACGAGTTGACAACAAATCAGCAATTGAGTTGGCAAAGAATCCGGTGCACCATGAAAGGAGTAAACATATAGATGTTCGTTTTCATTTCATACGGGAACATGTGAAGAAAGGTAAAGTGCGACTGAGTCACGTTGCGAGTCGTGATCAAGTGGCAGATATCTTTACAAAGCCGCTACCAACAGCGCTATTCGAAAATTGCAAGAAGGTGATTGGAATGATGGATGAAAAATGTTTGAGTTTAAGGGAGGAATTTGTTGAAAGATAAACTCAAACAAAGTCCCTTGGAGTTCCCAATACAATATTAATTAAGGAGATGAGAGGTCAAATGCATTATGTAGTTTGTAATTACCAAGAGTCATTGTGAGGAAGTCTAAGAGTCATTGTGTGTGGAATTCCAATGTGTGTGGAATCCCAAGAGTCATTGTGAGGAAGTCTAAGAGTCTTTGTGTGTGGAATTCCAATGTGTGTGGAATCTCAAGAGTCATTAGGAGTCTATAAATAGTGTTGTCATCCTTGAATGAAAAGAGTGAGCAAGAGTTTGATAGAAAAGAAATTTTTGTGTTCTTACTCCTTGCTCCTCCTCCTCATATTTCTAGTTCTTCTTGTGCTAACAGTACCTGTTGGGGAGAGAGTTCAAAATTAGAATTGATCATAAACCCTTGAAGCACATGCTGGAGTGGAGCTTTGCACAGAAGCTCAGCACTTGCGGCTTCATAAACTATGCAACTATAAATTTCTGGTGGAATAAAGTTGTTGATGCCCTCTCTACAAGACTGGAGGATGAGGACCCTACTTTGATGGTGCTATCTGGAGTTGAATCAAACTGGGTGAATCTAGTTAGGGAAATGGTGCAAACTGATCAGTATTTTAAAGAATTGGAAATAAAATTTGATGCTGAGACATTGGAGCCTTTACTGTATCAAAAGAAAGGAGGCACCTATTACTGCAAAAAAAAATCCCAAACTTCGATCTTTGGACAAGATCGAATTTGAGGGGGAGCATTTCTACCATCACGATGACAGAGACGACGACAAGCAGCGGCAAGTCAGTCCATAACAGCTCCTCTGAGAAGAAGGCCAACTAGCAGTATCAGAGCAGTTACCACAGAAAAATGGGATCCAAGGCATTATGTTAGTTGAGGAAGTCGGCGGGAACAATTCTAAACAGTCAGATTGATTTCATATCCGTTGGATGAAGACTTAAATCAGTGAGAATGGGCCGCGCATAAAGAAGCACATTAAAACACCTGCAAAACCAAACCCGGTTGTCTAATTGTGAAGGAGGCTGCGAATAGTAGGAGTCGGGTCGGATTGCGGTTCCAATCAAAGCCCGGCACGTGCACCACCCATACCGCTGAAGAATATCCGTTGCCTCTTTTCAAAGGCAACAAAACTTATAAATAGCAGATGAGATTCCCTTTCATTTTAAAGCAAATTTTGATATTTTCTCCAAATTAGGAGTTGTACGAGTGCGGATACTCTCTAAGATTCGTCCATTACCCGATCTATTATCAATCCGATCCGTTACCTTCTATTATTCTGATTTTCAATCATTTTCTGACCTAAACTGTGTTAGCACAAGAAGAACTAGAAATATGAGGAGGAGGAGCAAGGAGCAAGAACACAAAAATTTCTTTTCTATCAAACTTTTGCTCTCTCTTTTCATTCAAGGATGACAACACTATTTATAGACTCCTAATGACTCTTGAGATTCCACACACATTGGAATTCCACACACAATGACTTTTAAACTTCCTCACAATGACTCTTGGTAATTACAAACTACATAATGCATTTGACCTCTCATCTCCTTAATTAATATTGTATTGGGAACTCCAAGGGACTTTGTTTGAGTTTATCTTTCAACAAATTCCTCCCTTAAACTCAAACATTTTTATCCTTCATTCCAATCATCTTCTTGTAATTTTCGAATAGCGCTGTTGGTAGCGGCTTTGTAAAGATATCTGCCACTTGATCACGACTCGCAACGTGACTCAGTCGCACTTTACCTTTCTTCACATGTTCTCGTATGAAATGGAAACGAACATCTATATGTTTACTCCTTTCATGGTGCACCGGATTCTTTACCAACTCAATTGCTGATTTGTTGTCAACTCGTATTTCGGTCGCTTCGTTTTGCTGGAGTTTTAGCTCACATAGCAAATTTCTCAGCCAGATTGCGTGACACACGCACCATGATGCTGCCACATATTCTGCTTCGCATGTTGATAAGGTTACTATTGGCTGCTTCTTTGAGACCCATGTGAAAGCTGTGTCTCCCATATAAAACACATATCCCGATGTGCTTTTTCGATCATCTATATCTCCGCACCAATCACTGTCGGAGTAACCCACCAGTTTGTATTCATGTGTCTCCGAGTAGAATAACCCGAGTGATACAGTTCCTCGAATGTATCGAAGAATCCTCTTGATAGCCTTCAAATGTGAGTATTTCGGTTCCTCCATGAACCGACTCACTATCCCGACACTATATGCAATATCAGGCCTTGTGCATGTGAGATACCGTAGGCTCCCAACTAAGCTCCGGTATTTGTTTGCATCCACTCGATCTCCTTCATCAAATTTTGAGAGTTTCGCACCAAGTTCCATCGGTGTTGCTACCGGGTTGCAATCTTCCATCTTGTTTTTCTTCAAAATGTCTTTTGCATACGCCTCTTGGGACACAAATATTCTCGATTTTTCTTGCTTAACCTCAAGACCAAGAAAATACTTCATCAGCCCCAAATCTGTCATCTCGAACTCCCGAGTCATCGCTTCTTTGAAGTCTTTTATCATTTCCTCATTATTCCCCATGAATATGAGATCATCAACATAAAGAGCAACAAACAGCAAGTTACCTTTTTTCTTCTTCACGTATAATGCATGCTCATGAGGACATTGCATGAACCTGTTCCCTTTGAGATAGGTGTCAATTCAGGTATTCCACGCTCGCGGCGCTTGCTTCAGCCCATATAGCGCCTTCTTTAACTTCAACACTTTTTTCTCCTTCCCGGCTTTCATGTATCCAGGAGGTTGCTCCACATATACTTCTTCTTCAAGCACACCATTTAAAAATGCTGACTTTACGTCCATTTGATAGATTGGCCACTTGAATTGTGCTGCTTGGGATATAAGAAGCCGAATTGTCTCCATCCTCGCGACTGGAGCAAAGACTTCATCATAATCAATCCCAGCATTTTGTCTATAGCCTTTTGCTACTAGACGTGCCTTATATCTTTCTATCTCACCTTGGGCATTCATCATTTTCTTATACACCCATTTTTTTTTTGGAGAATGTAAATTTTATTTATCAAAACTGTATATACAGAGAGCAAGCCAAAACGGCTGTACAAATACTACAAGTATTAGCCTCCCCTAAACTGCCAATTCCTGGCATACTACCCCATTACAATGTATCCCACAACTCACAAATAACAGTTAAACTGTTGGCAGATAGGAATAGATAGTCGACTAATCCAGTAAAGCAAGTCGACTTGATCACGATCCAGGAAGTGTCAACTCTCTGTAAAGTCCTATTAGTCGACTAACAATTAGATCAGTCGACTAAGAATAAGTGTAGTCGACTAACCCCAAAATTCAAGTCGACTGAAAATTGATCTGGAAGTAGCATCATTCTCTGTTTATGCGATAGTCGACCAGGTCAGAAAGGCTAGTCGACTATACCTGCCCCAAGTCGACTAACCCCAAAGTCAAGTCGATTGAAAAGTTGATCTGGAAGTATCAGCCTTCTCTGTTTCTGCAGTAGTCGACTGGGCCAAAAAGGTTAGTCGACTAGACATGCCTTAAGTCGACTAGGAACTCCTAATAGTCGACTAAAACTGCTGGCAGCCCAGCTTATCTGTCAAACCAAAACACCAACCAGACTTGCTGTTCTTGCCAGAACTGTGCAGCAAGTACTGGCAGCACAGTTCTGAGAGAACAGCACACTGTCAGTGCATTTGTATCAGTAAACCCCAGACCCCTCAAAACTCCACAGAGGCATTTGGATCCAAAGTGAATACAGTCCTATAGATGTGCAACTTGATCTTGAAGACGGTAGATACCACCTCCGGAGTCTGGCCTTCAAAAATTCTCCTATTGCGGGCATTCCAAATATGATAAACAGTACAAGCAAGGGCCACCTTTTTAGCTTTTGCTTTGCCACTTGAACCTCTCGCCTCCTTCTTGATCCACTTAAGAGCACTAGAGATAGTCGACATCTCCCGAGAGATACCCAGCCAGTCTCTAATGCATCTCCAAACCATATAAGAGAAGGAACATTGAAAGAACAGATGAGCTGCCGATTCCGTATTACCGACACAGAGTGCACATGATTCCTCAACATGAAGAAAGGTCAATCTATCTTTTGTAGGTAGCCTCTTCCTCGCTGCAAGCCAAAGAGTAAAAGCATGCTTTGGTGTGACATACGAATTCCAAACTGAGCTTGGCCAAGGTAGCCTGGAACCCTTATATCGAAAATACTCATACCCGAGCGATATGCACATCCGCTCACCTACAGCCCAAGAGGAAAACCGCCTCTTTCCCGCCTCAACGGACCCTTCTACAAGGCATATTTTATCACGAATCGCAACTAGCCTCTTGAGCAAAGGCGAGTCGTCCCTTATACACTTCCAGTCCCAAGCAGAGACATCCCCTTTAAGGTAAATATGATGCACCCAACGCACCCATAAAGTATCCTTTTTCTTATGAATGTTCCAAAAGGATTTTGCTAGCAGTGAATCATTCCAAGTTTTAAGATCTCGGAACCCCAATCCACCTTCCGAATTTGGCAAGCACATGGATTTCCAAGAAACCGGATGATGGCGCTTGTGCTATAAGAAATTCCTGCACAGCCGAGTTACCCGCTCAATGATAGCATTCGGGACCGAAAAAATAGATAGCCAGAAGCAATCCACTCCTTGTAGCACTGATCTGATAAGCTCAGCTCTACCCGCAAAAGAAAGGCTGGAAGCCATCCAAGAGTTGATATACATTGTGACTTTATCAACGAAAGGTGCAAAATGGTCCAACTGAAGCCTCTGAGCCGCCAACGGGACACCGAGATAACGGAAAGGCATCGCACCAACAGGGATGCCAGTCAACTGCCTCAATTGAGCAAGTTCCTCTCCATATACACCCGCCGTAAAGAGGCTTGACTTAAGCAAGTTAGCGCACAAGCCCGATTTCAATCCAAAATCCCTGAGGCTATCCATAATAATACGGACAGAAGGAATGTCCCCTCTAGCCATGAGCATGAGATCATCAGCAAATGCCAGGTGTGACAACCGAAGCTTTCCACACCTAGGGTGGAAATTGAACCCCAACCTGTTTGTACTCACCTTTAGACTCCTCGACAGATATTCAATGCATAGAAGAAAAAGAAAAGGAGACAAAGGATCACCCTGTCCCAATCCCTTCTTCCCATTGAACATCCCCCATATCCCTCCATTCAGGCCAATAGAATAAGATGGAGAGGTTACACATTGCATAATCCATCCAATAAATCTGTCCGGGAACTTGAGACCAGTCATCACCTCAGCAAGGAATTCCCAAGAGACCGAGTCATAAGCTTTCCGGAGATCCACTTTAATCAAGCACCTCGGGGATACCCTCTTCCTGTTATACTTTCGCAATAACTCTTGGACCAAATGAATATTTTCAATCATACTCCGGCCCTCCACAAAAGCAGATTGCGAAGGATCAATAATTCCACCAAGGACAGGTCGCAGCCTCGCAGCCAGAATTTTAGAAATCACCTTATAGATCACATTGCAACAGGCAATAGGCCGAAAATCACTCACAGAATTAGCATGAGAAGATTTAGGCACCAAAGTAATCAAAGTATGATTCATTTGCTTCAGAAGAGATCCTGATAAGAAGAATTCCTTGACGGTATCACAGAACTGAACACCAATAATATCCCACGCCGTCTTGAAGAAGAGTGCACTATACCCATCCGGACCCGGGGCTTTGTCATTCCCAATACCGAACAGCGCCTCCTTAATCTCCTCCGAATTAACCTCCTTCAGCAGATCACAAGCTTGATGAGAGGAGATAACCTCCCCACACTGAAGCACCTGAGGGTCAACATGCTCAACCTGAGAACTAGTACCAAGAAGTCCCTCGAAGTATCGAAGAAATTCCGCTGCTACCTCCTCAGTCGACTCCGTCAGTGAACCATCCTCCTTGGAAATAGCCGCCACATAACCCCTGCCCTTGTTTCTTTTCACAATGCTGTGAAAGAACTTTGTGCATTTATCAGATTTAGAAACATAGGTGCATTTAGCCAGCTGGTAAAAGTAGTCCATCTCCGCCTTAGATAAGGCCAATGCATTCTTGCGCAACTCCACAACCTTCTCCCGTAGTTCAGAATTATCAAATTGAGATTGGATCTGAACCTGAGCCAGTTTAAGGAGCATCCTAGCCCGATCAGCTCGAGAAGCAATATGCCCAAAGTTCCTCTCATTGAGAAGTTTCAACGGGGCCTTCAATAGCTTAAGCTTGCGACAAAACTGAAATTGAAGAGAACCTACAATCTCAACATCCCATATAGATCGAACAGTCTCCCGAAAATCCTCATGACCAGCCAAGAAATTCCAGAATCTAAAAGGTCTATTCACCGTTCGCGGCCGCACAATCAAAGAAACTATTCCAGGGGAATGGTCAGATAGACAACCTGAAGGTAAGAATTCCACATGGCAGAAGAAGACCCTCTGGTGCCAGAGAGAGTTGGCCATCACTCTATCCAACTTAGACCAGACAGTTCCATTGGTCCAAGTCAAGTGGCATCCCGTGAACTGCAAATCCGACAGTCCCAATTCATCACAACACTCAGTAAAGTCATTAATTTGGTAGTTTGACACCGCCGCACCACACACCCTCTCCTCCCGGCTCAAGATATTGTTGAAATCCCCCATCAGTAACCAAGGCTCCGATAGAGTACCCCCCTAACGAATCAAGTTCTCCCATAGGCTCCTCCTAGCCACAATGGAATGGAACCCATAAACAAAACTACCAAGGAAAGATACGGATGATACCTTACATACAACCCTGCAGTGAATAATCTGAGGGAGGATCTCTAGGGTATCCAGCTTGATCTTCAATGGGTCATACAGGATCAAGATTCTACCTCCACCATGAGACGCAAAGTTGTTGACCTGTTTCCATCCTTTAAACCTCCTACACATGAACACTTCCAGTCCAGACTCTGAAAGTTTAGTCTCCAATACCGCCAGTAAACTAATCTCCATCTTCCTTGCCAGGGCCTCAACACCCTTTTGCTTCAGGGGTAGGTAAAACCCCCTGATATTCCAAAACGCCATCCTCCTTTGGAAGTTTGAAGGGATTTCCCCTTCGCTTTTCCTTTAGACACTGATGCAGAGATGACTGGTCGGTCAAGAGATGAGGAGTGCTCCACAAGAGCCCCACCGTCCACCGCCCGACACAGAGGACGAGTCTCCATACCCACTGCCGCTAACCCCTGCATCACAACCACAGCCTCCAGCTTCTTGCCACCAACAGAATTCAGCTCCCGAATCTGAACCGAAGAACCCCCCACATCCTCCTTCTGAAGACCAGCATCTGGTCGCAGTCCCGCCTCATCATTTCGCTGTTCATGGGCCTTCTGTTGCTGCCCTGTAGCCCCGTCAGGTCGCAGTCCATTATCAAGTTGCAGTCCAACATCCGGTCGCAGAGTTGTCTCCGAAGGTCGCATACCAGCAGAGCCTGGCAGAGCAGAATTTTCTGCTGCCTGCAGATTTTTATCTGGCAGCAGAACGGGTACTGGAGCCTGTTGGACATGCTTGCTGACACCAGTAAGTACCACACCATGCGGTTTCCCAACACCCCGAACCTCCTGCGTAACCATCACATGCGCAGACGACCTCGCAGGCATCTTTTTGTTCACAGTCACCGCAGCAGGCCGCACCAATCTCTTGGCCACATAAACTGAGTGATTTCTCCCTTCTAATGTTTTATTGCAGTCACCAGCCACATGACCAAAAGATTTACATTTCTTACAATATTTCGGTGTAAACTCAAATACCACCGATTGCACATAAATATCACCAGTTGGAAGTTTCATTTCCACCGAGGTAACTAGTTCCTTAGAAGCATCCACCTCCACCATCACACGCGCGAATGAGAGCCTCTCTTTAGAGTGGGTCAACTTATCAGTGGTGATAGGTTTTCCCACCCTGGATGCTATCTTGCTCAAAGCTCTTGCGTTCCAGCAGTCAAGAGGAAGGTCCGGCAACTGAACCCACACCGGAACAGTAGCAATTTCTTCGCCCCCAAATCTGAAGCACTTTGGCATATTTTTCAACATCAAATTTCTCCCATAGATGAAATAGGGTTCCCCATTGAGAACACTCAGTCTATCCTCATGCGATTCAAATTTGAACACTATCCATCCCGACCGATGGATCCAATGTTTACACTTGACCTTCCACCCTTCCCGAATAGACCGTATCGCAGCCAAACCGGGGAATCTACCAGCAAATTGGCCAACTAAACAACACCCCCAAGCCTCGTGAATATCATCCACATCAGCATCCTCTATTTGTAACATATCCTCTCCAGAATCCACCACTTCCAGTTTAATACCTTTGTCTAGATTGCGGTTGTCTTTAAACAAATTGACCCATGGGGCTCGCGTAACATTACCATCACTCCTCTGTGTCCCCAGAGCAGCAGAAACAGGCCCCTGCAACTTCCCAACTGCAACAGGCCCAGACTGTGGCATTCCGTCGAGCACCTGAGCTGCCACCAACCCGACATCATCCTGCAAAAAGTGGGAACCCGCCTCCCCCAGGACCACCGATCTTCCCGCAACACCATCCCCATCTTCAGAATCAGAAGAAGACGAATCAGAATGCACTTCCACCTGAACACCATCCCTCACCTGTTGCCGCAAGTCACCCGCACCGAGCTGCTGTGCCTGGACAGTAGGCGGCACTTCAGCGCTGGAGTCTCCTTCAGTCAACCTCCCACCAGGGTCCTTCACGACCCTAGACCGAGATCGAGTGGCTGGCCTCATCTAGATGTAGAAGAGAACGCCGACAAGGATATCGCAGCAATTCCACCAACCTTAAAAAGGGGATGGGAATCGCAGAAGAATATGCAGATCAGGGAATAATGGATCCAAAGAAAGAAAAGGAAGGAAACAATCAGATTTAGAAGAGACAAGGCAAGAATACACCATGGGAATAATCGGCCCTGGGAGAGCTTCTCTCTCCAACTCTTCTTTTCCGACCTTATACACCCATTTTACTCCTATGGGTTGATGTCCTTTCGGCAGCTCCACCAACTCCCAAGTTTCATTTCTTTCAATAGCACTTATTTCTTCATCCATCGCGGCTTGCCATTTCTTATCTCTCACTGCTTCTTCAAAAGTGATATTCTCAGCATCCGCTAGAAGACATACCAAGTGTACTTTGCTTGTTGTCTCGTATAGATCTTGCAAGCTTCGCATCTTCGGTTGTCTTGGTTCTTCTTCATCATCAGATGTCGGAGGGCTTGTCTGTTTGATTATCGGTGCAGAGTTTGATTCTTCTATTTCTTCCTCCTGCGTCACCTCTTTTTTGTTGTTCCAATCCCATGCGCTTTCTTCATTCACTTGCACATCTCGGCTTACAACCACCTTTTCTTCGATCGGGTCGAATAACTTGAAAGCTTTTGTCTTCTCGTCATACCCGATGAACACGTACTTCTTACTCTTGTCATCTAGCTTGGTTCTTCTTTGATCCGGTACGTGCGCATAGGCCACACTACCGAATACTCTCAAATGTGATACGGTTGGTTTTCGTCCGCTCCAAGCTTCCTGGGGTGTTTGATCTCCCATTTTCGCATGTGGGAACCGATTTTGCACATACACAGCACATTGCACCGCTTCTGCCCAAAATTCTTTTGGCATGTTTTTGCTCTTCAACATCGACCGAACCATATCAAGAATAGTCCGGTTTTTCCTCTCGGCCACACCATTTTGCTGAGGTGAGTATGGTGCAGTCAAGAATCTTCTGATTCCATATTCCTCGCAGTAGCTTTTGAAAGCAGTTGACATGTACTCTCCGCCTCGGTCCGATCGTAAGGCCTTGATATAAAGACCAGTTGTCTTCTCTACTTGCATCTTGAATTTCTTGAACACCTCGAGTGCCTCGGACTTTTCTTTCATGAAGTAAACCCAAGTCTTCCTTGTGTAGTCGTCAATAAAGGTAATAAAGTACCTCTTCTCACTGAATGACTTAGGTGTGATCGGCCACATATATCGGTATGTACCAACTCGAGAGAACTCCTTGCACGATATTCTGCCCTTTTCTGAAAAGTATTCCTTGTTTGCTTGCCAAGTACACACCCTTCGCAAAATTTCTTGGTGTAGTCCATATCTGGTAACCCGTGGATCATATGCTTCTTTGCTAATTCTGTTAGGCCGCCATAATGTAAGTGTCCGAACCGCAAGTGCCACAACGAGACTTTGTCATCCATGTTGACTTGCAAGCACCTTTCTCGCACACTTCTCAAGTTGAGTTTGAACATCCGATTCTTGGCCATCTCCACTCGTGCAAGTAACCGGCCTCCTTTGTCCTTCAAGTGTAATATTCGATCTTTCATGAAGATCGAATATCCCTTCTCTAATAGTTGGCCCATGCTAAGGAGATTACTTTTCATGTCAGGCACATAGTAAACATCATCAATTGTCCCTTCTTTGCCATCCTTTTGAGAAAAGCGTATTTTTCCTCGGCCTTTGACTTGAACCTTCGACGCATCTCCAAATGACACGTGCCCATCTTCTATCTCTTGGATCTCCATAAAGAGATGTTTGTGCCCACTCATGTGATTGCTAGCGCCTGTATCGAGATACCAGACCGAGTCGCTATCAGGAATAATGTCTTTATAGGCCATCATGAGAACACCATCGTCTCTTATCTTCTCTTCCGTGACTAGTTTCGCATTTTCTTCTATCTTTTTGTCGGAGTAGCACTCTTTTGCGTAGTGTCCATATTTGCCGCATTTGTAGCATTGGACATTTTGACGATTTGACCGGCTGCCTCTACCACGACCGCGTCCTTGACCACGCCAATTTTGTTGGCTTGGCTGGTCCTTTTCTTTCGAGTTGTCTCCGCGTCCGCAGCCTCTACCGTGACCACGACCTCCACGGTCGCGTCCTCGACCACGCCAGTTTTGCTGGGCATACATCGTCTTGTCCTCCTTGATAGTTGCCTTAGATTGTAAGGCCTCTTCGAGCAGATCTTGTTTCTTCTTCTTCCGTTGCTCATGCGCCTCGAGAGAACCGGCGAGATCATTTATGGTCATCTCCTCCAGATTCTTCGACTCCTCAATTGCGCATACAACATTTTCGAAATTCTCGGTCAATGACCGCAGAATCTTCTCCACGACCCTTGAATCGGTTATGGTTTCTCCATTGCGTTTGAGTTAATTCACCACCGTTTGTACACGCGTGATGTAGTCAGATACTCCTTCTGACTCCTTCATTTTCATGGCCTCCAATTCACCTCGTAGAGTTTGAAGCCGCACTTGTTTAACACGGTCGGCGCCTTTGAAGACTTTTTGCAAAATCTCCCATGCCTCCTTCGAAGTTGCCGCACTAGCAATCTTCTCGAACCCCGACTCATCTACCGCTTGGAATAAGAAGTAGAGAGCGGTCTTGTCTTTCGTGCGCGTTTCTTTCAACGCCTTTAACTGATTCGGCGTCATGTTATCAGTAGTAGCCGGCTCTGTGTAGCCGTTCTCAACTACTTCCCACGCATCTTGTGCACCAAGCAACACCCGCATCTGAATGCTCCAATTGTCATAGTTCGTCTTTGTGAGGCGTGGTAGCGGCATCTGCCCCAGCGGTGTAGGCTTTTGTCCCAGCGGTGTACTCCCGGAATTTGCCATGGCTGTCACCGACGGTCTTCACCTTCAGCACTTGTCTTCGCTTTCGGTACTTAGTTTCGCCTTCGCACTTAACTTCGCCTTCGGCAACTTGTCTTCGCCTTTGCCTTTAGCACTTGTACTCGCCTTCGCCTTCAACACTTGTACGAAGTGGTAGGGGCGGTCTTCTCCAAGTTTCAAGCTTCAAGCTTCACAATGGGATCACCTCCCAAAGAAGCTTCAAGCTTCACCTTGCTTCAAGCTTCAAGCTTCACAATGGGAATCACCTCCCAAAGAAGCTTCAAGCTTCACCTTGGTTCAAGCTTAAAGCTTCACAATGGGAATCACCTCCCAAAGAAGCTTCAAGCTTCACCTTGCTCTGATACCAATTTGTTAGCACAAGAAGAACTAGAAATATGAGGAGGAGGAGCAAGGAGTAAGAACACAAAAATTTCTTTTCTATCAAACTCTTGCTCTCTCTTTTCATTCAAGGATGACAACACTATTTATAGACTCCTAATGACTCTTGAGATTCCACACACATTGGAATTCCACACACAATGACTCTTAAACTTCCTCACAATGACTCTTGGTAATTACAAACTACATAATGCATTTGACCTCTCATCTCCTTAATTAATATTGTATTGGGAACTCCAAGGGACTTTGTTTGAGTTTATCTTTCAACAAACTGTGCAGGAAAATTGCAGGGAAGGGAAAACAAAGGTGTGGACCTGCGGCGTTCATGGCGGCAGATGCATCACATCAGGGCAAAGAAGGAAAAATTGAACATGTTTCTTGTAGTGACTTAATTTTATGGGGCGAAACTAATTTATGATACATTGCAAACTAATTAATGAAGCAAAAACTGTACGAAAAGGCTAACCTCTTCTCATGAACATACTTTTAGCTTCATAAGAGAAAAACCTAATCTTTCTATGTTGTGAAGCATACATGATTGCTTTTCCAATATTACATCATGTCAAATTACTTGTAGAAACTGGAGGGACAAATGTTGTCTCCAGAGAACAATATGAATTGCTTATCACTTGAAAAAGAATCCTAGTACATATGCTCGAAATGCGGCTGGCTGCTAAATTCGTTATGCGCTACATATATACATATTGGCCTGGATACTGGTAGATATCAGACATGATTTGGAGCAATACTGCCTTTATAGGCATATCCATTGCATCAAATCATGTTAAGGTTATCTTAACTGAAACTTTGAACTTCTCCAAAATATTTAGCTTTTAATCTGTTATGATAACCTACAAATAACAAGGATTGAATCCAAATATGTGCATGTATGTGGCTTTCAACCCCTTCAATTAGCTGCATATATTGTTTCTTTTTTTAAATTCTATTCTTACCATTGATATCATGAAGATATATGCATGCTCAATTGGATGGAATCTAGAAAGGAGGATTTGATGGACATCTTGAAGGGAGGTCGAACCTCTTGAAGAAAATCTTCAGATTAAATGACATTGTATATATTTCAAAATGCCATAAATTAACACATTTATTTGTCTTATAACAAACTTGTTCTGTTTAAATAATAAAGTTTTCTCGCCAATGTATGACAAATTCTAATTAAAAGTTTGCCCTTTCTTTTTGTTTTGTATCAGACATCTATAAAACATTATGCAAGTTCTTGATTAGTCACCTTATATACTAATTGTGCATATATAAATTGCGTGAATAGACGATCTCTGGAAATAAATGTGTATCCTCTTAGATACGTACTCTCCTAGTTGACACTAAACATAAGACAGTTTAAAGATTCATCTGACTTCATCCAAAAATCAAGAAAGTTTCAAACATTTCAGGAAACATTAATTGTGTATATATATATATATAAAAGGAAATAATAATTATATGATTATTCATTTTCTTATTATTTTCCTTTGAGAATAGGTGCAACGCGCATCCCTTGGAATTCGAACCTGGACCGCCTCCCTTCCATCTCTCTTGCATGCTATCCCACCAAAACCCTAGTTAAAATTTAGTACAAGGGGGAAGAATGAATGGTCAAAAAGGAAGACCAGTGCAAAAGTTGAAGACAAGCTATATGGACATCAAATGTGTGCAAATTTCCAACTCATGCCAATTGTTATGCATGTAACCGGGACGTATATTGTTTAATTTCTATATACAGCCAGCCTGCCCCTATAAAAGGCCTGTTCTATGTTTGCATAATTCAAATTAGGGAAATCGTTTGGTTCTCTTCTCTGGCTTTCTGTCTCTTCCTACTCGATCACTCAAGTTGAAGTAGATCAGGTAAACATTTGATTTTCATTTTAGATGCCTATCATTTTCTACGTTCATTAATCTTTTTGTTTATTGCTATTAGAATACATTTAGCTAATATGATCTATTGTTAATTATTTTCTTAATATTTAGATTGATAATAAATAATTTTTGAATACTGGAATAACAATTTTTCAATTATAGCTTGATTGTGTCTCTTAAGCTTTTCTTCAACATATATTCTTTCATATTCACTATCACTGATGATCAAACAAAGCTAGATCTTTCAATTTGGTAATATACAAAATATATGAAGGAAACAATAACTTGATTTCGCAGCATTTTTTTCTCAAAACGATAAACACGCAATTGCCTCCAATATGATGACTACCAATAAGTGTCACAAGTATTTTATAGTTCCTATTATGCTTTATTTTTTTATTTTTTCTTGTGTTGAGAGGCGGGGGGGGGGGGGGGGGGGGGGGGGGGGGGGGGGGTGGGGAGGGGACTCAACTTGTTGTATTTTGGGGTCTATGATGGACCTCCAACATTATGTCCCAACTCTCTTTGTTTCATTATTTTAATTAATGAAACAAGGGTTACAGACACACTCCACTTTTATCTCAAAAAACTAAAGAAGATTTTTGTAGTTTGCATTCATCTTATCCTTGAGAAACAAGGGTAATTAAACAAGTAATTAGAAGCTTTCTAGCATAAATATGAAAGAATGTGGTAGGTTTTTCCTAATTCATTTTGATCATTGATAACATCAAATATTAATCTTAGCTATTTAGATAAATAAATAAATAAATTTTGGATATTGGAGATAATTAATATATATTGTTTTAGTTTCCTCTTGATTGTATTTAAGATTTTGTTCGGCATTCTTCCATCCATCACTAATGATCAATGAAAGCTAGATTTTCCAATTTGACAATATGCAAATATATATATATATATATATATATATATATATATATATATATATATATATATATATATATATATATATAACTTGTTTTTGCCGCATTTTTATTCTGCAAACGGGCAACAAACAATTGCCCCAGATATGGAGACTGTCAATGAGGGTCCCAACTATTTTAAAGTTTACATTCATTGTATCCTTGTGAAACAATGCTAAATAGGCAATAAGAAACTTTCTAGCATAAATATGAAAGAAATGAGATAACTTTTTCATAACTCATTTTGATCATGATAACATCAGATGGGTAATCGGCTACCCATAAGACACTGATCATTGGTCTCCTCTTTTCCCTCTTGTTACAAATTTCCTGCAGGAATGGGTGATCAAGTTTCAGGCAACGAAGGATCCAATAATGAAGTAGTCGACAATGGAAATCAGAACATTGTAGCTGAAAGGATGTTCCCATGCAACTTCTGTCACAGGATGTTCACTTGTCCCCAGGCCCTCGGCGGTCATCAGAACGCCCATAGACATGAGCGTTTGTCCATGAACTTTGATCCCTTCAGCCTGTTAACTACTCCACCACCATTATCCCTTTCCCATATATACGCTCATGCACCTAATAATCGGCCCCCAATACCTCGTACATCAAATTATAGTAACTTCTATGATCTCCGTTCTCAAATCCACAGTCGACGTGCCAATATCTTTGATCCGACCAACCATGCCCCAACTCGCCGCTATCATCCATACGACAACTTCTCACCAAACCGCCACGTTGGGCCTAATGGAACGGTTCCAACTAGACCTAACAACTATGTTGGGTTTAATGGGAGAGTTCCAGCTGTGGTTAGTCCCAACCCTAGGTTGTTTGGAATCTCTTTGCGAGGGCTGCCTGTGAACCAAGGCACAGACCAGCCTCAAAATGTCCCTAAAGGTTTAAACAATATGGAAAGAGATGAAATAATTATGAAGCGGCAAAATGACTACAATAGGTACCAGCATGGAACATCATCGGCCTGGCAGATGCAAAAGACTGGTGGGCTGCGGAAGGATGATGAAGAAAAGGAGCTCGACCTGACGCTGCATCTGTGAAAGTATGATCGAGAATGTTCCAGTAATGTCGTCTAGTGGTATTCTCACTTTGCGATAATTTTGATATTTAAGGTATGGCATGAGCCATTAACTTGTGATGGTCATGGCCTTCTTTCCTTTCGATTATGAAACTGACTCTTGTACTGCATTATAGTCTGCATATGATCATTTTCTATTTCTAGCTATTTTCTGCTGAGCAACCATGACAATGATAATAATGACTTTTCGCTCAGTTTATATAGCGAATGCATGAAACCATTTGTTTTGTTTTTAAGAGAGAAGGTGGAGTGACCTGTTTTATTAATGAAAATGATGAAACAAAGTATGACGTGAAAACCTTTGAATGAGGTAATCTAAAATGTAAGTCTTTTTTGTCTAGCAAAGAATGTCCCTTCATGCAGAGGCCAAACAATCTCAAGAGTCTTGATATAAAATACGAAAATAAGACAACAATCCAAAGTAAAATATCACTTAGATTAATTTTCTTGTAAAAGATCTCATCAGCTCCTTGAAGATCAAGTGCCACCTAGGGAAGATCCACCATCATTAACGTCTAAGTCCAGGTGATATGAAAACATAGCTCTGGTTCGCTCCATGGTTGTATGTAGATACTAGACCTGCCCATAAGGATATATCAAAAGGAAAATGCGAGAAATAGTTGCCAGTAAATGTTTTCTCCCCCTTGTTGTCCGTTCGTCGTTCTTTGTTGGAAGCATCAACTTGCCATCATCCATCAACATATGCATACTATATGCGGGGCAGTAACCTGCAACCCTCTTCACATGATACCATATGTTAACCTTAATAAGTACCCATCCTATATGTATAATATGTCATTGGGGTTTGACCTAACCCTAAGTTCATTTTCTAGAGGATTATCATACCAAAGGCTATGCATTTGCTGTTGGAATATCATATCAAAATGAATGTGATTTGGGCCTATAGTGGTTAGTTTGTGACCTCCTTGAGATCACGCCACATGTTCATCATGTTAGGATTTTATCTTGTTTTCAAGAGGAGATGATAGTCCAAGAAAATCCATTCAAAATTAGAGAAGATGATGAATTGAAGCAGAAGAAAAGAAGCAGATCAAGGTATGCTAGTTAACAAACAAGACCATTAGTCGACTAATTAGATGGATAACTCGACTAATGGGCAGTAGTAGTCGACTATATGAGTGTATTAGTCGACTAATTTAAGGAATTAGTCGACTAATCATATGGACTAGTCGACTAATAGGGCCGTTTTCTGAAGAAGAATTAGTTTTCTTTTCAGGCGCATGTTTTCTTTTCTAATGGAATACGACTAAGACTCAGTTTCTATTCAATGAAGGATTTGTTTCTAAAAATTAAAAAGTTTAGAATTCTTCTAGATCAAGGAGATCAACACCTGAAAGGATTGATAAAGATTCTTCAAGCATCTAATGACTAAGATCATTTCGTAGTCCAAATAAGAGTTGTACTATAAAATCTTAAAAATAAAGTTTGTAACATAAGATTCAGATGGAGCAGAAGAGGAGAAAAAGTTATGATGAGCAACAATATAAGGTCATAAAAAGTCAAGAAAGAGAGGATCAAGGTGAAAGTGCAAGAGAGAAGGTATATTCTTATAATCTAGGCGTAGATTTAAGAAAAAGGCAAATATTCTTGTCAGATCAAGAGGAAAGTTAGATCTCTTTGTATCAAGTTTATTAATAAACCTCTCTCTCCATGGACGTAGGCCAAGTTTAGGCCAGACCACATTAAATAGTATGTTTTTCTTCTTGTTTCTTTAAATATTCATCTTGTGTGCTCGAGGTAATTGATTTCATGGTGGGTTTGAGATTATCAGTGGGGATCTCCATATCTCCCAAACTGTTGGTACCATCATAAATATGATATCTTGAGTTATGCATGCAACAATTGGTATCAGAGCTGATAGTGTTCGTTCAAGACTCGAGTGCTCTAGATGAAGCGAAAGATGTCAAGACGATGGAGTTCGGCAGAGTCATAAAGATGAAGAAGACAACAAGAAAGTTCAAATTTGTTCTAAAATAAAGATCGATGATTTTTGGAGTATATTGATCAAGGTGCAGTCGTCAAGGCTTAATGATGTTTGTAGGCTATCAAAAAATTACTAAGGACAAGTCATCAGACGCGAACCTCACTTCAATGCGAAGGTCGCGTTTGAACTAAAATGTGGACCTCGCATCCAAAAGAAAGACAAAGACTTCAGACGCGGGCCTAAGTAAACTCGCACTTAACGCGAGTTTGAATAACTCTGCATCTAACACTGTTATGAAGAACCCCACGTCTCAACTCAAACGCGAGTCTGAGTAACTCTGCGTCCCACCCAATGCGAGTTTGAGAAACTTCATGTCCCACGCGGGTTTAAGCAACCCCGCATCCCATTTCAAGTGTTGGTCTAAGCAACTTGATGCTCCACTTTAGACGCAGGTCAGAGAAAACTTGTGTTTCACTTAAAATGCGGGTTTGAGCAACTCCACATTCTAACAGAGATGCCTACGTCTACAATAAGCAATGCGAGGTCCACATCCAACGTGAGACCTGCGGTTCTACTATAACTGATCCATATTACGGGGTCAATTGACTCCCCATGTAATGGGGTGTTAATCCCCATAATGGAGGAATTTTAGGGGCCAATAATACCCTATGACTCCATATAAATAGCCGAGGAGCTATGGAAAGAAAAAAAGGAGAGGCTTAAAGCTGAGAAATCTCAAGTTAAAAGCTTCTTGCTTTTTGGAGATAAAGAAAAAAGAGTAATAAGTGGACTCTAAACACTTAGTGTGTAAAAATAGAGCTCCCTTCTGGTTGGTCTTTGAGAGCGTCCTAAAGAGAAGTTGGACCAGTCAGTGGAGAACAATAATCACTCTCCATCACCACATGAAAATCCAATCTTAAACAAAGGGGAGAATCATACCTTCCCTCCTCTTTTGTAATCAAAATTGTTCTATTGTAATTTTTCAATCACTCAAAGAAACTTTACATCGACCAGCTTTTTTGACTAAACAAAAGATGGTGACTCCGCTTGAGATCTCTTTCTCTACTGACAAGAACACCATGGCGCAAGCTGATGTCCGAATCCTCAGGAAGACGATAGAATCCCTCATCATTGAATTCGATAAAGAAAAGTTTAAGGAATTTCTTTTCTCAGGCTCTGTCGGTCACAAGGTAACGTGGCACTACCGTAAAGTCTCTTCTGAGACTCGCTCTCGAATCTCTTCGGAGATTACTCCTAAAGTGGCTCGCACCTCTGCCCATAGCGCAAGCGGTGCCACTTAAGAAGAGATTCTGAAAACCTCTCATGTAGCCTATGCAGCCCGCGTCAATGTCTCTCAGGACACCCGTAGGGTGAAAGTGTTGGTACACGGTCAAAGTGACGGTGAAGATCAATTCTGTCATCCTTCTCCTCTCCAAACCCTGCAATTCCAAGCTGTCAGGGGTTCTGAACAACCCTGCGGCTTAACCAGAATGTTGAACGCCGACGAAGGTGTCATGCTCGTTAACAACAGATTGTAAATTCTGCAGAAGCAATCTGTTCTGTAGATTCAGAACGCGAGGTTCATACCCATGTTTCTTTCAAGCGACGTGAGGACCGCGCTTTTATTTCAGAATGTGAGTCCCGTATTCTTCAACAATGCGAGGTCCACATCAAACGCGATACCTGCGTTCTACCGGCTCCAAAATGCGAGGCACGTGTTCTATCTATCTCAGAATGCAAGGACCGCGTTTCTGACTCTAAACGTGATGGTCGCGTTTTAACACAATGCGAGGTCCACATTTCAATAAAGCAATGCAAGACCTGTGTTTAGCATTGCATGTCTTCAAGACATAAAGTGTCAATAAGCCTTCACCCTCTGGGGTACGAGGCTAGTTCCTCAGATGCTCCCTCAACAGACCTGAGAGACTACATGATAAGGAAGAGGTCTGTCCTACAAATCACCCCTCGATGTCACTGTGAGCAACTCATCTCAGCAGTACTCTCTGATTGTCATTGTGACTTTTAGATAAATAAACCTTCGATTTTTAGCCGGTTGTCAGCGGCTTTAGATTCAGGCAAGAGACGACGATCCTAGAAGAAGAAATCATTCTCCGACGTCGAGTACCTAGAAGTGAATGCACACATGGTGGGCCTGAGTTCCACACCAAGCAAGTCCAAGAGGAAGTACCGTTGTTAGTTTATAGGAGTCGAATGCTGCTTGATGTCCAGGTTTGAAGGATGTTCTTGTCGAACCTGAAGGGGTTTATAGACACACTTGGACCCACATGGGAACAATCACCCAGTCGACTATAGTCTGTTAGCCAGGGGATTAGGAGAAGGATGAGCGCTCTGCCATCATCGAATCCTGGTATGTGATTAGTTTTAACTCTGAATCTTTGCAATTTAACCACTGTAGTAAGAGCTAAATTGATCGATCCACAGGGAGAGATGCGATGGAAGATTTTCGGTAATATCATCTTCTTATTATCTTCTCTGTTTAAAAAACTTAAAAAAGAAAGGATTGATTGTAGGTGGATAAAGAATTAATCTAAAAGAAAGGTTCATAACTTACTAATAATCAACCACCATAAATGCTAATGTTAGATAGATAATGACTTCACTTCAAACCTAAACAAGATATTCTACCACAAAATCAAGCAAGATACATAGGAGAGAAACTAAGTTATGATTTGAAATAACACCATCCAAGTTTTAATATTACAATATTAAAGTTGTCAATCAAGTATAAAGTAAGAAAAGATCATTAAAAAGTGCAAGTAAATCTTAACTCTATTTGAAATAATACTAATCAAAGTTTAACATTAAAATAGAAAGATTTTCATCAAGCATAGATTAGGATAAACAATTAAAAAGTATTAGCAAATATTTGACCTAGTTGCTTATCCTAATACGCCTTCAAGAATAAAGATTGGAGTAGGCATGCATACAATTTAATCTGGTTATCTACTAGGCACTAGATGCAATGGTGGTGATGTCTTATGCTGTGCAGATTTTTATGACAAGTGTACAAATTGTTAACAGGTAACATAATGTGAATAGAGTATCGTCCTATGAGGGTTGTTGTTTCAAATTCCAACTTAATCTTTCCTAGTTCTATTTGAATTATCAATTTAGTTGGAATATGTTGTGAATAATCTACTACTAAAAAGCTTTGCTTTATATATGAAAAGTACTAGGATAATGATTTTAGTAATTGTAAATAGAAAAAAATATTATATTTGTGTTAATTCATCCTACTTATGCTAACAATCAGAATTCCCTATCCTAATTAGTACTTTCTCTCGAATAATACCAATTTTATCTTCTAAATCTAGAATTTTCAATCTCTCGATCTAATAGACTGCTAGTAAGAAGATGTATTAAGTGTGATGGATATTCCTACCTGACTGCACAACTCTTATGTCTCTGCGCCTCAAGTTATGATTATTAATTCTAAATGTTTTTACTAAGTTATCTCCTTTCGAACTCTAATCTAGCCTTCTGATTACTTGTGCGCACCAATTATAACATAAAGCACAAGATTAACAGCTTAGCATGCAAAAAATTCAAACTTTATAAAGCATGTAGTAGAATTCGCACAAAACACCATAACATATCAACGACACAATCTCTACATCATACTTTAGCTATGAAAAATTAGTACATAACTAAGAAAATATAACACATTATAATATAAAAATAGATCATGGAATAAAATCAAATAAAAAGAAAAGTAAGAAAAAGGTAAGAAAGCACCAATAAGTTGAAGCCTTTATAAAGAATTTCTTACTGAAAGTGCTCTGAGATTTAACAGCAAACATTAGAAATTTAATTGATTTTCGCTCAAAATAAAAGGGAGATAAAAATTGTATATGTTTCAAGAGGCTTGGTGACGTTTATATAGATCAGAGAATAGAAGAACCTTAGTTGAATACAAAAACCTACGTTTTAAAAATTACAGGAATTTCTAGAAAAATTCTATCCAAAACCACCTCCATAGTTCGGCCAGCCAGCCGAAGCCAGCTAGCCGAAAATTCGGCTGGCTGGCCGAACTTCTTGCTGTATTGGCGCTCTACTTTTTGACTCGGGCTGAGCTCTGAGCTGGCATTCCTTTTGACTGGTCTACCGCTGCTTGGCCAAAAAGATGGCTGGGTGGTCGAACACTTGGTCAATTTCAGTCTCAGATTTTTGTTACATTTCTGATTTTGCGTGAAGGCTCTGTTAAGATGTCCCAACTCTGCTTCAGATCTCTGCTTCTGCATCTCTTTTGTTCACTTGATATCTCCAACTCGCGAATTTTTGCTTTTTTCTTCTAATTCGCTCTTGACCTAAAATCTGAAAAATAACACTAATAAAATACCCATGCAACATTAAATATGAGAAATAATAAGCATAAAAAGTGATATAAAACATGTATATAATGCACATAAATCACACTCCCATACCTACTTTTTGATAGTCCTCGAGCAAATTCTTAATCTAAAAGAAAAAAACTAAAAATCCTAAAAAAAAAAATCCTAATCCACTTTCGTAGAACTCACGATTGCACATAGCATATGCAACAAGCCGTTAAACCCATAGGTTACCCTAGTAGATGAGTATTGTGTCGTGAAGGTTTTCAGTGAATTACACCAACAAAATTCGGTGAAAGAATTTTAAAAGATTAGAAGAGTTTAAGATAAAAAGGATAACCAAAAATAAGGATAACCAAAAATAACAAATAAAAAAAAAAAAAATAAAGAAAAACAAAATGTTTAGAGTGGTAAGCATCACTAATGTATAAGTTCTCTAGTTACCATAAACTCTCATTGTCACATTCAATCTCTCATCAAGAATTGTATCATCTACTTCGTAGAGATTTTCAAATCTTACCCTATATGGCCATCCTTCCTAAGTTTTCTGATCATATGCATCTTTGTGAATGTGTATAGCTCTTAACTTAGGATTTTTTGATTCAAACTTGCATGCTTAAGAATTTATTTCTTCTTCTTTTTATACATTATAGAAGTTTCGAAGTATTATCACTTTGTTGCCCTTTAAGCACTTCTTTTTTTAATATATATATAACTAATCTAATTCTCTTTCATGTAAATATCAAGACTTTGAAGCCAAGATACCTAACTAATTGATCATTAGACTTGTTAATATATATATATATATATATATATATATATATATATTACTTAACTATTTTTTCACGTAAATACTAAGGCTTCACGAGGCCAAAGCATCTAGCAAATCCATAGCTAAGCTTCTTCTTCTTATTATTATTATTACTTTAAGTATTATGTAATTCTCATTATCCCAAGCTTAAACTATTGTTTATGTGTAGATAAGATGCATATGCACGTAGACATATTCAAGATGGCAATAATATTTTAAATTTTTTATCTCTTCTCAAAGACTTTAAAATTCCATCAAATTGATATTTCTTATCCACTTCAAGTTATATGTTTACTAAATCCCTTACAACTAGGTCAACTTACTAAAATTTAAATTTTTTTCAGTTAGTAAAAGAAAAAGATAAATCTAGAAAATCCTAAAAAGAAAATAAATAAATAAAAAATTCTAACCTAAAAATAAAGAAAAGGTAAAATAAAAAATCCTAGACCCCTTCCCCGTACTTAAATTTTGCCATGTCCCCAAACACAAAATCAGGATTAAGAATCACCCTAAAATTTTCAAATTTGAAAAAAAAAATCCATTATTAAATCAAGAGCTGATTTATCACAAACAAAGCAATTTCAAAAGCCACATATCTCGAAAATAGACCAAGAAAAATAAATAATTTGAAAAGTATACACTTAGAAATTTCTGGTCAAATGCCCACCAGAGTCGGCTATCTGGCCGAAAATTCGGCCACTGGGCCGAATTTCTGGTCCTTTAATGCTCTGTCTTCTGGTGCTCATGTTTGTGGTGATTTTGTGGTTCATGTTGGAGTAATGGATCAGTCTACCGAGGCGTGTACCTGACATAAAGAAGACACAAGTTAGTACAAAAGAAAATTAAAAATTGAAAAATAATAACAGAAGTTAGAAAACTTGGGTTGCCTTCCAAGAAGCACTTTAAATTACAGTCATTAGTAAGACTTTCTGCTAATCTTCATGGTGAAATTGTTGGCCCAAGGTTACAATCACCCTTGTTTAGTGTGTTTTGATGATTACAAAACATATTAGTTATTTGTACTAATATTGTTTATTGTTTAAGTGTGTTTCAGGGTTCTAACTCTACTAAAAGGTTTACACCCTAAAAGAAAGTGTTTTGGACTCAAGTCAACTCAAAGTGGGCTCAAGACTCAAGTGTTGAAGACCTTGATGGTGAAAAGCCTCCTTGAAGAGCTTGTAGTACTTAGAACCAATGTAAGAATTAGAATGTTAAAGTTTGAGTGTTGGATATTGGCTCTAGGATACACATACACAATTTGGTTTTGTTAAAATGTGAGTCTGGTATTTAAGTTTTCATGTTTTAAAATTGGTTTCATGCCTTAGTAGATATTTACATGACCCTAAGTTTTACAAAATAAATATCATGTTTAGATCATGTTTATATACTCCTACTAGCATGTTACTTAAGTTTGTTCAAACCCAAAACTATTTTACAAAATTTTTCTAAGTAAAAAATTACTGATTTTTTTCCTGTTTCAGGCTGACCGGCCGACCGGCGCCAGTCCCAGGACGTGCACGTTTGTGCACGTCTGTCGGTCGACCGCATGGGTCGACCGACTGTAAACAGCCGCTCTCGGGGTTTTTGGGTCGACCGGTCCGGTCGACCGCAGAAGAGAGCTGTGCTCTGTCTTTTGGGACGGTCGACCCGACCGGTCGACCGGAGCCAACGGCTCTTTGCCAGCTGAGCTGGCGGTCGACCGGCCGGTCGACCGCCAAGCCTGCTGCTGCCCAACGGCTCTTTCCTCTTTTGTGCAATTCTGAAATCTGTTTTTTGATCTGCTTTTTGGCAGACTTTTACAGGGTTTTCCAGTTTGTTTTCAGAGCAAATAAGGTCTAAATAAAATTTTTTAAACCCATTTCTCTCCCTATAAATAGAGGAGATGACTCTCTTACTAAATACTAAGAAAAATCCTCAAGTTTTTAAAGTTTTCAAAAGAGAAAAGAAAAGTGTTTAAGCTCTCCATTTCCAATTCTTTCTTGAGCTAGTTTTAAGTTGTGTTCCCTTGCAAAAATCATCTCTACAACTGAGTTTTTCTCACTACACTTCATAGAGCCAAAAATCCCTAACTCATTCTATAGTGAAGTTGTAAAAAGAGTGAGAGTGTTGTAAAAGAGTTTGGTGATCTTGTTGTGATCACTCTTGTTCTTGTGATCTTCTTGTTCTTGTGGAGACACCTCTTCGGTAGAGGTTATTGTACTTGGTGGAGCTCGGTGCTCGGGTCTTCGGTAGACCGTTGTAATCGTCCTCGGTGGATAGTGGAAACCCTTCACGGAGGTGAAGGCGGGGAGTAGAGCGGTGGCTCGAACCTCGAAACAAACATTCTGTGTTTGCGATTGCCTTGTGTCCATTCTTGCTTTAAATTTCTATTGCACTATATTGCTTTCAATTACTTGCTTGTGATCTTGTTTCTTTCTTTGTGCTATTACTTCAAACTTGTGATACTTGTGATATATTGTGTGCATCTCACTATTCATCCATCATACTTTGCCTTGATCGATCATATCTCATACAACAAGGTTGCATTGCGCACCTCTAACCCATTCAAGGGGAATTGGGAGGAAGGAGTTCAGAACCTCTCACGGGGTATTCGGCTCTTAGTCTTGTTTTGAGAGATCGTTGCATCATTCATCATACTTAGTTTTAAAAAGAATCATTAGATTAGCAATTACACCTATTCACCCCCCCTCTAGGTGTTTTTCAATTGGTATCAGAGCTTGGACTCTAGGATTTGGCTTAACAACCTTAGAGAGATCCTAATTTTTGCTAATCATTTCATTCATATTCACTTAGTAAAAATGGCCGATGGAATTAAAACCCCTCCTAAGTTTGATGGACTTAACTTTCCCATATGGAAGGTTAAGATGACCGTTTTCTTGCAATCTCTAGGTAGTCGAGTTGCAAAGGCCGTGACCAAACCCTTTAGTGCACCCCCCGGTGATGAATCCACTTGGTCCGAAATAAAGACCAAAGAATTTGATTCCAATGCTAGGGCTCACTATGCACTACTTCAAGCCCTTAATGATGATGACATAGCTAGAGTAATTCATTGCAAGTCCTCATATGAAATTTGGACACATTTGCTAGTTACACATGAAGGGACCTCACAAGTGAAGAGGGCTAAGATTAACCTTCTTCGGTCCCAATATGAGAATTTTTGCATGCAAGAAAATGAAACCATAGATGATATGGTTACAAGATTTACAAAGATTACAAATGGACTTTCTTCTCTAGGTGATGCTATTGATAATGATCAAAGAGTTAGAAAGATCATCCGGGCTCTTCCTCCTTCATGGGAAGTAAAAGCAACAACCTTGAAGGAACTCAATGACAAGGAAGAGATGGGATTGATTGGTCTCATTGGGAACCTCAAAACCCATGAGATGGAGAGGAAAGTGAGGGAGGACATGGCTCCTTCCAAGAAGAAAACAATAGCCTTCAAAAGTCAATCATCACACTCCGACGAAGATGATGAAGAAGAAGATGACGAAGAGCTCTCACTTCTTGTCAAGAACGTCCGGAGGATGTACAACAAGGCTAAATTCCAAGGAAGAAGGAGATGGCAAGGAGGCAAAGAAGAAAGAAAAATTATATGCTTCAATTGCCAAAGACCGGGACACATAGTGGCGGAGTGTCCGGATAAAGTGAAGCCCTCCACCTCAAAGAAGCCTCACAAGAAGAAGGCAATGAAAGCTACATGGGATTCCGAGAGCGAATCCGAGGAGGAGATTGATACCGCCAACATGTGCTTCATGGCTAATGAAAGCACAAGCAAGGTAACCCCTTCCACTTCTCCTAATGATGAACTTTCCATGGATGAATTAGGAGAAGCTTTTGTAGAATTATCACATAACTATGATTTTCTTAAGAAAAAGTATTTAAAAATGAAAAGGGAAAATGAATCTCTTAATCATCAAGTTTTTACTCTTTCTAAAGAAAAGGATGAATTACTTTCCACTCTTATTTCCACTCAAAAAGATTTTGACAAGTATAAGATTTCTTGTAAAGGCAAGTCTCCACAAATTGATTCTAATGAGATTACCATGCTTAAAGAAAGAATAGACTCATTGGGAATTGTTTTTAAAAATTGTGAGTTTGATAAGAAGAAGTTAGAGGCCATGTTTCCTAAGAAACAAGCCCCTAAGAAAAATGTTCACCATCCTCATGCTCATGTTCATACCACACAACCTTTACATCGTGGCAAACCCCCAAAGCATGCTCACACTTCACACACACATCATGCATTCATGTATGGAAGAGTGTTCTCATGTTCACATTGTGGGCGGAAAGGACACTTAGCCAATTTTTGCTATGATAGACTAAGTGCATCTTATCATAATGTTTGGGTTCGAAACACTAACTTTCAAGGACCTAAGAAAATTTGGGTACCAAAGTCAACATTTTGTTAAATGATATAGGTACCTTCCAAAGCCCAAAGACGTAGAGGATTGTGGTATCTTGATAGTGGTTGCTCAAGGCACATGACTTGGGACATCAAAAACTTTGCAACCCTATCAAGATACCATGAAGGTGGCACCGTCACCTTCGGAGATGATGCCAAGGGTAAAATCATCGGTATTGGTAATGTAAAACTCGGCACATCCCCTTTAATTGAAAATGTAGTTTTAGTTGATAGCCTCAAGCATAACCTCTTGAGTGTTAGTCAACTTTGTGATAAAGGTTTTGATGTTATTTTTGATCATGTAGTTTGTAAAGTAATTGATAGAATTTCTAATACTTTGTATTTTCCGGTTTTCGTGAAAGTAATGTTTATATGATAGATATGTCTAATATGTCTTGTAATATTACTTGTTTAAAAGCCCTCGATGACGACTCTTGGTTGTGGCATAGAAGATTAGGCCATATTTCATTTGACCACATATCTAGGTTAAACACAAAGGAAATGGTTAAAGGTATTCCTTATTTGAGTTTTGAAAAGGACCGAGTTTGTGACGCATGTCAATTTGGGAAACAAACTAAGTCTTCTTTCAAGTCAATTAAGGATATCATAACATCACGTCCTTTGGAGCTAATTCATATGGATCTATTTGGCCCTACACAAACCAAAAGTCTAAGTGGGAATAGATTTGCATTTGTTTTGGTTGATGACTTTTCACGATTTACTTGGGTTTTCTTTCTTGAACACAAAAATCAAGCACTTTCATATTTCCAAACTTTTAAGAAAAGAGTTGAAAAAGAAAAAGATGTTTCAATTTTAAGAATAAGAAGTGATAGAGGAGGTGAATTCATTAACCTACCCTTTACCACTTTTTGTGAAGAACATGGAATTAAGCATGAACTTTCTTGTCCTAGAACTCCACAACAAAATGGAGTAGTTGAACGGAAAAATCGAACTTTACAAGAGATGGCTAGGACAATGCTAAGTGAATATGGTCTACCACATTATTTGTGGGCCGAGGCCGTAAATACATCATGCTATATATCAAATCGTGTTTTCTTGTGTAAAAATACTTCAAGACTTGTTTTGAAATGTACTTTTCTAGAAAACCAAATGTTTCATATTTCAAAGTTTTTGGATGCAAATGTTTTGTTTTAAATACAAAAGATAATTTAGGAAAATTTGATGCTAAAGCTTATGAGGCAATTTTTGTTGGGTATTCTAATACAAGTAAGGCTTATAGAATCTTCAATAAATCATCTTTGACTATTGAGGAATCTATACATGTTAAGTTTGAAGAATCTAACTTGTTTGTTAAGAATGTTGTAGAAATAGATGCTTTGGATGAAGGCTTGGAGAAAGTGACCTTGGAGGATACTACTACTATGGGAGACAAGCCAAAGGATGATAAAGGAAGTGAAGCTAAAGTAGAAGAGGCTCAAGGAAATGAAAATCAAACAAATGAAGTGGAGCCTACTCAACAACTTCCAAAGGGTTGGAGATACAATCCTCATCATCCCAAGGACCTCGTCATAGGTGAAGTATCAAAAGGGGTAACCACTCGCTCTAAACTTCATGATTATTGTGGACATTATGCATCTATTTCTCATGTTGAACCCAAGAACGTCCTCGAAGCCGAGGCCGATTCATATTGGTTGCTAGCCATGCGAGAGGAACTCAATCAATTTGAGCGCAACCAAGTTTGACACCTTGTTCCTAGGCCCCACGATAGACCAACAATTGGTACTAAGTGGATCTTTAAGAACAAGTTTGATTAATCGGGTAACGTTGTTAGGAATAAAGCTAGGTTAGTTGCCCAAGGTTACACTCAAATCGAAGGAATCGATTTTGAAGAAACCTTTGCACCCGTAGCACGGCTTGAAGCCATACGGATGACACTAGCATTTGCCTCATATAAAGATTTTAAATTGTTTCAAATGGATGTTAAAAGTGCTTTTCTAAATGGTTTTATTGAAGAGGAGGTGTATGTTTAACAACCCCCGGGTTTGTTGATCCTACACATCCGGATTTTGTGTTTAAATTAGATAAAGCTCTTTATGGTTTAAAACAAGCCCCTAGGGCTTGGTATGAAAGACTTTCTTCATTTTTGATTTCAAATGGTTTTAAGAAAGGTAAAATTGACACCACTTTGTTTACAAACATGTAGAAAATGACATTCTTATTGTGCAAATATATGTAGATGATATTATTTTTGGTTCTACTAATGAATCTCTTTGCCAAGCTTTTGAATCATGCATGAAGGATGAATTTGAAATGTCTATGATGGGGGAGCTCAACTATTTCCTTGGACTCCAAATCAAGCAAAGGACGGATGGGATCTTCATCAATCAAGCCAAGTACACAAAGGAACTCATCAAAAGGTTCGGGCTTGAAGGATCTAAAGTAAGCAAAACTCCCATGGCAACAACTACTAAGCTTGACAAGGATGAACAAGGTAAAAGTGTAGACATTAAGCTTTATCGTAGCATGATTGGTAGTTTATTGTATTTGACGGCTAGTAGGCCGGATATTATGTTTTCCGTTTGTCTTTGTGCACGTTTTCAATCTTGTCCTAAAGAGTCTCACATAATTGCGGTTAAACGCATAATTAGATACCTTAAGGGCATTATTGAAATGGGTTTGTGGTATCCGAAAACCGGCCAATTTTCAATGACGAGTTTTTCGGATACCGACTATGCGGGTTGTAGGGTAGATAGGAAGAGCACAAGTGGAACATGTCAATTCTTAGGTAATTGTCTTGTATCTTGGTCTTCCAAAAAGCAAAATTTGGTAGCCCTTTCAACCGCCGAGGCGGAGTATGTTGCGGCCGGAGCTTGTTGTGCACAAGTTCTTTGGATGAAACATACTTTCCTTGACTATGATTTACACTTTGATCATGTTAAAATATTTTGTGATAATACTAGTACTATTCACATGACAAAGAATGCAAATCAACATAGTAAAACCAAACACATTGACATTAGGTATCACTTTCTTAGAGATCATTATGAGAAAGGTGATATTGATATTGATTATGTTTCTACCGATTTTCAACTTGCCGATATTTTTACTAAACCTCTAGATTATGCTAGATTTTCATTTATTTGTGGTGAGTTGAATGTTTGCATTATGGATTCTTAAAAATTTTTTTTTTTGTTTATTTAATCCTTTCTGATGTATGACAAAAAGGGGGAGAAAAAGTATGAGTTTGTTTGTAGTTTTGTTTGTTTATTTTGTTTGTTTATTGTGTATTTTTTTTGATGCATTTGAGTTTTTGACAAAACTATGTGTTTTCAATGCCTTGTGTGTTTTTCAATGCCTTATATAGCATTATTTGAGGGGGAGCTTTCCAAGCTCTTCTTTCATTTTTATTTAAATAACCTATATGTTTTGTCATCATCAAAAAGGGGGAGATTGTGGCCCAAGGTTACAATCACCCTTGTTTAGTGTGTTTTGATGATTACAAAACATATTAGTTATTTGTACTAATATTGTTTATTGTTTAAGTGTGTTTCAGGGTTCTAACTCTACTAAAAGGTTTACACCCTAAAAGAAAGTGTTTTGGACTCAAGTCAACTCAAAGTGGGCTCAAGACTCAAGTGTTGAAGACCTTGACGGTGAAAAGCCTCCTTGAAGAGCTTGTAGTACTTAGAACCAATGTAAGAATTAGAATGTTAAAGTTTGAGTGTTGGATATTGGCTCTAGGATACACATACACAATTTGATTTTGTTAAAATGTGAGTCTGGTATTTAAGTTTTCATGTTTTAAAATTGGTTTCATGCCTTAGTAGATATTTACATGACCCTAAGTTTTACAAAATAAATATCATGTTTAGATCATGTTTATATACTCCTACTAGCATGTTACTTAAGTTTGTTCAAACCCAAAACTATTTTACAAAATTTTTCTAAGTCAAAAATTACTGATTTTTTTCCTGTTTCAGGCTGACCGGCCGACCGGCCCGGTCGACCGACGCCAGTCCCAGGACGTGCACGTTTGTGCACGTCTGTCGGTCGACCACATGGGTCGACCGACTGTAAACAGCCACTCTCGGGTTTCTGGGTCGACCGGTCCGGTCGACCGCACAAGAGAGCTGTGCTCTGTCTTTTGGGACGGTCGACCCGACCGGTCGACCGGAGCAAACGGCTCTTTGCCAGCTGAGCTGGCGGTCGACCGGCCCGGTCGACCGCCAAGCCTGCTGCTGCCCAACGGCTCTTTCCTCTTTTGTGCAATTCTGAAATCTGTTTTTTGATCTGCTTTTTGGCAGACTTTTACAGGGTTTTCTAGTTTGTTTTCAGAGCAAATAAGGTCTAAATAAAATGTTTTAAACCCATTTCTCTCCCTATAAATAGAAGAGATGACTCTCTTACTAAATACTAAGAAAAATCCTCAAGTTTTTAAAGTTTTCAAAAGAGAAAAGAAAAGTGTTTAAGCTCTCCATTTCCAATTCTTTCTTGAGCTAGTTTTAAGTTGTGTTCCCTTGCAAAAATCATCTCTACAACTGAGTTTTTCTCACTACACTTCATAGAGCCAAAAATCCCTAACTCATTCTATAGTGAAGTTGTAAAAAGAGTGAGAGTGTTGTAAAAGAGTTTGATGATCTTGTTGTGATCACTCTTGTTCTTGTGATCTTGTTCTTGTGGAGACACCTCTTCGGTAGAGGTTATTGTACTTGGTGGAGCTCGGTGCTCGGGTCTTCGGTAGACCGTTGTAATCGTCCTCGGTGGATAGTGGAAACCCTTCACGGAGGTGAAGGCAGGGAGTAGAGCGGTGGCTCGAACCTCGAAACAAACATCTTGTGTTTGCGATTGCCTTGTGTCCATTCTTGCTTTAAATTTCTATTGCACTATATTGCTTTCAATTACTTGCTTGTGATCTTGTTTCTTTCTTTGTGCTATTACTTCAAGCTTGTGATACTTGTGATATATTGTGTGCATCTCACTATTCATCCATCATACTTTGCCTTGATCGATCATATCTCATACAATAAGGTTGCATTGCGCACCTCTAACCCATTCAAGGGGAATTGGGAGGAAGGAGTTTAGAACCTCTCACGGGTATTCGGCTCTTAGTCTTGTTTTGAGAGATCGTTGCATCATTCATCATACTTAGTTTTAAAAAGAATCATTAGATTAGCAATTACACCTATTCACCCCCCCTCTAGGTGTTTTTCAGAAATCACCTAGAGGGGGGTGATTGTAACTCAATATTGCATATTTTACCTCATAATTCCCATGCATTTAATAAATAAATATATGATTTTTACTCATCTTCTCTACATATTTGCAGGTACACACTCTAATGGAGAGATAGCAAATTAATCACTTTAATTAGCAATAATTAAAGTGATTAAATTCAAGATTAAGATAAGCCAAAGATTTGAATTCAAGATCCAGAGAGATCCGCGCGCCCAATGAAGAATCCAGAAGGCCACGTGGATAACCACCTAACAAGAAGATCCCAACAGAAAATCTGGGCTCAACGGCCCAGATTTTGCGGTGGAATCTGGGAGATCCTTGAGGATCTGCGGCAGTTTGGAGGCCGTTGGATCCCGGATTTTGTGCCAACAAACTAGGTTCTGGATCCTTCACCTGAGGCCTATAAATACTGGACATGGACCTGCGAGAAAAGACTGAATGGAGAAGAGAGGAAAAATCATTAGTTGTTGTAATTTTGTTTAGTTTTTCTCTAGGTTTAGTTCTTTAGATCCCTCTTCTTCTTCCTAGAATTCATTGTAAAAGAGAGAGATTGTGAGAGAGAGAGCTTGTGTAATCAAGGGTGACAACTTGAAGCAACAAGGATTGATCCATTCTCCTTCCTCTACTTGAGCTTGGTTCTATTTTACTTGCTTTCTTTATGTGCTTTCTTTATTGCTTTCTTTAATTCCTTGCAATTTACTTCATGCTTTGTTTTACTTCTCTAATGGCTTTTAGCTAATTCTTTCTCCATGTACTAGCTAACCACTAGCCTTGCCATCTTCACTAACTCATGGGTGATTGCTTTATTTCATCTTGCAAGTTGGATGGTCTTCTCTTCTCCGATGGGTTAAACCACCCTTCATCTACATGAGAAAGTAATTAGATCAACACGCAAGACGAAACCTACGCCAATGGAGTGACAACATGAGGCACGCCTTCACTATCACGGAGTTTGGTAAGCTTTGGTAAGGTAGTAAGGTAAGCTAGTCATGGTTTGCTTCTTCAAGTTTCTTTTCTTTTTAGTTGTTAGTCCAAATCCAATCTTCTTTGATTTCTTTCCACTTTTCCATTATGAACATATCCATCCATTCTTTCACTTCTTTTTTCATGATTGTTTTATTCTTTTAAGAACATAGAAGAATTCTCGTTTACATTTCTTCACTACGATTCGTAACGCTTCTATCGCTAGCTCTCCCTGAGAATCGACTCGGTATAGCCTTATGCTATAGCGGAGATAGGAAAGGATACATCGACTACATTTTAATACACCTTTCTCGTCTCAATCAAAATGGCGCCGTTGCCGGGGAAAGCAACGGATTTTCTTTAAAGTGAAGAACTAAACGAATCTTCTTCTCTGTTGCAGGTTACAGGAGAAGAAACAGGAAAATTTTGCTTGCAGTGACATATAAGTGGACCTGGGCCTCTGCTCTCGAAAGCAGAGACCAGGATCCCTCAGTTTTGCCGCAGATTCGGGAATTTTGCCGCAGATCTGCGGCAATACTGAGCTCACTACTGACCTAATTTCTGCAGGGCTTGCTTCTCTGCAAAATACATCTGCTGCTATACTTGAAATCCTGTATTTTTCACCTATTACCTGCTAATTTAATCAACAGTAAAAAATTGGTTGAAATTGTTAAAAATTGTTTAGACATTTGCATTTTTAGACACGTGTCTTTCAATTCTTTACTTTTACTGTTGAAGAGTACTGGAGGCAAGGTACGTTTTGCATTGCATGTAGACTAGGAATCATCTCTTGCTTGATTTTCATGCTTTGAGTGAATTCTAGTTATATTTCTTGTACACTTGCACAATTCAATTTTAAGGGCATAACCCATAAATAAGATAAGGTGGGGGATTTCATTACCCTTTCCTTAGCCCGAAAACCATTTTCCCAAGCACTCACTAACCCAAGCCTAATTTAATAAAAAAAGTAGACGTTGGCCCTAGGGACATCTCGGACTCATTTAGGAGATTATCCTAAGGGGGAAAAGTGTTGGAATTAACTCTTGCAAAATCAGTGTCTAGGAAAAGGATTAAGGGCCGAAAGCCCGAAGGTTGCTGGTTACTTAATTAAGGAACGTCTCTGACGGAAAACCTCCCACCAACCTTACCCTTCCCTGGCTGATTAGCTTGTGGTTAGAGTCTACACTAAACCTCCCGTGGACAGTCTATCAGTTAGGAGTTGTCTAGGTCCTAAGTCTACCCTAACTTAGGTTAGAATTTTTTTTTTCTTTTGTTTGTTTGTTTGTTTGTTTGTTTTTTTTGTTTGTGATTGTGTGATATGGCCTTCAACAATTCTTTCAATAATAATCCATATGTCACACATACTTCATATTCGGATAATTCCAACCCGGGTTTTATAATATGCACCAACCACATACACCGGGTTGGCCTTATCCGAATCAATATGACCCATACCCCCCATCTAATAATTATAATGTCCAAAATAATTTCAACTCTTCACCGAGTAATTGAGGATTCACGTACCCCGAGTCAAATTCTCAAATTCCTTGTCCACCATATTCACCTTGTCCACAGTATTCATTTCCCGATTCCGCTTCATACACTCCTTTTTCTGAATCACCAATTGAAGAAAAATCTGAGTTACTAAGGAGTTTAGAAGCCAATTTACAGAGAGCTGAGCAAACACTTCCAGAACCATTTGCTTCTCCAATTCCACAGTATTTTCAAGAGTCTTACTCAGTTCCACCTCTTCATTATAAACAACCATTGGTCATGGAAACGAGTAAAGATCTCTTGTGTGAGTCCACTTTTCCATCACCACACATGTTTGACTCACAATTTCACCATCACTTCCAAGACAACACTTCCTCTTTTCATCAAAATAATGAAGTCATCAATTTTCAAAAGATGCTTGAAGACATGACTCATGCTCAAAATGCTCGTGCCCGTGACTTAGATTTGATGATCCAAACTCTTCATTCTCATCCTATTTCTAATGTCACTAGCCACTCTGTTAAATCCAAAGAGTCATGTAGTCTTGGAAGTCCAGATTCCATTTCAGCACACTCCACTGAACTTGTCCAAACGTCAAATCTCATTGACATTTTGGCAAGTTTTTCTTTTCCTGAAATTGAACTTGACCATGATCCTGAACTTCCACTTGATGATTCAAGTTTACTTCCTGATTCAATCATGACTTCCATATCCTTACCTGATTTCACTTCATTTCCCAAGTCAGTATTGGATCCAGTACCCATCCATTGTGAAATTGAATCACCAATATTTTATGATGATCACATTGAACTTGGCCAATTCCATACTTCTGAAAATCCCATTGATAAATTGGCAAGTTCACATTTTATTGAACTTCATGAGGAATGTGATCTTGAACCCCAACTTCTTGATTCACTTCTTTTTCCTGATTCAATAATAACTCCGGTATCTTTACCTCACTTCAATCTTTTCCCGGAGTCGACATTGGATCCTTTCCCAATTCACAATGAAGTTGAATCACCCATCTTTAAGGATCATGTTGAACTTGACCAATTATACCTTTTTGAAGATCCTATTGACAAATTGGCAAGTTCTCCATTTTGTGGAATTGAACTCAATGAGAAATGTGACTTTGACCCTCAAATTTGTGATTTAGTTCAAATACCTGAATCATTAATGACTCCTGTTTTGTTACCCAATTTGAGTAACATTTTAGAGTCAGTTTTGATTCCCAACCCTCCTGAACTTGAATCACTAATCTTAGATAGTCACATTCCATCATGGGAAACTGAATGTGGATTTGAGCTTCATTTTCTTGACTTGGACCCAGTTCCTGAATCCATTCCGACTCCTGAACCTTTACTTGACTTCATTCACTTCCCTGAGTCGGTGTTCCTTTCCGAGTCCAAGTCAACCGTTCTATCATTTCATATTCCATTCTGGGACAAGGTAGTTGATGAATTTAACTCAGAAATTATTTTAAAAATTTGGAAATTAGATGGGGTCATGTACATAATAAAAATCATCCATGCACACATCATTCTTGTGGGTCATATTATTGAGATTTTTGGTGGGTTCCTGAAAACCCAACATAAAGTTGATTGGGCCATGTTTCGTGGACCAATCAGACCACCACCGGAACCACCACCTTAAGGTAATTTTTTCCTTCCCTCTTCATTTTTGTTTCATGCATACATATATCATGATGCATTGAGGACAATGCATGAAATAAGTGTGGGGGAGGGTTTACTAACATACAGTTTTTAGATCTTCTTTCTTTTACACTTCTTTTAGAAAATAAAAAAAAATAATAAAAAAATATATAAATAAAAACTTTTTGAAATAAGAGACAAAGTTTTGATCTATTTTTAAGAAAATTAAGATGTATCTTAGAAATTAAGAAAGCCTTAATTATGACACCTTAAACCTAGTTGAAATAATAGATCTTGTTTGAAATTATAGGATAAGTAAGAAAAATTGGTGAGATATTTTTATCTTGAATTTTTTTGCCTTAGAAAATATGCACTTCACACTTACACATTTCTTGGGATGGAAACAAAGACCAAAAATGCCATATAAATAAAAAAAATAAAAAAAAATATAATATATAAATAAAATATCACTTATTAAGCTGGATAATTGTGCCTCAAGAAGCATGATTATTCAAGCCTAACGGTGGTAAAGGAAATAAATAATCCCCCTTAGTTATGTGGCCTTTTTTACTCGAGACCTTAAACCCGAGGGATGTTTTCTCATCTGGTGCCCTAAGACCGTCTGGTTTGGGAGTCATCGGTTAAAGGCTCGCTACAAGGGTAAACTAGAAAGCCTAGACTAAGGGAAGAATTGAAAAAAAAGAAAAAAAAATATATATATATAAATAAATGGCTTGATGGTTAGAGTTGAAATCCCAGAAATTTTCACTGAACACGGTGTGCATATTATCTAGGTTTTATGAAAGATAAAATATTCAATCCAATTTTGAAGTCTTACCTTAATTGAAAACAAGATCTTGCATGGAGACTAAGTTTAAGGAAGAATGATTATAGGTGGACTTATGACCTAAGATCACTTATATTTTTGCAAAAATAGATCGAAAACATGTCTCTCTTTCAAAATGCGTTTTCAAAACACTAACATTTGTTTTCTTTTTTATGGATTTTGTGGGTGCAATCCGCTGAAAACCCTCAGGAGACAACACTCCTCCTCTAGGGTAACCTAGAGGTTTAACGGCTTGTTGCACACGCTCAGTGCAATCGCGTCACCTGCGAAAGTGGTGTAATAAATTGGTAGTATAGTTTTTCTTTTTTCTTCTTTGTTTTGCTCGGGACGAGCAAAAGAATAAGTGTGGGGTGCGATTGTAACTCAATATTGCATATTTTACCTCATAATTCCCATGCATTTAATAAATAAATATATGATTTTTACTCATCTTCTCTACATATTTGCAGGTACACACTCTAATGGAGAGATAGCAAATTAATCACTTTAATTAGCAATAATTAAAGTGATTAAATTCAAGATTAAGATAAGCCAAAGATTTGAATTCAAGATCCAGAGAGATCCGCGCGCCCAATGAAGAATCCAGAAGGCCACGTGGATAACCACCTAACAAGAAGATCCCAACAGAAAATCTGGGCTCAACGGCCCAGATTTTGCGGTGGAATCTGGGAGATCCTTGAGGATCTGCGGCAGTTTGGAGGCCGTTGGATCCCGGATTTTGCGCCAACAAACTAGGTTCTGGATCCTTCACCTGAGGCCTATAAATACTGGACATGGACCTGCGAGAAAAGACTGAATGGAGAAGAGAGGAAAAATCATTAGTTGTTGTAATTTTGTTTAGTTTTTCTCTAGATTTAGTTCTTTAGATCCCTCTTCTTCTTCCCTAGAATTCATTGTAAAAGAGAGAGATTGTGAGAGAGAGAGAGCTTGTGTAATCAAGGGTGACAACTTGAAGCAACAAGGATTGATCCATTCTCCTTCCTCTACTTGAGCTTGGTTCTAGTTTACTTGCTTTCTTTATGTGCTTTCTTTAATTCCTTGCAATTTACTTCATGCTTTGTTTTACTTCTCTAATGGCTTTTAGCTAATTCTTTCTCCATGTACTAGCTAACCACTAGCCTTGCCATCTTCACTAACTCATGGGTGATTGCTTTATTTCATCTTGCAAGTTGGATGGTCTTCTCTTCTCCGATGGGTTAAACCACCCTTCATCTACATGAGAAAGTAATTAGATCAACACGCAAGACGAAACCTACGCCAATGGAGTGACAACATGAGGCACGCCTTCACTATCACGGAGTTTGGTAAGCTTTGGTAAGGTAGTAAGGTAAGCTAGTCAGGGTTTGCTTCTTCAAGTTTCTTTTCTTTTTAGTTGTTAGTCCAAATCCAATCTTCTTTGATTTCTTTCCACTTTTCCATCATGAACATTTCCATCCATTCTTTCACTTCTTTTTCCATGATTGTTTTATTCTTTTAAGAACATAGAAGAATTCTCGTTTACATTTCTTCACTACGATTCGTAACGCTTCTATCGCTAGCTCTCCCTGAGAATCGACTCGGTATAGCCTTATGCTATAGCGGAGATAGGAAAGGATACATCGACTACATTTTAATACACCTTTCTCGTCTCAATCAGGGGGGGGTGAATAGGTGATGGCTATATGAAATATGGCAACAATACGGAATTAAAATTCTACTTGACAAATTGCTCAAATTAAAATACTAGCAATAAACACAACAAGTAGTGCAAGAAATAAAGGAGTTTGAGTTTAGAGAAAATTCGAGCAAACGCAAACACAAGTATATGTTTCCGAGGTTCGAGCCACGCTCTATGTCCCCGCCTTCACACTTGAAGGATTTCCACTATTGTTGATCCCACCGGATCTCCAATACAAGGACACACTTGTCCTATCTCTTGTGATGCCGCAACACCACTCGGAGCACACTAGCTCGCTTGAGGCCGATGCCTCTACAACTTCGCTCAAGAAGAAAATGATCACACTTGATCACAAATAGCTCACTTGCACAATCCTATAACCAATATGTAGATGTAGAAATTTGGGATTGTGTAGTGCAAAAACTAGAGTGAGGTAGAGGTATAGGCTTCAAATGGGTGTATGGAAATTTTGGCTTTTGAAAATCTTTTCTCAAGGAAAGCTTGAAAATCTTTTGTAAATTGCTATGAAAATTGTTGTCTAATTGTTTTGTAAATTGGTGTCTTATCATGTTGAAGTGACCCACTATTTATAGGGGTTGAAAAACAGGGTAAGACAGCTAGAGAAATTCGTTGGGGTGAGATCCCAACAAAATCTGTCAGAAAATAGAGCTGTTGGAGTCTGTCAGAGTTTCTGACAGCTGCCGGTCGACCGGGACGGTCGACCGCCAACGGTCATATTTCTGACCGTTGGGGGACAACGGTCGACCGCCCCGGTCGACCCAAACAAACAGAGAGCACTGTAAGTGCCCCGGTCGACCCGAGCGGTCGGCCGACGTGCACACATGCACAGCGTGCACGTCGGTCGACCCGGACGGTCGACCGGCTTCTGTCAGATCTGAAAAATCAGATCCTGCAGAAACCAAGGAAAGGGTTTTGGGTTTGGTCTTTTGGGTTGAGGTTTTGGACCTTATAAAAATAGGAGTATGATCATAAGTCACTACTCTAACATGTTAAACATTTTGATAAAGATCCTCTTTGATAAAAACTTGTTTTTCCAAAAATCGTTTTTTCCAAAACTTAAAGTTTCTAAAACAAATTCCCAAAACATGTTAACTCTAAAACTAAGTTGGAAATAGAAATTGTTTTTGAAGCCATGAATTAAACTAAAGTGTGTGTGAGTGACAATCTCATAACTCTACTTCTAACATCTAGTTTTGACAAAAAGTCTAAAAGAAAAGTAAAAATACAAATCTTGGATTTTTTCATTGTCTTGATCTTGACTTGATCTTTTCTTCAAAATCTTGTTCCCGAAGCTTTCTAATGTACTTAGATTAGGAATGCAAATCTTTAGCGGCGTCCAAACTTGTGAGTCTTGATAGTGGAGCCGTCAAATTAACTTGTTTTTAACCTGAAATACTCTTAAACAAAATTGTTAAATACATAACTAAATATGGTTTGTTATCATCAAAATATTCAACGGGATATTGGGCTAATGGCCTTTGGGCCAACAATCTCCCCCTTTTTGATGATGACAAAACATATATAGTTATCACAAATATTTTGGGTAGAGACTTCAAGTGAAGCTCCCCCTCAACACATGCATATAAAAAGAATCATACTCAGGCATAGATACATAGCACAAATGATAAATAGCAATACTCATCCACAATACTCATGTCCATGCCAAAGGTACTCATGTCATAAAAGAGATAACACGTTTTTATAAAAACGCAACATAAATATAAGAACTCATGTCCACAACAACACAAGGATACATTCCACCATAAAAAGATGTCCAAACACATAAACACATAATACCAGTGCAACACAAAATATAAGTGTCAAGTACAAACAAAATACAAGTCTCTCTCAATAATTCTTCCCCTTTTTGGCATCATCAAATAAGGGGAGTCACTTATCACCAGCAGCATCATCCTCAGAAGAACTCTCCTCAGCATCATCTTCCTCAGACGAACTCTCCTCAGCGTCACCCTCTGCCATCGTCTCATCATCATCATCATCATCCTCTTGACCTGCCTCCTCTGGATCGATGCCAGCAACGCCTGGCTGTGGAGGTGGAACAGCAGTAAGGTCTCTGGCAGGAAATGGAGGGCCGGAGGATGGAAGAGGACGAGCAATGGTCGTGGGATCAGGATTAAGCATGTCGAACTTCGCAAAGAGTGCCTCAAATTGCAAGTCCACGAATCTCATGGAGTGAGCAAAATAAGTCATATCATTGCGAATCCCCTGAAAGCGCAAGTCCATATCCGCACGAAGGGCTACATCTCGCTGCTCCATATCCGCACGAAGGGCTGCATCTCGCTGCTCGATCCAAGACTGATGCTCCTGGATCTTAGAGCGAATCTCAGAAGAAATGAAGGACTGGAACTCAGGAGATAAAGATGGCCCGGGAGCAGAGGAAATCCCTGGAGCCGAAGAAGACCCTGGGGCTGATGAAGACCCTGGAACTGGAACAGAAGGAGGCTGCTCAGGAGGGGCTCGACGAATCTGAGCCTGCATCCTCTTCAAGAGGGTGCAGTCTAAGTTCACAGAGGGTTCGGAGGGAGTCTCTGAAGAAAGATCAAATCCTAAATGTTTGAGAAGATAGGATATGAGCATTCCATAAGGCAAATGCCTACCGGACATGCGGATCTGATCAGAAGCCATGTGAGAAGCAATGAGATGTGGGAAATTAATCTTAATGCCTTTCAGAAGGCAATAGATGATAAGAGGAACTGGACCCCTAGCATTGCTATACTCACCGGACTTAGGTAAAATGTTATAGAAAACAAATTTGGCTAGGACTTGGGCGGTGAACGTGAACTTGTTCACTTCCTCATTTCTAACCAACCGGGATTGTCATTCTCGTGAATCAAGGTGGAAGCGGTGAGCGCAGACTCACCGTCCGGATATTCAAAATCTTGGAGATCAAAGTTGTAAACATCAACTCCTCCAGAGGAGAAATGCAGAATATCAGCAAATTGGGATAGGAGAATGTCAATATCCTTCCCAAGAACACGAGATCTCACTTGATTTCCCTCAAAAGCAAAATTGGCATAGAAGTAATGCACTAAGGAGGGGTACACAGGTTCCCTAATGGCCATGAATTTGTCCAAAGAATTTCTTTTCAGGATGCGAGGGATGTGGAGATGTTCAAAGTCTTTGAGAATCACACATCTCCCTGATATGATAGATTTCTTAGAAAGTATGATGAACCGGTTTTCAGCTAGATCATTAACAAAGGGTCGTTTAGGTTTAGGGGTGAAGAATGAGGAAGGAACTATAGTTTTTCCCTTCTCAGACCTAGATCTCTTAGACATTATGGTGAAATGAGTGATTTTTAGGGTAAAAAGGTTATGGCTTGATCTAAACAACAAGAAACCTAAAAATCTTTGACAAGGAATTGAGATTCTTAAGTCTAGAGATCAAGATTTAAACTAAAAAGGAGATTTTTACCTGAATGAGAGAAATCCAAACCCTAGATCTTGAAATCCCTGAAATTTGTTAGTGAGAAAGCCCTGAGAGTGAAGATCTAACCCACAATGAGTGAATTAAACTAGGATTTTGAAGTAATTTGAGAGATTTTGAGAGATGGAAATTTTTGGAGAAAAGAGAGAAAGGGGATCGCCGGTTTGAGTGTGAGAGAAATGAGAGAGACAATGTAATAAATAGGCAGATTTAGGGCAGAAATCGACGCACGGTCGACCGGGTCCGTCGACCCACAAAACCCGAGAGCTCTGTAACACAGAGCGGTCGACCAGGTCGGTCGACCTAGAAAACCCGAGAGCACTGACAGATTCAGCGGTCGACCGGGGTTTAGAGCCGATCGGCCGTCTTTGCCCAAAAACTGTCAATAGCAAATGCCCAAAAAAAATTTAAAAGAAAATTTTTATCAAATAAAGTAGAATATATATAACATACAAGAATCCAATAATGTTTTTAAATCTTCATTAAGTTATCATATCAACCAAAAATATTCACACAAGACATTTTATTTAATTTTCATACAAAAACAAAGTTTTAGAGATGTTGAAGCCGAATACCCGGTGAAGGGTTATGAACTCATCCTCTTGATTCCTCTTGAATGAGTTGAGGTGCGCAATTGCCATCTCTAATGTATTTGCTTGAATATGAAAATTTTTTAACACAATTTGTTTCTAGTTTTGAAAATACAATGTGTATATATAAACATAATCTAGGCTAGGCATGTGGACATACAATAAACATGGTATAAAAGACAAGATATACAGACATGGCATATACACAATCATGATAGAGATGTAGGTTTACACAAGCATATATCAATGTAGCATAAAGTAAACTAACACTCCTACACCTGTGTATATATATCACCAAAATTAAAAACTTTTAAATGGAGAGGTTACCAAGCAAGGGCAATCTCCAAAATAGGTGCCTCCATGATAGTGATGCAAGCGCGATGGGTTCTTTGAGCTTTGTTGCATCCACCACCCGGGCACCGTCTCCCCCTAAGTCTTGGAGGAAGAAGATCCACCTGTATCATCTAAATTTGGTAGGTCTTTTGGTACCATATCTTTTTGGGTCCTTTTGGATTAGTACTGGGACGAACCCAAACATATTTATTGTTCACATTATGTTTAGCAAAACAAAATTTTCCCAAATGGCCTTTGCGTCCACAATGTGTGCAAACATAAATTCTACAACTACCATACATGTATGCATGCTTATGTGTGTGTGCATGTTTCCGTGCATGTGTATGATGAGTGTGTTTCCCTTGGGTTACTCCCTTGGGAAATCTAGATGCAAATTTATTTAGATCAAAGGCACACTTTTTAAGAGTTGAATCTAAAATATCAACTCGTTTTTGCATTTCCACAAAATCATTTTTATTACATGAGGGAATAGAAGTTTTTCCTTTACAAGCTATTTTATAATTTTCAAAATCAATTTTTATTTTCTTAAAAGCACAAGATAAATCATTTTTCTCTTTTTCAATAATATTAATTTTATCTTTTAAAGACTCATTTTTCCTTTTTAATTTCTTATTATGAGATTGAGAAATCTCATACCTATGTTGTAATTCTTCGAAAAATTGAGCTAACTCATCCATAGTTAACTCATCCTCATCTAAAGAGTTGTCGATAGTTACCTTCGAAGCATCGTCTCCATGTACCATGAAGCACATGTGTGCGGCGTCGTTTCCTCTTCGAATTCTGACTCCGTGTCATCCCACGTTGCAACCATAGCCTTCTTCTTCTTTGGGCCGTTCTTGGAGGTGGTCGCTTGAAGAGTGGGGCAATCGACAATAAGATGTCCGATCTTCTTGCAATGGAAGCAAGGATCGGGTTCTTCTCTTTTCTTTTCAAATCTTCCTTGAGGTCTCCCTCTTCGGAAGTTGCTTTGCCTCCCTTTCTTGTAGAACATTTTGCCCACCTTCCGGATGAGCATGGCGAAGTCCTCATCGCAATCTTCCGATGAGTCATCCTCTTCATGGATGGTTGGAGTGGCTTTGAAGGCGAGTGCTTTCTTCTTGGGCGCCTTCCTTTCTTCTCTTACCTTCATCTCCATCTCATGCGTCTTGAGATTTCCGATGAAGCCAGAGAAGTCCATCTCCTCCCTATCGTTGAGTTCCTTGAGGGTAGTAGCCTTTACTTCCATTGCCTTGGGAAGAGCTCTAATGACATTCATTATCTTTTGGTCATTGTCGATTGCGTCACCTAGAGAAGATAAAGCATTAGTAATCTTGGTGAAATGCGTGAGCATGTCATCAATGCTCTCATTATCAAACATATAAAAGTTCTCATATTGAGAACGCAACAAGTCAATCTTAGATCTTTTGACTTGTGACGTTCCTTCATGAGTCACAATAAGAATATTCCAAACTTCAAATGCGGATTTGCAATTTATGATGCGTGATAAGTCATCCTCATTTAAGGCTTGGGTCAAGGCATATTGGGCTCTAGCATTAGCTTCATAATCCTTGGAGGTGTTCTCGGACCATGAGCTCTCATCAGTGAGGGGTTCAATAAATTCTTTTGTAATGGACCTAGCAACCCTAACTCCTAGGGACTTAAGGAAGAGGTTCATCTTGACCTTCCATATGAGAAAGTTCAAGCCATCAAACTTTGGTGGGGACTTGATGCTAGAAAAGTCAAGTGATGCCATGGGAAATGAGTAAAATGCACAATATATGAAGAATGCAACAAATAATATAGCCAATGACAAGGATCTCCCTAAGGTGGTTAAACCAAATTGTAGGGTTAGGCTCTGATACCAATTGAAATCACCTAGAGGGGGGGTGAATAGGTGATGGCTATATGAAATATGGCAACAATGCGGAATTAAAAATTCTACTTGACAAATTGCTCAAATTAAAATACTAGCAATAAACACAACAAGTAGTGCAGGAAATAAGGAGTTTGAGTTTAGAGAAAATTCGAGCAAACGCAAACACAAGTATATGTTTCCGAGGTTCGAGCCACGCTCTACGTCCCCGCCTTCACACTTGAAGGATTTCCACTATTGTTGATCCCACCGGATCTCCAATACAAGGACACACTTGTCCTATCTCTTGTGATGCCGCAACACCACTCGGAGCACACTAGCTCGCTTGAGGCCGATGCCTCTACAACTTCGCTCAAGAAGAAAATGATCACACTTGATCACAAATAGCTCACTTGCACAATCCTATAACCAATATGTAGATGTAGAAATTTGGGATTGTGTAGTGCAAAAACTAGAGTGAGGTAGAGGTATAGGCTTCAAATGGGTGTATGGAAATTTTGGCTTTTGAAAATCTTTTCTCAAGGAAAGCTTGAAAATCTTTTGTAAATTGCTATGAAAATTGTTGTCTAATTGTTTTGTAAATTGGTGTCTTATCATGTTGAAGTGACCCACTATTTATAGGGGTTGAAAAACAGGGTAAGACAGCTAGAGAAATTCGTTGAGGTGAGATCCCAACAAAATCTGTCAGAAAATAGAGCTGTTGGAGTCTGTCAGAATTTCTGACAGCTGCAGGTCGACCGGGACGGTCGACCGCCAACGGTCATATTTCTGACCGTTAGGGGACAACGGTCGACCGCCTCGGTCGACCCAAACAAACAGAGAGCACTGTAAATGCCCCGGTCGACCCGAGCGGTCGGCCGACGTGCACACATGCACAACGTGCACGTCGGTCGACCCGGACGGTCGACCGGCTTCTGTCAGATCTGAAAAATCAGATCCTGCAGAAACCAAGGAAAGGGTTTTGGGTTTTGGTCTTTTGGGTTGAGGTTTTGGACCTTATAAAAATAGGAGTATGATCATAAGTCACTACTCTAACATGTTAAAACATTTTGATAAAGATCCTCTTTGATAAAAACTTGTTTTTCCAAAAAATCGGTTTTCCAAAACTTAAAGTTTCTAAAACAAATTTCCAAAACATGTTAACTCTAAAACTAAGTTGGAAATAGAAATTGTTTTTGAAGCCATGAATCAAACTAAAGTGTGTGTGAGTGACAATCCCATAACTCTACTTCTAACATCTAGTTTTGTCAAAAAGTCTAAAAGAAAAGTAAAAATACAAATCTTAGATTTTTTCATTGTCTTGATCTTGACTTGATCTTTTCTTCAAAATCTTGTTCCCGAAGCTTTCTAATGTGCTTAGCTTAGAAATGCAAATCTTTAGCGGCGTCCAAACTTGTGAGTCTTGATAGTGGAGCCGTCAAATCAACTTGTTTTTAACCTGAAATACTCTTAAACAAAATTGTTAAATACATAACTAAATATGGTTTGTTATCATCAAAATATTCAACGGGATATTGGGCTAATGGCCTTTGGGCCAACACATGGAGGCTCATGTATGAAAAGTGTTGGACTTAATATGTTTTTTGCAATCTTTTGGACTTTCTTCCATATTTGGCTTGGTGGTACAACTTTCAAGTATAAACTTTGCTTCTCAATTTTTACATTCTTTGATTTAGTGTACTTGGGCTGATTGGACTCTTTGCTAAGCAACTTTTGAGGCTCCTCTTTTGGTACTTTAACTACTTACTTATCCTTGGTATCAATTTAGAAGCACTCTTGACATTCGATGGTTGTGGCATGGCTTCAAAAACTTTGAAAGTAACTTGCTCATCTTGCACCCGAAGGATGAGTTCTCCTTCTTCCACATCAATCAAAGTTTTTCCTATAGGTAAGAAAGGACGGCCTAATATGAGAGGAACATTGCTATCTTCCTTCTGTGAAGTATGAAGAAATCTGTAGGGAAATGAACTTGTCGACGTTAACAAGCTCATCTTCAATAACACCAAGTGGGTACTTTATCATTCTATCCGCCAATTGGAGTGAGACAGTAGTCTACTTTGGTTCTCCCAAACCCAATGCCCTAAAAATAGAGAGAGGCATTAAATTTATGCCTGCACCAAGATCACAATAAACATTATTGAATTTTATGTTTCCTATAATGTAAGGTATATAAAAACTCGCTGGATCCTTAAGCTTTGGAGGAAGCTTATTTAGCAGAATAGCACTGCATTCTTCATTCAACTTTACTGTTTCATGATCCTCAAGTTTCCTCTTATTTCTTAGGATCACCTTCATGAACTTTGCGTACTTGGGCATATGTGCTAGGGCCTCTGCAAAAGGAATGTTAATATGCAGTTTCTTAAGCATATTAAATTGAACAAACTGCTTATCTGAAGTCTTTTACTTGTGTTTCTGGGGGAAAGAAAGTGGGGAAACATATGACTTGATAACTTACTTCTTTGTAGGATCTTCTAGTGCCTGAGAATCTTTCATAGTTCGGCTACCTGGCCAAGTTTCGGCTAGCTGGCCGAACTTTGATTTTGTACATCTCCTGTCTCCTTCTCTTGTTCTAAGTTTTCATCTGCAGTATCTGTTAGAGCAGGTTTTTTTTCTCTAGAGCCTTGGTCCTATGGTAAAACTTTTTCACTTCTTAATGTGATTTCCTTGACGTATTCTTTGGGATTTACCTCCATGTTGCTTGGTAACAATCCCTGTGGTTGATTGGACAGCAGGCTAGAAATTTGACTCCTATGTATCTCTAGGTTATGAATTGTAGTTACTTGGTTCTTCAAGTTAGTGTTTGTGGTGGTCACGAATGTTTGTTTAGTGGCGATGAGCTGTTGCATTGTCTTCTCTAAGCTTGGCTTCTTCACTTATGGTGGTGGTGGCCATGCTTGTTGTTGCTGAAAGTTATTCGCCCTTGGAGCACTGTTGTTGCTATTACCACCCCATACTAAATTAGGATGATTCCTCCAGGCTGGTATGCACGTGTTCGAATAAGGGTTCTTTTCCTTTGAAAATTGTTCACGTAATTCGCCTGCTCGGTTGAAGGGAACCTAAAGTTACCAACTTGTCCTTCATTGGCTGGTTGCCCTGCATCAATTGCATCATATGGAGGGTTTTGAGTTTGGATGGCGCTTACATTGGTTGCATCGAGTTCTTTGTTAACAATGCAAGTTATGCATGTATTGCGAAGACTGTGTCTCTCTCATGTACTCCAGCCGCCTTCCTTGGCATCGCTGGATCTGATTGCCATTGGTAGCTGTTTGAGGCTATCTACTCAAGAAGCTTGTATGTCTCATCACGTTCCTTGCCCATGAGTGCTCCTCCAGCGACCACGTCAATAATCATCTTGGTATTTGGATTCTTTCCATTGTAGGAGAATTGGATTTCCAAACAAGGAGGAAGTCTATGATATGAGGTTTTCTTGATTAATCCTTTATATCTTTCCAAGCTTCATAGATGCATTCAGATTCAACTTGGATGAAGGTTGAGAGATTACCTCAGAGTTTTGCCGCTTTAGAATGGAGGGTAGTACTTTGTGAGAAACTTATTTGCCATCTCATCTCATGTTGATATGGTGTTCTTAGGTAAAGAATTGAACCATGTCTTCTCTTTATCCTTCAAAGAAAAAGGAAAAAGTTACAGCTTCATTACCTCCAGAGACACACCATTAATCCTTTGTGTGTCATATATCATTAGAAAACTACATATGTGCTTATTGGCGTCATCATGTGGGAATCCCCCGAATTGACTATTGGCCCAAAGGGCACATCACTCTAGTTTTGATGATGATTAACTCATGGAGTTATAGTTTATTAATGATCTTATGCTTATTTAGTTTCAGTTATCTATCAAGATCTTAGTAGGTGTATAGCTTCAACAGAGGTGTTTTGGAGCTTACACGTGTTGATTCAAGAGCTTGCGCGTCAAGATTAAATCTAGCACTCGATTGGAGTTTAACTCGTTGGATCATGTTTGAATCGAGTCATCTTGGAGATAGAGTTCTACAAGAAGGCTTCGTTTTTTGTTGTTTAGACTTTATGTAAAATAGATAGTGATAATATGCTCAAGTTCACACACACGCACACATTAGTTTCTATATGTTTAGTTTTCATTTAACCGGTTTTGGTTTCATATCAAAAATATAGATATAATATCTTTCATGTGTATTGAATTTTATCTATACACTCTATGCTTCCAAAAGAGTTTAAATATCTTGTTTTTGTATCTATACATGTTTTGGAGAAAACGATTTTTCATTTCAAAATACAAGTTTTAGAAAATACAATTTTCTGTTTTTAGTTTAACTTCTAAATCACAAAAATGGTTCAAAATGTTTGTTATATGTGTTGAATTTTGACCACACATATTTGCACTTCAGAGTATTTTAAAGAACTTATTTTTGTGTAATTAATATGAATTTATGGGATTTTAATTGAATCAAAAAGACAAGTTTTCTTAAACCTTATCACTGCCTGTTTTGTGCTGGCGTTCGACCGGACGGTCGATCGGACCAGGGGTCGGTCGACCGGGCCGGTCGACCGATGTGAACAAGAGCGTGCATGTTTCCACCCTATAAGGCCTGTCGACCGACTGAAGTTCCTTTACTCTCGGGTAAGGGCGGTCGACCGGGTGGTCGACCGAAGGCTTTTACCGGTCGACCGGGCAGTCGACCGATGGTTGGCAACGGTCAAAATTCGACCGTTGGCCGGTCGACCGGAAGGTCAAAATTGACTTTATCTGGCTATCAACGAATATATTTTCAAATTGCTATATAAATGGGTTTTCTCTTGGCTGTTTAACACAAGTTTTCTAAGAGCTTTAATTCTGATCTCTATAAAGTTTTTGCTGGCTTTGAAAAGAGAGTTTTGGGCTTTAAAGTTTGCATTTGATTTGGTGTTTTTCTAGGGTTTGGAAAATCAAAGAAAAGTGATTTTGAGAAAAGTGTTTTTGGTTCATCTTCTTCATCCTTATCTCTTGTTTTCTCAAGGATTTTCTTTGAGTATTTATTTTCCATTCCTTTTGGTTTTTCTCACACTTGAGCTTATTAGATTTATCCTATCCATAGGATTTTGCCTCTTGTGAGAAAGAAAAGTTTGTGATCTTTTAGATCACTAAGTTGTAAACTTTGATTCATTTTGTTGTTTCTCTTGTGTAGAGGAAGTGATTGCCTTGGCTTGTTGATACCCCTCTTGTGGTGAGGTGGTTGCCTTGGCTTGTTGGCTTGTTGATACCCCTCTTGTGGTGAGGTGGCTGTTGGTTTGTGTTTAGGCTTTGTGCCTTTGCCTCTTGTGTGGAGGTTGGAGAGGGAGGAGGTGTGTTCCCCTTGTTGTATTAACTAAAATCCTCAGTGGAGGTTCCCTGTGTGGGAAGTCCTTTGTGGACGTCTTAGTGAATTGAAAATCCTTCTGGGTGAAAGCGGGGACGTAGAGCTGGGTGCTCGAACCTCGAAACAAATCTCTGTGTTTGAGTTTGGTTTACTTGTGTTGTTTACTTTCTATTCATTCATACTTATTTTGTCGATCTATACTCTCACACCAAGATTGCATTCCGCACCTTAAACTCTTATTTAGAGGAATCACGAGGAAGGAGTTCAGAACCCTTCACGGGATATTTGGCTTCTAATCTTGCTTTGAGTGATCGTTGCATCATCTCTAATTTTAAATTGTTCATTGATTAGCATTATCACCTATTCACCCCCCTCAAGGTGTTTTCAATTGGTATCAGAGTCTACGCTCCTGATATTAGGTTTAACCACTTAGGAGTGAGATCTTGGTTAACTAATCTACATTTTGTATTTGCACACTTATAGTTTGCTCTCATGGATGACCCACCCATGTTTGATATCTCTAAAATTGATATATGGAAGGTTAGAATGACATGGTATTTAAAAGCCACAGGTTGGCAAGTTTATCTTGCCATTACCAAGGAATCTTACCTTAAAAATAGCAAGCATAAAAAGGCTAATGTACAAGCCCTAAAGGCACTTTGAAAATCTCTTAGCAAAGAATAATTAAATATGGTTTCTCATTGTGATGCCACCTTTGCAGCATGAAACATATTGACATCTCCTGAGCTTCAAACGCTAATCAGTATGGAAGAAAAATCTGGTGGAGAAGAATCCGACCAACTTTGCTTCATGGTCCAAGGGAATGACTCCCTTGAGGTATATTCGGATACTCAACTAGAAAATACTGTTAGTTCTTCTTGTGGTGATTATATAGATTCTCATGCCCTTTATATGAAGAACCATCTATAGTTAGTGAAAAATTGCCTTCAAAATATAAAGTTTTGAAAAATAAAAGTTCTAAATTAAAGAAGAAAATAAAAAATTACTTTCTAAGGTTGATTTGGTTTTGCAAGAAAAGGATGAGATTTCAATTGAAAGGGACTCAATGAAATCCCAACTTGATCTTTCCCTAAATGAAAATAAGATTTTAATAAGTAAAAATGATTGTGATGGTGTTTTGAAGAAAAATGAGGTTTTATCTTCAAATTAGATTTTGTTTTAAAAGATAACCATTCTTTGAAAAATGAAATTGATTTTATTTCAAAAGAATTGGAGTTGGTTTTAAATAAAAATGAATCTTTGAAAAATGAATTAGATTCTCATGTTTGCCAAGCTACTACATCTTCATCTTCAAATGTTTCTACTGCATGCTCCATATCCTCTTCTAATATTGAAAATGAAATATATTTGTTAAAGAAAATTGTTAATTGTTTAGGCTCCACTTTGAGCCAATGTGCTATGGATCACAAGAAATTGAAATTCATGTTTCGCAAGAAACATGCACCACATATTCATGCACATCATTCACAGCATACACCTCATTTACACCATGATCATATCCATTCTCACATGTGTGCTAGAGTGTACACATGTACACATTGTGGTCGTAAGGGTCACCTTGCTAAATTTTGTTATGATAGGATACATGATTCTAATTTAGCAAATAAATTTGTTTGGGTTAGGAAAGGAGCTAACCCCATGGACCCAAAAGAGTATGGGTACCAAAGACCACTCCTATTTTATTTGATGTAGGTGTGGGCTCTCACTTGACGTGAGAGTAATGATGCGTTAAGGTGGATGCGTTCTGAGCTTAAAGAGGACAAATTTGGATGCATCACTTTCAAGGGGAGTTTTGGTGGGAGGACCACCTTGGTTTGGAGCGTAGAGATTTGCCTTCATGGTTTTTGGTAACGATCTCTAATTCCCATTTATATTTACATGCTTTCCTTATTGTTTTAGCATGTTTTGATGTTTCATGATTAGTATGTTAAATGTCATGATTATTAGACTTGTGATATGCATAATTAGTATTTGAGATCACCCATGTTTAATATGAACTTTTACTTTTGTGTTCTCACATTTGTTTTAGCTATTGTGTATATCATAGATCTAATGCATGTGCATTTACATAATGATCATATGTATGTTTATGAGTTTGTTTTATGCTTCATGTTTTGATTACATGTTTAGATGTTAGTTTTCATTAAAACTTGTGTATATATTTGTACAACTAATGAGCCAAAATTGATTCTTATATGTTTGTGCCAAATTGCTCATTTGTACCCATTGGATGTACTTGTATAGCCTAGTTTTGATGATCTTGCATTTGACTTGTATTCACTATTTTTGTGCATGTTTTCATGTTTGTATTTTAGCTTCATGTATACGTTAATTTTGCCAAAACTATTGGATATACATATATAACCTTGAGTCATTTGCTTTTCAGGCAAATCTTTATCTTGGACTCATTTCATTTGTTTTGATATGTATGTACACCTTTGGTTTTGACAAAACATACATATTTCTTGAAGTTGGTATTGTTTTAATGAAAATTAAATTTTGATGATTTTTATTTTTTTATGAGCCTTATTGCCTACTTCCATGATTATGTTTTTCACATCACTTTTATACACTCACTTTACTTGATATTTTCTCATGATTTTGTTTTCATGAGTATGATATGTGCTTTATAGATTTTGAGCGTTGATGATCATGTGACTTACATGTTTTCATGGAATATATTCTTGTTTTATTCCTTACTTGAAGGACTTCGTACTAGTTTTCAAGATTATCATAAAACTAGTTACATACTTCTTCGTTTTGGAAGTGAATTTTCAATTATGCTTAAACTATTTTCACATCTTATTTTTAAAAATCCCTTCCATCCAAGGGCGGTTGGTTGGGCGACCATGCCTTGTATGCTCATATTGAAAATCTATTTAAACATGTGCATGAAATGGGTGGTAGGGAGTTTGAGTTATACACTTGATTCTCATTATAGTTTCAATTGGTATCATTGTATCATTTCAATTGATATCACATAATTCTTATTTCATATGGTGTCAAGATCTTGTGATATCTCAAATTGATTTATTGATTTAAGAAATTCAAAATTTGTATTGTTTAGTTACTATTGGTTTCTTAAAAATGTTTTGATATGTTTTAATTAAAAATTGTCTAGTTACTATTAGTTACTATTGATATCTCAAAATTTTTGTTTATTTACAAAGATATCTCAAAATGTATTTTATTACCTTGAGTAAATTTCAAAATTTATTTAAGTAATTATTAAAAATTTGAGTTAAAAATGTTTTTGATATGTATTGCTTATATGCAAGGGAAGCCTAACATCTTCTCTATATATAAATTCATGTTGAGTTTGCTTTTCATATTGAAGTGCTTGACATCTCTTTGGTATGTAGTTCACGTGTGTAGGGGAAGTTTAACATTTTCACTTATACATTGTATATTATGCTTTATGTGTTTAGGGTCTTGTCACCTCTTTTCATGTAATGCATGTATGCAGGGGGATTTAACTTAACGTCTCTCCTCTTCATGAATATATATCGCATATATATCTTATTGTTTGATTTGTTTTCACCCCTTTGTTTATGAGTGACAAAAAGGGGGGGAGATTTGGAGAATGTTTTTGAGTTAATATGCATGCTTTTAATTCCTATTTATGCATATACATTTGTGTTTACCTTATGCACTTCATTGAATATCCTTATTGTTAATGCTATGCATGAGTTAAGGGGGAGCTTCTATGAAGCTTAACTTTAATCCATGCATATATAACTCCATGAGTTTTGTCATCATCAAAAAGGGGGAGATTGTTGGCCCAAAAGGCACATCACTCTAGTTTTGATGATGATTAACTCATAGAGTTATAGTTTATTAATGATCTTAAGCTTATTTAGTTTCAGTTATCTATCAAGATCTTAGTAGGTGTATAACTTCAACAGAGGTGTTTTGGAGCTTACACGTGTTGATTCAAGAGCTTGCGCGTCAAGATAAAATCTAGCACTCGGTTGGAGTCTAACTCGTTGGATCATATTTGGATCGAGTCGTCTTGGAGATAGAGTTCTACAAGGAGGCTTCGATTTTTGTTGTTTAGACTTTATGTAAGATAAATAGTGATAATATGCTCAAGTTCACACACACGCACACATTAGTTTCTATATGTTTAGTTTTCATTTAACCGGTTTGGTTTCATATCAAAAATATAGATATAATATCTTTCATGTGTATTGAATTTTATCCATACACTCTATGCTTCCAAAAGATTTTCAATATCTTATTTTTGTATCTATACATGTTTTGGAGAAAACGATTTTTTATTTCAAAATACAAGTTTTAGAAAATACAGTTTTCTGTTTTAGCTTAACTTCTAAATCACAAAAATGGTTCAAAATGTTTGTTATATGTGTTGAATTTTGATCACACATATTTGCACTTCAGAGTATTTTAAAGAACTTATTTTTATGAAATTAATATGAATTTATGGGATTTTAATTGAATCAAAAAGGCCAGTTTTCTTAAACTTTATCCCTGCCTGTTTTGTGCTGGCGGTCGACCGGACCAGGGGTCGGTCGACCGAGCCGGTCGACCGATGTGCACAAGAGCGTGCATGTTTCCAGCCTATAAGTCCGGTCGACCGGCTGAAGTTCCTTTGCTCTCGGGTAAGGGCGGTCGATCGGGCGATCGACCGAAGGCTTTTACCGGTCGACCAGGCGGTCGACCGATGGTTGGCAGTGGTCAAAATTCGACCGTTGGCCGGTCGACAGGCCGGTTGACCGGAAGGTCAAAACTGATCTTATCTGGCTATCAACGGATATAGTTTCAAATGGCTATATAAATGGGTTTTCTCTTGGCTGTTTAACACAAGTTTTCTAAGAGCTTTAATTCTGATCTCTATAAAGTTTTTGCTGCCTGTGAAAAGAGAGTTTTGGGCTTTAAAGTTTGCATTTGATTTGGTGTTTTTCTAGGGTTTGAAAAATCAAAAAAAAGTGATTTTGGGAAAAGTGTTTTTGGTTCATCTTCTTCATCCTTATCTCTTGTTTTCCAAGGATTTTCTTTGAGTATTTATTTTTCATTCCTTTTTGTTTTTCTCACACTTGAGCTTATTAGATCTATCCTATCCATAGGATTTTGTCTCTTGTGAGAAAGAAAAGTTTGTGATCTTTTAGATCACTAAGTTGTAAACTTTGATTCATTTTGTTGTTTCTCTTATGTAGAGGAGGTGATTGCCTTGGCTTGTTGATACCCCTCTTGTGGTGAGGTGGTTGCCTTGGCTTGTTGGCTTGTTGATACCCCTCTTGTGGTGAGGTGGTTGTTGGTTTGTGTTTAGGCTTTGTGCCTTTGCCTCTTGTGTGGAGGTTGGAGAGTGGAGGTGTGTTCCCCTTGTTGTATTAATTAAAATCCTCAGTGGAGGTTCCCTGTGTGGGAAGTCCTTTGTGGATGTCTTAGTGGATTGAAAATCCTTCTGGGTGAAGGCGGGGACGTAGAGCTGGGTGCTCGAACCTCGAAACAAATCTTTGTGTTTGCGTTTGGTTTAGTTGTGTTGTTTACTTTCTATTCATTCATACTTATTTTGTCGATCTATACTCTCACACCAAGGTTGCATTCCGCACCTTAAACTCTTATTTAGAGAAATCACGAGGAAGGAGTTCAGAACCCTTCACGGAATATTCAGCTTTTAATCTTGCTTTGAGTGATCGTTGCATCATCTCTAATTTTAAATTGTTCATTGATTAGCATTATCACCTATTTACCCCCCTCTAGGTGATTTCATTGACTTGTGTGTTGAACCATCTGAATTAACCCCGGCTTCAGTTCAAAGTTGTTTGCTTGAATTGTTGGTGTAATGATGCATGAATTGGCTATAGTTAGAGAGGGAACAATGTAATCCCTCAAAGCTTTTCTCTCAGTTTACTCTGCCATCACTTTTTCTCGATCCTATCTCTCGTTAAGCAAGCACTTGAAGGTTCTGTCGATTTCTGGATCAGGTTCTATGAGTTCTTCTCGTAGAACATCTCATCTACTAGTAATAGTAAGTTTAAGAAAAAATTAATTCCGTTCAGAACAGAAGTTCAGATACCTGGCCGAGATTTCAACTGCCTGGCCGAACCCTGTGCTCTGTTGAGATTGAACTCCCTGTAACCTGCTGAAAAAAGATTTTTATATTTGGTCTGCAGATAGAATTAAAAGTAGAACAATAATTGAAATTTTCGATATTGAAATTTATATAATCCCCAGCAACAGCGCCAAAAACTTGATGTGCAGATTTGAATGACAAGTGTACCAATCGTTAACAAGTAATATAGTGTGAATAGAGTATCGTCCAACGAGGATTGTTGCTTCAAGTACCAACTTAATCTTTCCTAGTTGTATTTGAGTAATCAATTTAGTTGGGATATATTGTGAATAAACTACTACTAAAAAGGTCTGCTTTATATATGAAAAGAACTAAGGTAATGTTTCGGTAATTGTAACCAGATAAAATATTATGCTTGTGCTAGTCATCCTACTCACGCTAATAATCAAAATTCCCTATCCTAATTAGTACTTTCTCTCAAATAATACCAATTCTATCTTCTAAATCAAGAATTTATAATCTCTCAATCTAGTAGATTACTAGTTAGAAGATGCATTAAGTGTGATGGATATTCCTACTTGACTACACAACTCTTACGTCTCAATATCTCAAGTTATGGTTGTTAATCCTATAAGATTTTGCTAAATTATCTCCTTTCAGAGTCTAACCTAGCCTTCTGATTAATTGTGCGTACCAATTACAACATAAAGCATAAGATTAACAACTTAGCATGCAAAAGATTCAAACTTTATAAAGCATGTAGTAGAATTTGCACAAAATACCATATCATTAATACAATCCCTACATCATGCCCTAGTTATGAAAAATTAGTTCATAGTTAAGAAAATATAACACATTATAATATAAAAAGATATTATGAAATAAAATCAAATAAAGAAATAAGTAAGAGAAAGGTAAGAAAGCACCGATAAGATGAAGCCTTTATAAAGAATTCCTTGTTAAAAGTGCTTTGAGAATTAATGGCTAACAACATAAATTTAATTGATTTTAGCTCAAAATAAAAGTGAGATAAAAATTGTATATGTTACAAGAGGCTCGGCGGCGTTTATATAGAACAGAGAACAGAAGAACCCTAATTGAATACAAAAACCTAGGTTTCCAAAATTACACAAATTTTTAGGAAAATTCTATCCAAAACCACCGCATAGTTCGACTAGCTACCGAAAATTTGGCAGGCTGGCCAAACTTCTTGCTGTATTGGTGGCCTGCTTTTTGACTCGTGTAGACCTTTGAGTTGGCATTCCCATTGACTGGTCCAGGGCTACTTGGCCGAAATAGACGGCTGGGTGGTCGAACTCTTAGTCCATTTCAGTCTCAGATTTTTATGAAATTTCTGATTTTGTGTGAAGGCTCTGTTGAGATTTCCCAACTCTACTTCAGATCTCTGATTTTGCATCTCTGTTGTTCACTTGATATCGCCAATTCGTTAATTTTCACTTTTCTTCTAATTTTCTCTTGACCTAAAATCTACAAAATAACACTATCAAAATACCCATGCAGCATTAAATGTGACAAATAATAGGCATGAAAAGTGATATAAAATATGTTTATAAAGCACATACATCATCTTAGTAAGCCATGAGAAAAGATCTAGCTACTAATGGAAAATTTGGCAAGCAAAAGAAATAAAGAAATAAAGAAAACATTGAAAAAGCTAAATTAAAAACAAACAAAGATATGAGCAAGGTAGAACATGATTATTGATTACTACGAGCAATTACAAGAGTTGTCTTCCTCCTCGTACAAAAATTTACATAAAAATTTGGAAAGAAAAGAGATCTAAAGAAAAATCCTAATTTTGATCTCTGATGTGAGATGCCTCCTCTGTTGCTCTTCAGGGGTATTTATAGGAGATCGGAGAGCTAGAGTCCCACACAAACATTGCCCCTCAACCTCCACGCCAACCGCCATGATAAGGCCGCGAAAACGTGGCTTTTGCCCATGTTTCCGTAGCAAAGTTGGGGAACAGGGCCACGCGTTTTGGCGCGTAGCTGTAAGATCAAAAAACAAGGCAACACAAACACTAAAAAAGATATGAATAGTGTTTATAAACTTTTAATAACAAAAAGTAAACTGCTTGCATGAAATTAAAATGCACAGAATAAATCTCAAAAAAATACAAATGCAAACATGAGAGATTTTATCCTGGTTCAGTCCGTACGACTTACGTCCAGTCCCAAGCAACCCGCTTGAGATTTTTCTTATTTTTATTTCGATACACTCCAACTCCAGTACATCACTTAACAAAACACCCTTTGTCAAATCTGTAGAACACTTCTTTACACCAAGAAGACACTTTCTTTGATTGATTACAACGTGGCCTATAATCCTTGACACTTGTATGTGATTGTGAACAAGGTATCTTATAGGAGAACTCTCAGAATTCTTCACAAGATATTTAGAATTGTGTGAAGAATAGAAAGTAGAGAATAATTTTCTAAAAAACAGAACTTTTTAACAGAGTTTTGGATAGAAAACTAATGGTTTGAATTGGTGAATTCATCCAAGAAAAACATCCCTATTTATAGGTGAAATCAATGGTCAGTTAGGGAAGTTGTTAACTCAAATTTGAAAATCAAAACGTTGGAGAAAACACTAGAATATCAAAAAATGAATAATAGTCAGAAACTGAATTTAGTCGAATAGGGGGTATGAGATTAGTCGACTAGTATAAGAAATTTTACCTAGGTTAGTTGACTAACTTAAAGACCAAGTCGACTATATTAATCTGACACAGATTGATAGGTCTCTAGAATTTAAAACTAGTCGACTATATAAAAGGATTAGTCGACTAATTTTTATTGCAGTTAAAAAATAGAGAACATATACTCTTCTGTGAAGACACTTAGCCGACTATATAACATAATAAGTTGACTATAGGATATGTTAGTCGATTATAGAAGGGGATAAGTCAACTATAAGACTATTTTCTGTGTGTGATCAAGGCTTTTAACAATCGTCTAAACATACACAAAAATAGTAAATATCTTTGTATAATCTTGAGCTACCAGAACTCAGTACCAGCTCTTTAGATTGAGCTCCAATGTATCTGCATCACAATTGTTATTACCAAAATTTATTATCATCAAAAATGTAAGTTCCAACATTCTCCCCCTTTTAGATAATGACAAACTGTGTGCACAAAAATGCCCCCTGTAGAGAACAGGTATAACAAATATAGCATGTATATGTTCTCCCCCTGTATGAGATATTTGTCATGAAATACATATATGATACATTATATTTTGCATTACCAAGTGTTTGGAATAACCGCTATCAAGTATCCATTTTTCTTTATAAGGTACCTATCAGATAAAACATTTTATATAGTACCTATTATGACAGGGTCTGAAAAAGATTAGTCTTTAGGAATCCAAATCCAATTTGAATTTGGTGTCCATCTGTTAGTGTAAACATAATTACAAGAATTACAAACATGATGTATATATGATGCGATATAGACATTTTTATCCACAATATTTAGATTTTTAGGATTCCATATATATTTATACCTAGAATTTTTTTGAAATGGTATTAATGTTTTTCTCAATAAAAGAATTATATGTAACATAATTATTCTTTTCGTAAACATGTGTAGGTTTTTCAAATTTATCTCTTTAAAATCCAAGACCAAAATGATTATTTGAAATCTTTTGATAAGACAATAAATCATTTAGATTTTCTTTTCCCTCATTAAATTTTGTCATATTTTTCAAAATTTCTTCATATCTAACTTTGAAACTTGTTATTTCTTTATCTAAAATAGAAATTTTAGAATTTAAAGAAACAGTTTCTCTTTTATGCAAAGCATTCTCTTTTAAGAAATTCTTATTATCTTTTTTAAAGATGAAATAACTTTTTTAAAATCAGATTTTTGAGAGTTTAAGGAAGACATTGAGAAATATGACGTGAATTTACTTTGTTGAGTCTTTCATTTTCTTTTGTTAAAACTTTATATTTAATCTTTTCATTCTTGAAATTATCATATAGTTCATTAAATGCATCTAATAATTCAGCATACACTTGTACCTTATCTTCTTGAGCCATAAAACAGATATTGGCAGTTTCGGTGGCTTCTTCTTCATTATAGGAAGATGAATCACTATACTCCAAAGTTGCTTGATAATCTTTCTTTCTTTTGTTGAATTTGTTGAAATTCTTAAAGATCCCTTTGTATTTTAGCAATGGGCAATCTGATTGGTCGCTAATGTTGCATATTTAATATCATATGTCCATACTTATTATAGAATAAAAGTCTGCATTGTCCTAATTAATTGTTTAACTTATTTGCAGGCCCAATCTTTAAGGAGATGAACAGAAATGAGCCCAAAGCCCACCAAAATTCTGAATTAAATCAGAATTAATTCGCACCAAGTAAATCAGGGCAAAATCAAGAGGTGGAAAACCGGTTGAGAAGAATCCTCTCAGAATCGATCGGTTAAAGCCAAGAATTCATGGCCATTTCGTCAGAATCTGGGACTCAAACGAAGAAACTAACAAAGGATAATGTTAGAAGATAATCCCAAGATGACCCACCAACAGGGTGTGGCCATCTGGCCACACCCTGGCCGCGGAAACGCGATAAAAGCCGCGTTTCCGCGGCATTGTTGGGGAGTTAGGGGGAGCGTTTGCTCCTCCGACCTCCCCGGGATCCTCCTTACTGGGTTTATGCCTATAAAAGGCCAGTATCTGCGCTGAAAAGGGGACGCCAATGCAGAGTTAGGATTTAGACTAGTTTTTCAATTCTTAGTTTAGGTTTTTCTTTTCTTGTTATGTAAATTGTATGTAAGCTTAGGTTAGATGATGATTCATGTAAGTAAGAGAGAGGCATATGTTGAGAGTGACACCGATGTACTCTCCTCCTTTCTTCCATCGTTTCAAGCAATAAAAGGTAACATTTGTATGTTCTGCTTTACTTTCATTTTCTTTTGTTTTCGTCTTCCTCTTCGACTTTACCTCGTTGTTTTTGTTGAGTTTACAAGTGAATTCCAAAGCACAAGTACAACGATGTTGTGTGAGTGCCAACGATAGTTCATGAAGACGTTCTCCTCCTCAAGACGTATCACTTCATGCTTGTGCTAGACTTGATGATATAATGCGAACGGGGACTGAGCTTGGGCTTATGATCTATGCGTTGAACGCCTCCTAAACAAAGGTAGAACATGCAATGGTTTTCAGGTAAGTCACCAATCAAACTAGGTAAGTATTTCTTCACACTTCTTTCTTTCTTTTCTTTTATTTCTTTAGTATAGATCACCACCTCTTCCAAATCACTCTTTTTCGACTCATTTGTACATAGTCGCTTTCGTCGTTTTCTGATTTTTTCCACCTTCTTCATCTCTCATTTTATTCTAACTTTAACATAACTCTTTTTCTCTTTTCTTTTTAAGAAACAGAGAAGAACTTTCGCTTTTGTGTTCATAACGATTTCAATAAAGAACATAAACGCTTCTATCGCAAAACCCTCCTTGTGGATCACGACCCGCATAGCCACTTGCTATAGTGGAAGAATTGAGCACTTGCAGATTTTTATTATAAGTTCTGAAATCTCGTATTTTGTGTGCAGGTTTAGCTTCAATCAAATTTTGGCGCCGTTGCCGGGGAGGGTAACGTTTTTATTGAAATCTGAATTTTTATTGAAAATTTTTTAGAAGTAAAACGAATTTTCTTCTCTGTTGCAGGTTACAGGGCAAGCAAAGTAGGAAAAGAAGTTTGCAGTAACACATAAGTGGTCTTGGGCCTCTGCTGTAGAAAGCAGAGACCAAGGGCCCTCTGATTTGCCGCGTTTACGCGGCCAAAGCCGCGGATCCGCGGCAAAGAAGAGTTGACTACTAACAGGTTTTGTGCAGGGTTGCTTGCTTTGCAAAAACATAGCTTCCTGCAACTTTATTTCCTATATGCCATCACCATAACCTGCTAATAAACCAACAGTAAAAAGTTTGTTGAAAAAGTTAAAAAATTGATTAGATGTTTGCATCTTAGGCACGTGTCTTTTCAATTCATTTACTTTACTGTTGAAGAGTGCTGGAGCAAGGTACGTACGCATTGCATCTAGAATAGGACTATCTCTTGGTTGATTTATATCGCTTTGAGTGCATCTTATTTATCTTGTACACTTGCACAAAAACTTATTTTAAGGGCACCACCCATTAACAAGATAAGATGGGGATTTAATCACCCTTCCTTAGCCCAAAAATCAGAATCCAAGCACTCACTTACCCAAGCCTAACTTAAAATGAGTAGACGTTGGCCCTAGGGACATCTTGGACTCAATTAGGAGATTATCCTAAGGGGAAAAGGTGTTGGAACTTAACTCTTGCCATATCAATGTCTAGGAAAGGGATTAAGGGCCGAAAGCCCGAAGATTGGTGGTTATTTAATTAAGGAACGTCTTTTGACGGAAAACCTCCCACCAATTTTGCCCTGACCTGGCTGATTAGCTTGTGGTCAAAGTCTACATTAAACCTCCCGTGGACAGTCTAACCAGTTAGGAGTCGTCTAGGTCTAGGTCTACCCTAACTTAGGTTAGAATTTTTTCTTTCTTGTTTGTTTATTTGTTTGCTTTTCTTTCTTTTGTGTGTATTCTATTGTGTGATATGGCTTATAATAATAATTTTTTCAACTTTAATAATAATCCATATTACACACCGAGTTCATTTTCGGATATTACCAACCCGGCATATCATGACTTTAACCAACCTAGTGTGCCGGATTGGTCTTATCCGAATCAATATAACCCATGTCCCCATCTAATAACTATAATGTCCAAAATAATTTCAACTCTTCACCGAGTCAGTGGGGATTCACCTCCCCCGAGCATAATTATCAACCAACTTGTCCTCCTTCTCCACCTAGTCCACAATATTTTCAAGATTCATACTCAGTTCCACCCGTCCAAATAGAAAACCATCAATTTTGGAAAGGAGTATGCGTGAGTCCAAACAACAATCACAAAATCTGATGGACTCACAATTTCACTACCACTTCCAAAATAACTCTTCATTTTTTCAACAAGACAATGAACCCATCAATTATGAAAAGATGCTAGAAGCCATGACTCATGCTCAAAATGCTCGTAATCGTGACATAGATATGATGGTCGAATCTCTATGTTCTCACCGTTGGACCAGTTCTGATGTCACTAACCATTCTGTTAGAGCCGAAGAGTCATGTAGTTTTGGAAATCAAGATTCCATTTCAGAACAACCATTTGAACTTGCCCAAACTCTAAATTTTGAAAAAGATATTGACAGTTTAGCAAGTTTTCCTTTTCCTGAAATAGAACTTGAAAATGAATATGATCCTGAACCCCGACTTAGTGATTCAATTCTACTTCCTGATTCGATTATGACTCCGGTATCTTCACCTGATTTCGATCTTTTCCCCCAGTCAATGTTGGATCCTATGCCTATTCATCATGAAATTGAATCCCCCATCTTTGAGGATCATATTGAACTTGACCAATTATACAATTTTGAAAATCCTATTGATAAATTGGCAAGTTCTCAATTTTTTGATATTGAACTCAATGAGATATGTGACCTAGATTCTCATATCTGTGATCCAGTTCAACTTTCTGAATCAATATTGACTCCTGTTGTGTTACCAAACTTGAGTAATATTTTAGAGTCAGTTTTGATTCCTCCACCTATCATTCTTGACCTGGAATCACCCAAATTAGGTCACATCCCATTGTTAGAAAATACACGTGGACTTGAGTTTCAACTTCTTGACTTGGACCCGCTTCTTGAACCAATTTCGACTCCTGAACCTTTACTTCACTTAAGTCACCTTCCTGAGTCGGTATTAGTTCCTGTCCTTCCTGAGCCCAAGTCAACCGTTCTATCATTTCATACTCCATTCTGGGACGAGGTGGTTGACAAATTTGACTCCGAAATTAGTTGTGGAATATGGAAATTAGATGGGGTCAAATACTTAATAAAAATCCTTTATGGACAAATCTTTTTAATGGGTTATATTAAAGATATTTCTGGTGGGTTCCCTCGAGCCCTAGGAAAAGTTGATTGGGCGCGTTTCGTAGACCAATCAGACCACCACCGGAACCACCACCTTAAGGTAACCTTTTCCTTCCCTTTCTTCTTTTTCATGCATCTATGCATTAATTCATACATTGAGGACAATGCATGAGATAGGTGTGGGGGAGGGTCTAACATAACTTTTCTTTTTGTTTAAAATAAAATAAAATAAATAAATAAATAAATAAATAAAAATAAAAATTAACATTTTCTTTACTTTTAAAAACTTTTTGAAAAGAGAAACAATATTTTGACATATTTTTTGTAAGAAATTAAGTTAATTTTAAGAATAGGAAAATCTAAATTAGGATTTCTTATACTTGGTCAAAATAAGATTATTTGTTTGATTTTAAGGGTTAGGAAGATAATATGTCAAAGTAATTTAGTCTTGTTCTTTACCTTGATGAAGTATGCACACCTCATACACTTACACACTTAGGGTTCAAAAACAAAGATTCTTATGCCTTATAAAAAAATATATATATATATATAAAATAAACAAATCTAATTATTGATTAGCTAGGTGCTTTGGCCTAAGCAAGCCTTAGTATTTATGCGAAAGATGATTAGATAAGTTTGAAAGAAAATATATATATAACCCTCTGATTAAGCTGGGTATTTGTGCCTAATAAAGCATAAGTATTCACGCCTAAAAGGGGTCCATATAATAAAACCCTTAGTTTTGTGGCCTTGTTTGCTCGAGTCCTTAAGTCCTTGGGGTGTTTTCTCATCCGGTGCCCTAAGACCATTTGGTTTGGAAGTCATCGATTAAAGGCTCGTTACATGGGCAGATTAGAAGCCTAATAGAACTAAGGAATAATACTACAAAAAAATATATATATATATAAATAAATAAGGCATAAGAGTTAGAGTTAATGAACCCTTAGTCAAAATTTTCACAGTCACAAGTGCATATGACTTAGGGTAAAGTAATAGATTAGTTGAGAAGCACAATTTGATCCTTACTCAAATTGATAACAAATTTTGAATAGAGACTAAGTTTAGGAATGAAAAATTCAGTTTTCCTATAACTTATAGATTGCTTAGATCTTACAATTATATTTCAAATATTTTTCTCTTTCAAAATGCTTTTCGAAAATACTAACTCTTTATTTCTCTTTCTTTATGGATTTTGTGGGTGTAATCCGCTGAAAACCCTCACGAGACAAAACTCATCCTCTAGGGGAAACCTAGAGGTTTAACGGCTTGTTGCACATGCTCAGTGCAATCGCGTGACCTGCGAAAGTGGTCTAATAATCCTTAGTATAGTTTAGTTGTTTTGCTCGAGGACGAGCAAAAGATAGGTATGGGGGTGTGATTGGTCGCTAATGTTGCATATTTAATATCATATGTCCATACTTATTATAGAATAAAAGCCTGCATTGTCCTAATTAATTGTTTAATTTATTTGCAAGCCCAATCTTTAAGAAGATGAACAGAAATGAGCCCAAAGCCCACAAAAATTCTGAATTAAATCAGAATTAATTCGCACCAAGTAAATCAGGGCAAAATCAAGAGGTGAAAAACCGATTGAGAAGAATCCTCTCAGAATCGATCGGTTAAAGCCAAGAATCCAAGGCCATTTCGTCAGAATCTGGGACTCAAACGAAGAAATTAACAAAGGATAAAGTCAGAAGATAATCCCAAGATGACCCACCAACAGGGTGTGGCCATCTGGCCACACCCTGGCCACGGAAACGCGGCAAAAGTCACATTTTCGCGGCATTGTTGGGGAGTTAGGGGGAGCGTTTGCTCCCCCGACCTCCCCGGGATCCTCCTTACTGGGTTTATGCCTATAAAAGGCCAGTATCTGCGCTAAAAAGGGGACGCCAATGCAGAGTTAGGATTTAGACTAGTTTTTCAATTCTTAGTTTAGGTTTTTCTTTTCTTGTTATGTAAATTGCATGTAAGCTTAGGTTCGATGATGATTCATGTAAGTAAGAGAGAGGCATATGTTGAGAGTGACACCGATGTACCCTCCTCCTTTCTTCCATCGTTTCAAGCAATAAAAGGTAACATTTGTATGTTCTGCTTTACTTTTATTTTCTTTTGTTTTCGTCTTCCTCTTCTACTTAACCTCGTTGTTTTTGTTGAGTTTACAAGTGAATTCCAAAGCACAAGTACAACGATGTTGTGTGAGTGCCAACGATAGTTCATGAAGACGTTCTCCTCCTCAAGACGTATCACTTCATGCTTGTGCTAGACTTGATGATATAATGCGAACGGGGACTGAGCTTGGGCTTATGATCTATGCGTTGAACGCCTTCTAAACAAAGGTAGAACATGCAAAGGTTTTCAGGTGAGTCACCAATCAAACTAGGTAAGTATTTCTTCACTCTTCTTTCTTTCTTTTCTCTTATTTCTTTAGTATAGATCACCACCTCTTCCAAATCACTCTTTTTCGACTCATTTGTACATAGTCGCTTTCGCCGTTTTCTGATTTTTTCCACCTTCATCTCTCATTTTCTTCTAACTTTAACATAGCTCTTTTTCTCTTTTCTTTTTAAGAAACAGAGAAGAACTTTCGCTTTTGTGTTCATAACGATTTCAATAAAGAACGTAAACGTTTCTATCGCAAAACCCTCCTTGTGGATCACGACCCGCATAGCCACTTGCTATAGCGGAAGAATTGAGCACTTGCACATTTTTATTATAAGTTCTGAAATCTCGTATTTTGTGTGCAGGTTTAGCTTCAATCATAATCCTTCTTTACATGACCTGGTTTATTACACTTAAAGCAAAGAGGATTAAACTTACCTTGTTTCAAGATCTTCCAGAATTTTCTTGAGATCATCGCCATTTTCTCTTCATTATCGTCTTAATTGTCCATGTCTGAGGATGTATGGAAGGTAAGTACTTTCTTCTTGAATTAAAGTTGTTGTTCATTCTCTTCCTATCTTCAAGTTTAACTTCATATGCAATTAAATTTTCAATAAGATTTTCTAATGACATTGTTGATAGGTCATTTGCTTCTTCTATTGCAGTAGTTTTCTTCTCCCAATCTGATGTAAGTACACAGAGAATCTTTCTAACCTTTTTAACTTGAGTGTATTCCTTTCCAAGGGTTACTAAGGAGTTTGTAATGTCAGTGAACTTTGCAACCATTTCTACAATGGTTTCATTCTCTTTCATATTGAAGAGTTCAAACCTGTGAAAAAGAACAGAGATTTTAAATTTTTTAACTTTATTGGTAACTTCATATGTTACCTATAAAATCTGTCATATTTGATTTGCAGATCTGACCATTGACACATAATTAAATTCTTCTTTATTCAAGGCACAGAAAAGCACGTTCATTGCTTTGGCATCAAGATTGATAGACTTCTTTTGTTCTTCACTCCAAGCATCATAATTGGTGGTAGGCTTGGTGTATGGTGCTTTCACTATGTTCCACAGTTCATAATTGAGTGATTAAAAGTAGATCTTCATTCTACACTTTCAGCAATTGTAGTTTGATCCATCAAATAATGGTGGACGTTGTATAGAATCGTCTTCCTTGAATTTTGATGAAGGAAATCTAGTTGCCATCCTTGAACATGACTCTGATACCAAATGTAGGATTTAAAAACAAGGCAACACAAATACTAAATAGGAGGTGAATAGTGTTTATAAACTTTTAATAACAAAAAGAAAACTACTTGCAGAAAAGTAAAATGCACGGAATAAATCCCAGAAAAATACAAACAACATGAGAGATTTTATCCTGTCTCAGTCCTTGTGACCTACGTCCAGTCCCTAAGTAACCCGCTTGAGATTTTCCTTACCCTGATTTTGCCCTAAAATCAACTCCTGTACATCACTTGACAAAACACCCTTTGTCAAATCTATACAACTATTCTTTACAATAAGAAGACACTTTCTTTGATTGATTACAATGTAGCCTATAAGCCTTGAAACTTGTATGTGATTGTGAACAAGGTATCTTATAGGAGGACTCTCAAAATTCTTTACAAGAGATTTAGAATCGTGTGGAGAACAGAAAGTAGTGAATAGTTTTCTGGAAAACAGGACTTTTGAATAGAGTTTTGGATAGAAAACTAATGATTTGAATTAATGAATTCATCCAAGGACAACATCCCTATTTATAGGTGAAATCAATAGTCAATTAGGAAAGTTATCAACTCAAATTTAAAAATTAAAACGTTAGAGAAAATACTAGAATATCAAAAAATGAATATCAGTCAGAAACTAAACTTAGTCGACTAGGGTATGAGATTAATTGACTAGTATAAGAAACTTTACCTAGGTTAGTCGACTAACTTAAAGATCAAATCGACTATAGTAATCTGACACAGATTGATAGGCCTCTGAAAACTAAAACTAGTCGACTATATAAAAGGATTAGTTGACTAATTTTGATTACAGTTAAAAAATAGAGAACAGATACTTTTTTGTGAAGACACTTAGTCGACTATATAATATAGTTAGTAGACTATAGGATATGTTAGTTTACTATAGAAGGGGATAAGTCGACTATAAGACTATTTTGTGTGTAATCAAGGCTTTTAACAATCGTCTTAAAATACACAAAAATAGTAAATATCCTTGTACAATTTTGAGCTACAAGAACTCAGTACTAACTCTTTAGATTGAGCTCCAGAGTACCTGCATCACAATTGTTATCATTGAATTTATTAGCATCAAAATGTAAGTTCCAATAGTGGCTTCCTTTAGTTCGTCCATCTTGTGATCTATCTAAGAATCTTCTGTTGATCTCTGAATTTTGAAATACGATGATCTCTTAGATAACTTGTAGATCAAGTTAACTCTAAATCCAAAATAAATTCATCTTTTCTCCCCTTTATGTTCATCTTGTGGTGTAAGCATCCAGATTTAAATAGAAGTCCACCTCTATCTTTAATTAGGATGATAATTCATCTTGTTTCATCCTTTTCCTCTTCTAAATTTTAAATTAAATTAATTTAAAACCCAAATTTAAATAGGAAAAAGAAAAGATGCTTCCTTTATCTTATTAATTAATCTTTATTTTCATAATACTTGTGGGCTTTTGGGCTTCTTTTTGGCTTCTTTTGCATTATGGAGGCTTGCACATCACTAAATAATAAATGAATTAAATAGTAATATTTTAACAAAAAATAAGCAAGCAAACGGGAATAATAATATGCATTATTGATGACCAATCACACACCACACCTATCTTTTTGCTAGTCCTCGAGTAAAATAAAAAAGAAAAATCTAAACTAATCTAACCTAACTCACTTTCGTAGGAATCACGGTTGCACTTAACATGTGCTGCAAGCTGTTAAACCTCTAGGTTACCCCTAGAGGATGAGCGTTGTCTCGTGAGGGTTTTCAGAGAATTACACCCACAAAAATTTATAAAAAAGAAAAATAAAATGTAAGTACTTTCGAAAGTCCTTTCTAAAGAGGGAACATATTTGAGATACTTTTGAGGAAATCAAGTTATCTATAAGTCTTAAGATAACCAAATTACTTTTAAGGAAATCAAGTTATCTATAACTTTTTAGATTTGAGATACATAGTCTCGATGCAAAAATTTTATTATAAATTTATGTTAGAATTAAAATTGAATGCTCACTTAGACTATTATTACCCCAAGTTATATGCATTTTTGTCACCGTGAATTTTTTTTTTGACTTGCGATTCTTAAACTTTAACTCTCATGCCTTGTATATTTATTTCACTCATTTTTTTTTGTAAGAAGTTCAAAGTATTACAACTTTGTTGCCCTTTAAATACTTTTTTTTAAAATATGTGTAACTCATCTAATTTTCTTTCGTGTAAGTATCAAGACTTCTTAAGGCCCTAATACCTAACTAATTAATTATTAGATGTGTTAATACATATATTATATATTTTTCACTTTCCTTTTTTACTTACCTAATTACCTTTCGCGTAAGTACCAAGGCTTTCTTAGGCCAAAGCACCTAGCTAACCAATAATTAGATTTGCTTATTTTATTTATATTTTTTCTAAGCCACAAGAGTCTTTGTTTTGAATCCCAAGTATGTAAGTGTATAAAGTACGCTTATTTCATCAAGGTAAAAATCAAGGCCAAATTACCTTTTTAATTTTTCCTCCTAATCCTAAAAATCAAACAAATGATCTTATTTTGACCAAGTGTTAAGAAATCCTAATTATGATTTTTCTATTCCTTAAAATTAACTTAACTTCTTTTAAAATGAATCAAAATATTGTTTTTTTTCAAAAAAGTTTTTAAAGAATTTTTTTTTATATTAGTAAACCTGCCTATGTTGTTATGATAGTAAACCCTCCCCCACATATCTCATGCATTGTCCTCAATGTATGTATAAAGTGCATGATGCTTGAAAAGGAAGAAAGGGAAGGCAAAATGTGACCTCAAGGTGGTGGTTTTGGTGGTCGTTGGATCAGGCCAAGCGTTGTTACCCAATCTAAATCTTGTGGATCATCAAGGAACCTACCTTTTATGACCTTTTTCTGATACACATTGTCATTATCCCCCAAACGAATAGGATCATGCATGACCCTAACATTGAAACTATCTTGATTGTATGATCAATCCTGGAATACCATATCAGGGTCATCATTGTCTACTTCTTGGTCCGACAATTGAATTTGTCTTAATGAAGTGATTGATTTGGGCTCAAGAATGATAGGTTCGGAAACTAATATTGGCTCGGGAAATCAAACTTAGGTTCTAGAGTCGGGTTTGTTTCAAGAGGAGGCTGCAAATCGAAGAACTTAAGTTCATATTTATGATCCACCAAATGAATGCGAATATCCAAACTAGGCGATCGAATTTCATAATATAAGGGTACTGGAATTAATGTTAGCTCGAGAATTGGGTCCAAATTGGGCAAAGACACCGAAGTCAACATAGATTCAAAGTATAGAATTAAATCACAAAGTTGAGGATTGAATTCGTATTCACAATCAAGTTCAATCTCATTGAAGTTAAAACTTGCCAATTTGTCTAAGGGTTGGGATTGATCAAGTTCACATTGGTACGATGAAATAGAATGTTGATCAAGGCCTTCAAGACACCATGATTCGTAGGTCTCGTCAATAGGGCTAGGTGAATAAAAAATGGTCAAAAAGGTATTAGGTAGAGTTTCCTCAATCCTAGTGTTTCCAATGTCTTCCAAACGATCCAGTTGTGCTTCTAACCTATCAAGATATTGGATGTAATCATTTTGGTTTTGAATCATGTATGGATTTAGGCTTTGAGACCTTTGAATGGATCGTGAGTCTTCCAATTTATGTATTCATCGCTCAAACTCTTCTAAGACTTTTATCTTCTTTTGCCAATCAAATTGTTCTTCTATAGGTTTGGAAAAAAGGGTGTATGAAGATGATTGTTTGAAAGATGATTGCCAATGTTGCTCAGGGGTATTGAATCTCCATTCACTAGGTGAAGAGTGGTGATGATTGTTCCAGTCTTGTTCATAATATGGAGACTGGGGCATGTATTGATTTTAATAAGACCAATCAGGCATGCTTGGTTGGTTAACATTATTATACACTTGGTTGGTAATATATGGGTCAAAAGAGGTCAAGGTATAATATGAATTATCATTAAAATTGAAAAAATTATTGTAATGAACCATACCACACCAAAAAAACAAAAAGAAACAAACAAATAAACAAAAGAGAAAAAACCTAGCCTAAGCTAAGATAGACCCAGACCTAGATGATTCCTAATTTTAGCTTGTCCGCGAGAGTTATATTGCTGAATCGGACAATGGGTTAATCAGCCAGGTAGGTAGTAAGATCAGTGGGAGGTATCCGTCAAAGACGGGCCTAATTATGCCAAACCACCAACCTTCAAGGTTCTGCCTCTCAATCCCCTACCTAAACACCGATTTGACAAGAGTCAAATTCGAACTTCTTCTTTTGGTCAATCTCCTAGTGAGTCCGAGAAGTCCTTAAGGCCAACATCTATTCAAATTTTAAATTTAGACTTAGGTTGTGAACGAGGAGATGGTTTGTGGACAAAGGAAGGAAATAACTCCCCTACTTTATCTTTTTTATTGGAATTGCCATTAAATCATTTTTGTGCAAGTGTGCAAAATAATATAATAGTATCACTCAAAGAAATTAAATCACCACAAGTGTTTCATAATCTAGATGCTATGCAGACTTAGATCGATCTCCAGCACTCTTCAACCGAAATTTTAAATAACAGAATTAAATGAATGCCCTGAAATGCAATGTCTAGTCTAGTTTTAAAAATTTAAAAGTATGAGTTACTATTGAATTAGAATTAGTATGTACACAGTCTAAAATGGAAAAGAACAATGACTGTAGAAATTATAGAATTATAATTCAATCACTCTACAAAGAAGCAAGATAACCAACTCCTCTACTATGCCGCAGAATCACGCTTTTGTCGTGTTCTTGCGGCTTTGTGGTGGAGTTAAGTGCTTTGCCTTCTAGGGCAGAGTCATCAAGCCTCTGTTAATGTTCTGCAATCCTTAATTTTTGAGATTTACCCATCTACATGAAAACAGAGAAGAAAAGTTGAAAACAATGTATACCATTCCCTCCTTGGCAACGGACACCAAAATTTGATTGTCAAAAAAGAATACAGAGAATATAAAAAATGTATGTGATTAGTTTTAATGCTAAATCTTTGTTATTTAACTATTGTAGTAAAAGCTAAATGCGTCGATCCACAGGGAGAGAAGCGATGAAAGCTTTTCGGTAATATCATCTTCTTATCATCTCTATGTTTAAAGAACTTAGAAAAGACAGGATTGATTGTATGTTGATAAAAGAATTAATCTAAAAGAAAGGTTCACAACTTACTAATAATCATCCACCATACATGCTAATGCTAGATAGATAATGACTTCACTTCAAGCCCTAAACATGATATTTTATCACAAAATCAAGCACGATACATAGGAGGGAAACTAAGTTATGATTTGAAATAACACCATCCAAGTTTTAACGTTACAATATCAAAGTTGCCAATCAAGTATAAAGTAAGAAAAAATTATCAGAAAGTGCATGTAAATCTTTGCTCTATTTGAAATAACACTAATCAAAGTTTAACATTAAAATTGAAAGATCTTCATCAAGTATAGATTAAGAAAAATAATTAAAAAGTATTAGCAAATATTGGACCTAGTTGCTTATCCTAGTGTGTCTTCAAGAATAAAGATTGGAGTAGGCATGCATACGATTTAATCTGATAATCTACTAGACACTAGATGTAATGGTGGTGATGTCTTAGCAAGCCATGAGAAAAGATCTAGCTACTAATGTTAAACATAGCAAGCAAAAGAAATAAAGAAAATAAAGAAAAGCTAAATTTAAAACAAACAAAGATCTTTTGATTGTCAAATGAGAAAGGTAGAACCTGTTTATTGATTGTCACTATCAATTACAAGAGTTGTCTTCCCACTCGTAAAAAATTTACATAAAAGTTCGAAAAGAAGATAGATATAAAGAAAACTCTAATTTTGATCTTGATGTGAGATGCCTCCTTTATTGCTCTTCAAGGGTATTTATAGGAGATTTGAGAGCTAGAGTCCCACACAAACACTGCCCTTCAACCGCCACGCCAACCGCCATGATAAGGTCGCGAAAACACGGCTCTTGCCGCATTTCTGCGGCAAAGTTTGGGAATTGGGTTATGTTCTTTGCTGCGTGGCTTCCTCTGGTCTGTCCATCTGGAGATCTATTTTTAGAATCTTCTGTTGATCTCTGGATTTTTAAATACGATGATCACTTAGATAACTTGGAGATCAAGTTATGTCTAAATCCGAATTAAATTCATCTTTTCTCCCCTTTATAGTGCAAGCAACCAGATTTAAGTAGAAGTCTACCTCTGTCTTTAATTATGATCAAAATTCATTTTGTTCTATCCTTCTTCTCCTCTAGATTTTAAACTAAATTAATTTAAAACTCAAATTTAAATAGGAGAGAAAAGATGCTTCCTTTATCTTCCTAATTAATCTTTATTTTCATAATACTGTGGGCTTTTGGGCTTCTTTTGGATTATGGAGGCATGCACATCACTAAATAATAAATGAATTAAATAGTAATATTTTAACAAAAATTAAGTATGAAAATGTAAATATTAATATGAAATATGCATTATTCATGACCAATCAACAATTGTATTAGCCAACATGGCGGGACTCCCTAGGAGGTGGTCAAGTGATTCAAAGAGCAGGCCCGAGTCTAAAGGAAACAATTCGATATGATTCAAACCCAGAAAGAACTTTTGACACCCTTAAACAGATGCTATCACAACTGACTGCTTAAGGACAAAAAAAAATCGGAGGCTAAAACTTCTTCCAAGAAGTCCAAGGGTGAATGGAAGGAGGAGGAGAGCTCATCTTCTGCAAATACTGAGAATAATGATAGATAGTCAAAATTGCAAATTTATCAACATATTTATCATCATATTTCCCTACTTATTCTTTTATTAAGCACTGCTACTAATATTTTATTGTTTAGAGTTGTGCAGGCCTTGAGTATTTAAAGAATAAAGAAATAAAGCACAAGTGAAGCCCAAAAGCCCAAAAATCTCTCAAGCCCATATGCATAATTTATTTTAGTAATTTAGAAGCTTCTATCTTAACTAACCTAATCTAAACTTAGATTTTAAATTATTAATTTAAAATCTAGCGGAGGAAGAGGAAGGATAAAATAGAACTCGTAATTGCTAAAGAGGAGAAAAAGGCTAAGATGGATCCTTATCCTAAAACAGAGATGGACTTCTACTTAAACCTGGTTGCTTACAATACAAAGATAAAGATAAAGGGGAGAGAAGCTTAAAGATAAAGATAAAGGGAACAAATCCTTTTCAAAATTTAGATTTGTGATAACTTGCTTCCTAAGTTATCTAGAGTTCTCAAGATAGAGGGTCTGAAGGCAGAATCCAGAAGGAGGCGCCCAGATGGACGGACCAGATAAGGCCACGCGACAAAGCGCGTAGCCATTGGCCATGCTATTCCGGCGGAAACGCAGCTCTAGCTGCATTTTCGCAGCCATTTGAATGAATCTGGCAACGCGGTTTCGTGGGAGAGTTGTACTGGGACTCTACGTTTTATTTCTCCTATAAATACTCCTACAGAGCAACAGAGAGGGGGAGTTGAGAGCTGAAGCATAGGGTTTCTTTAGATCTTTTCTTCTTTCCGAATTTTCTTGTTTTTACGTTTTTGTTATTTGGAGAAGAAGATTGTTGAAGAAGCAGAGAAACTTTGTAATTGGTCAGTGACATCCAATAAAAAGGTTCTTCATTCTTTTTATTCTTTGCAATTCAATTTAGTTTTCTGCTTAGATTATTTATTTTTCTTATTTTAGTTTTCATACAACTTTTCTTATTCAAAATAAAAATTGAAAATAAAAATAAAAATATGAATAACTAATTAAAATTATAGTTTGCTAATCTCTCAATCAACCTTAGTTTAGTTTAAAAGATGAACTGATTGACATCTCTGCTTGTTCGAAACCCTAGGATTAAAATTGGTGTTCTTGAAGGTGAATCAATAATTTAGTTTAACTAATTTGGGTTGCACTTTTTAAATGGTCATTCATGGTTCATATTTAACTACTTCGATAGCATAAATTTAAGTGAACTTTTCTTATGCTATTCTTTGAAATTAAGATGAACTATAGTTTAATTTTTATTAGTGCAAAATAATTAGGGTTTACAACATCTTTATTCATCTTGCTTGATTCTCAATCAAAACCATTAGGTAGGTAATTCTTCTCTCAATATGATAATTATTCTTTGAGACTAATACTTTGGTTATGGTTGTTGATTAGTAAACTATAATTCATTTGCTTGATTAAATCTAATTCTCACAATCAATATCTCTTTTACTTTTCCAAGCTAATTACAGAGAACATCGTTCCGAAAAGCTTCCATCGCATCCTTCCCTGTGGATCGACCCGCCTAGCCCTTGCTACGCAGTTACCTTGAAACGAGACTAAGATTTTCTAAACTCTTTCTTTACTATTTTGCTGTTTCAATCAAAATTTTGGCGCCATTGCCGGGGAGGGAACGGTAGGATATTCTCAAAAACTAATTCTTCTTTTTCTTCTTTCTGTTTGCAGGATCTGAGAACAGGAATTATAACTGCAGCTAAGGACATATAGCAACTCTGTGCCTCTGCCCTACAGAGCCTACTATCTAGCCGCGCAAACGCGGCAAAAGCCGCGTTTCTGTGCCAGTAGTAGTTCACTACTGACTGATTTTTTGCAGGTTACTGCAAATTGCAAAGTCCTCTTTATTGCTTTAATATTATTTCTCTATGATCACCCTGCATACTGCTAATTAATTAACAGTAACCTATTAGTTGACTAATTAAAAAAAAATTAGACTCTTGCATCTTAGGCGCGTGTCTATTTAAATTTTCATAATTCCTGGTTAGGAGTGCTGGCGATAAGGTACGTTTGCATTGCATATAAACTAGGAAGCACCCTTGTCTGATTTACTGCTTTTGAGTGAATACTTTTCTATTGCTTTACACGTGCACTAAATCACTTTAAGAGAAAATCCCTTAAACAAGATAAGGTGGGGATGTCATTTTCCTTCCTTGGCCCACAAATCATCTTCGTTGCACTCACAACCCTAACCCTAAAATAAAAATTGACTAGACGTTGGCCTTAGGTTAACTCAGACTCATTAAGAGATTGGCTGAAGGAGAAAGTTGTTCGAAATTAACTCTCGTGAAATCGGTATCTAGGAAGGGGATTAAGGGCCGAAAGCTCGAAGGTTGGTGATTACTTAATTAAGGAACGTCATTGACGGATAACCTCCCACCGATCTTGCCACATACCTGGCCAATTAAATTGTGGTTAAGGTTGGCAATATACCTCCTAAAGACAGTCTAAAGTTAGGAGTCGTCGAGGTCCCGACTTACACTAGATTAGAATTTTTGATTATTTTTTCTCTTTTTAATTGATTGGGTGAACTTGTTTGTTAACTGTGCATGTCAGCTTGGTCGGAGACCGAGTCACATCTAGACTAACTAGGAATAGTTAACCACCCGAACAAAAACCCGATTCACACATGGCACAACTACCATCACTGCAAGATAGGTTCTATCTTATTAGGACCTCTCTTCTATCTTGCATTCAGTTGCCCGATGAAGGTGTTGACCAATTTGAGCTATAACCACAATACATCAACACTCTTCCCAAATTTCATGGATTTGAATCCGAGGGTGCATACTTTTTCATAAGGAAATTTGAAGAAGTATGTCTAATGATAAAAATACCCAGCCTAGGAGTAGATGCCATTAAATTACGGTTTATCCCATTCTCTTTGAAAGACTTAGCAAAGAAATGGCTCTACAGTTTAGAAGCCAGTTCCATATCATCATGGGATAATTTTGTCAAAGCCTTCTTAAAGAAGTTCTATTCCATTCACAGGACTACACAAATTAGGAAAAGCATCTTGCAGTTTAAGCAAACAGCTAATAAACCTTTTTGGAAGTGCTTCGAACATTTTAAGGACCTCCTTGTCCAATACCCTTACCATGGGATAGAAAAATGGCGACTTTGCTAAGCTCTTTATGATGGATTAGAATATCAAACAGAAACCGTATTAGAATTCATGTGCCAAGGAGAATTTTTGAAAAAGAACGAAGATGAAGGATGGTTATTATATGAAGATTTGGCTGATAAGATCATCCAATAGGAACCAACTCTGGAAAAATTTAGGACTAATAACCCTAACTCTTATAAAGGAGGTGTCCATTCCATTGATGCAAACATAGCTACCGAAGCTAAACTAGCTGCTGTGATGCGAAGACTAGAAGCTCTTGAAATTAAAGAACCAGTCTCAGTGGTCAGCCCAACACCTTCGGCGGGCTGTACTTATTGTCAAGCCATATACCATGTGTTCGAGAAATGTCCCATCTTTATAGCTCATCAAACTTTGCCCGAGCATATGAATGCAGCCTTCACACGGCCCGCTAACAATCCAATTCATCCATCTATAATTTCAGTTGGAGAAATCACCCAAATTTCTCATAGGGCCCAAACAATAATGATCAAACAAGGCCCAAATTCTCTAACAATTTTCAACAATCTCCTATTCAACAAAATTTTCCAAACAAAAGTGCTCCACCCTCTTTCCAAAATACACATATGGAAACAAGACTCTCCAATATGGAAAGAAAGGTAGACACTCTAGTTAAAAGCCAAGACACACTAGATCAAGTCTTGACTAGGATAGAGATGCAACTGAATCAACAAGAAAGACAAAAGGAAACTCTACCAAGTCAACCATTGCCAAATCCTAGGAATCCTAGGCAAGCCAATGAGGCTCAAGACCCAACCAGTGTAACTTGGTTCACACCTTGAGGTCAAGAAAACAAGTTGATAATCAAGTATCCATGCCACCTGACCCAGCTCAATTGTCTATTCCATCTAGTTTCACTCCATCTCCACAAAACTCCAAAGAAACTGAAGTTGATAAGTCAGCAAAACAAGTGCACCAACCTCACCAACCTATAGCCCCATTTCCAAATAGGCTTAGGAATAATAATAATGCACATATGGAGAAAGAAACTGCTCGAGGTATTTAATCAAGTTAGGCTCAATATACCACTTCTTGATGCAATCCAACAGGTCCCTAGTTATGCCAAATTCCTTAAGGACATGTGCACCAAGAAAAGAAAGACAAATGTGCCCAAGAAGGTTTTTCTAGCCACTAACATTAATGAGCTCTTATCCAATCAGATCCCAGTCAACTACAAAGACCTGGTTGACCCACCATTTCTTGCACAATAGGTCAAGGTGAAATTAGTAGAGCACTCCTCGATTTAGGAGCAAGCATTAATCTGCTTTCCTTCTCCGTATATCAACAATTCGGCTTAGGCGAACTCAACCCAACTCAAGTTATGATCTAATTAGCTGATCGATCAATTAAAGTTCCAAAGGGAGAGATCAACGATGTCCTTATACGTGTAGGAGAATTTATTTACCCAGTAGATTTCATTATTTTAGAGACACAACCTGTGTCTAATCCTAGGTCCCAAACTCCCGTTATTTTAGGACGTCCATTCCTAGCAGCTGCTAACGCAATTATAAATTATAGAAACAGATCCATGAGATTGACTTTTGAAGACATGGCCAAGGAAGTCAATGTTTTCAACTTAGGTAAACACCCCTACGACATAAACGACCAACCCTTTGAGGTCAACTTCATTGAAAATATGACTAGTGAGCACAAAGAGGAAATCCCACTAGAATCAAGGGATGATGAAGAGTTAGAATCTAGTGATCTCAACCTTGATGAGATTGAGTGGGCAGCAAGTTCAAGTTCTATAGAGATAGAGAATTTAAGCTTAACACCTCCACCCATCGAGCCACCTCCTTCCTTGGAGTTAAAGACCTTTCCTAAACATCTTAAGTACACCTACCTTGCTGAACAAGAGACGCTACCAGTTATAGTTGCATCCATTTTGACTAATAGGCAAGAGGAAGACCTATTGACAACCCTTAGGAGATATAGGGAAGCCATAGGTTGGACTATGGCCGATATTAAGGGACTAAGCCCTAAAATAGTCCAGCATAGAATCCATCTAAATGAATGGGTTAAACCTAAGACGGACCCATAACGTAGGCTAAACCCGCTCATGCAAGAGGCTGTACCAGGCGAAATAATGAAATTGTTGGATAATGGGATCATTTATCCCATTTCCGATAGCCAATGGGTCAGCGTAGTGCACGTGGTCCCTAAAAAGTCTAGTTTTACTATGGTGGAAAATGACAAGCAAGAGTTAGTGCAAACACGACTACCTACCAAGGTTCGAGTATGTATAGACTATCGCAAGTTGAACGCCGCTACTAGAAAAGACCATTTTTCCCTCCCATTTATCGACCAAATGCTGGAACGATTAGCGGGCCATGAGTATTACTGTTTCGTGGGCGGTTACTCAAGGTATAACCAAATCCCAATAGTCACATGTCCATTGGGGACGTTTGCCTATGGCCGAATGCCTTTTGGCCTATGCAATGCCCCCGCAACATTCCAACGTTGCATGTTAAGCCTTTTCTCTGACATGGTCGAACGCTTCTTGGAGATCTTCATGGACAACTTCTCTGTCTATGGAAATTTGTTTGACCAATGTCTACATCACTTAGAGCTAGTGCAAAAAAGCTGCATCGAAAAGAACTTAACCTTAAATTGGAAAAAGTGCCACTTTCTAGAGAAACATGGGATTGTCCTAGGTCATGAGATATCTAGAAAAGGGATCAAAGTGGATAAGGCTAAGGTGGAGATCATAGCCAAACTCCCAATTCCACAATGCGTGAAAGACATTCGTTCTTTCTTAGGACACGCTGGGTTTTATCATAGGTTCATTAAGGATTTTAGCAAAATTGCTAGACCCCTTACAAACCTTTTAGCCAAAGACGTGCCCTTCATCTTTGATGACAAGTGTAGTAGCGCATGGGAGAAGCTAAAATTGTAACTCATCTTTGCATCTATCATCTCACCTCCGGACTGGTCTAAATCCTTTGAGATCATGTGTGATGCCTCCGATTTTGTTATAGGCGCTGTCTTAAGAGAACGCAAAGATAAAAAGCAACACGTGATCTATTATTCAAGTAGGACGCTCAATTATGCCCAAGTGAACTATACTACAACCAAGAAAGAATTCATGGCCATTCTTGGCCGTACTGTTCACATTGGAGAAATTTCGCCCATACCTACTTGGGACAGAAACCACGATATTCACCGACCATTCTGCACTTCGATACTTATTGCTCAAAAAGGATGTGAAGGCCCGACTCATTCGTTGAATCCTCCTCTCCAAGAATTTAATCTCGAAATTTGAGATAAAAAGGGTGTCGAAAATGTCGTCACAGAGTATCTCTGTCGTGTGCTAAACGCACCTTCCGACGAACTGCCCATCAACTGTAATTTCCCCGACGAATAACTTTTAGCCATCTCCACTAAACCATAGTTTGTCGACATAGTTAATTACTTAGTCACAAACCAAACACCATCTAGTTGGTCAAAACAGGATAGATACGGGTTCTTGTCTCAAGTCCGGTATTTCATGTGGGAGGACCCTTACTTCTTCAAATATTGTAGCGACCAAATAATTAGGAGATGTGTTCTCGAAGAGAAACCTAGAAGTGTTCTAGCCTTTTGTCATGAATTTGCTTGCGGTGGACACTTGGTCCACGCAAAACAGCCGAAGAGGTACTACAGAGTGGCTTCTATTGGCCCACTTTGTTTAAAGACGCATTTGACTTTTGCAAAACTTCACAAGATGCTAAATGATAGGAAGGATTTTTAAACGTAATATGATGCCCCTAAACCCAATCTAGAAGTATAACTCTTTGATGTTTGGGGTATTAATTTTATAGGCCCCTTCCCTAATTCATTTGGGCACCAATACATCTTGTTGGCTGTATATTACATATCAAAATGAATTGAAGCCATCCCTTCAAGACAAATGACAACAAAGTTGTTGTCAAGTTCTAAAAGAAAACATCTTTTTACGCTTTGGAACCCCTCGTGCCATAATTAGTGATAATGGTACACATTTTAGTAATAGAACTTTTGAAGCTCTAATGTGAAAATATGTCATAAAATACAAGTCATCTACACCTTACCATCCTCAAACCAGTGGGCAGGTAGAAGTCTCAAATAGGCAAGTTAAGCTTATCTTGAAGAAAACTGTGAATCAAAATAGGAAGGACTGGTCCACAAATTGGTGGATACCTTATGGGCATATAGGATCGCCTTTAAAATGATTCTAGGAATGTATCCTTATAGACTTGTCTTTGGAAAGGCTTACCACCTTCCTGTTGAGTTAGAGCACCGAGCCTTATGGGCAATTAAGCAGCTAAATTTTGATCTAGATAAGGCCAGTGCACTTTGAAAATTGTAAATTTCTGAACTTGAGGAGTTAAGGAACGAGGCGTATGAAAATGCGAAGATTATGAAAGATAGGGTTAAGGTTTTTCATGATAATTCATCATGAGAAAAACTTTTGTCCAAGGACAAAAGTCTTACTCTATAACTCTAGACTTCACCTCTTTTCTGGAAAGTTGAAATTAAGATGGACAGGGCCTTTCGTTGTTAAGACTGTGCTTCCACATGGAGCCATAGAGATATACGACCCTATGAATGGAAATGAATTCAAGGTAAATGGTCAACGTCTGAAACCGTTTTTGAAATCAGTACCAGAAGCAGACACAACCATGAGTCTTTTTGACCCAATGTATCGGTAACTCTACCTCTCTGCCAGTTCATTTCATGCATTTATACATACATGCATACATTGGGGACAATGCATAAGACAAGAGTGGGGAAGGTACTAGCCTTAATTTCAAAATAATAATAAAAAAAATAAAAAATATAATAAATAATAGTAAAAAGATATTTATTTTAACATAAATTATTGACTAACTGTAGGTTGCTGTTAACATAACTCACTAACCTTAGGTTATTAACGTAACAAAAATAAAAAATAATAAATAAATAAATAATAATAAAATAAAAAAATTAATAAAATATAGTTGAAAAAGGAGACAATATTTTGACTTATCTTTTGAAAGAAATCCAAGTTAATCTTAAGAATTATGAAAATCATGATAAGGATTTCTAAAAACTTGGTCAAAATAAAATAAATTGTTGGATTTTTCTTAGGTATAGGAGGAAAAATTGAATAATTAATTTGTCTTGATTTTTACCTTAATGAAATGTGCATACCTAATACACTTACACATCTAAGATTCTATGACAAAGACTCTTGTGTCTTATAAAAAAATAATATTAAAAAATAGTAGAGTTCACTAATTAAGCTGAATACATATACCTCAAGAAGCATAAGTATTCATGCCTAAAGGTAATTTTATAAATAAAGTCCTTGGTTTTGTGGGCTAGTTCACTCGAGTCCTTAAGTCCGTGGGGTGTTTTCTCACCCGGTGCCTTAAAACTGACGGTTTGGGAGCCACCGACCTTAGGCTCGCTGCATGGGTAAATTAGAAAGTCGAAGAAAATCAAGAAATATTATCTATATATGTATTAACACATCTAATAGTCAATTAGCTAAGTATAAGGGCCTCAAGAAGCCTTGATACTTATACAAAAGAAAATTAGATGAGTTATACATATTAAAAAAAAAATAATAATATATATATAAATAATAAAAAGGCATAGGAATCCAAGTTAAAGAATCTCTAGTAAAGATTCACGTTCACAAGGATGCATATGACTTAGGGTAACAAAAAAGACTATATAAAAATTCAATTTTAATCCTTACCTAAAATTGATAACGAATTATTATATAAAGACTGAGTTCAAGAATGAATAAAAATGACAATCCTAAAACTTACAGATTACTTAGTTTCTTCAAACATATTTCGAATAGTTCTCTCCTTTTTCAAAATAAATAAATTAATCACTAATGTTTTTTTTTTCTTTTATGGATTTTGTAGGTGTAATCTACTGAAAACCCTCACGAGACAACACTCGTCCTCTAGGGGTAACCTAAAGGTTTAACGGCTTATTGTACATGCTGACTGCAATCGCGATTCCTACGAAAGTGAGTTAGGATAGGTTAGTTTTCTTTTCTTTTCCTTTTTCTTTTTATTTTTACTCGAGGACGAGCAAAAAGATAAGTGTGGAGGTGTGATAGGTAGTCAAAATTGCATATTTATCATCATATTTATCATCATATTTTCCTACTTATTCTTTTATTAAGCACTGCTACTAATGTTTTATTGTTTAAAGTTGTGCAGGCCTTGAGTATTTAAAGAATAAAGAAATAAAGCACAAGTGAAGCCCAAAAGCCCAAAATCTCACAAGCCAATATGCTAATTTATTTTAGTAATTTAGAAGCTTCTATCTTATCCAACCTAATCTAAAATTAGATTTTAAATTATTAATTTAAAATTAAGGGGAGGAAGAGGAAGGATAAAATAGAACTCCTAATTGCTAAAGAGGAGGAGGAAAAGGATAAGATGGATCCTTATCCTAAAACAGAGATGGACTTCTACTTAAACCTGGTTGCTTGCAATACAAAGATAAAAATAAAGGGGAGAGAATCGTAAAGACAAAGATAAAGGGAACAAATCCTTTTCAAAATTCGGATTTGTGATAACTTACTTCCCAAGTTATCTAGAGTTCTCAAAATAGAGGGTCTGAAGGCAGAATCCTAGAGGAGGGGCCCAGATGGACGGACCAGATAAGGCCACGCGAGAAAGCGCATGGCCATTGGCGACGCTATTACCGCAGAAACGCGGCTCTAGCCGCATTTCTGCGGCCGTTTGGATGAATCTGGCAGCACGGTTTCGTGGGAGAGTTGTACTAGGACTCTACGTCTTATATCTCCTATAAATACTCCGCAGAGCAACAGAGAGGAGGAGCTAAGAGCTGAAGCTTAGGGTTTTCTTTAGATCTTTTCTTCTTTCCGAATTTTCTACTATTTTTCATTTTTGTTATTTGGAGAAGAAGATTGTTGAAGAAGCAAATGAGCTTTGTAATTGGTCAGTGATATCCATTAAAAAGGTTCTTCATTCTTTTTATTCTTTGCAATTCAATTTTGTTTTCTGCTTAGATTATTTATTTTTCTTATTTTAGTTTTCATGCAATTTTTCTTATTCAAAATAAAAATTGAAAATAAAAATAAAAATATGAATAGCTAATTAAAACTATAGTTTGCTAATCTCTCGATCAACCCAAGTTTAGTTTAAAAGATGAACTGATTGGCATCTATGCTTGCTCGAAACCCTAGGATTAAAATTGGTGTTCTTGAAGGTGAATCAATAATTTAGTTTAACTAATTTGGGTTGCGCTTTTTAAATGGTCATTCATGGTTCATATTTAACTACTTTAATAGCATAATTTTAAGTGGACTTTTCTTATGCTATTCTTTGAAATTAAGATGAACTATAGTTTAGTTTTTATTAGTGCAAACTAATTAGGGTTTACAACATCTTTATTCATCTTGTTTGATTCTCAATCAAAACCATTGGGTAGGTAATTCTTCTTTCAATATGATGTTCATTCTTTGAGACTAATACTTTGGTTGTAATAGATGATTAGTAAACTATAATTCTTTTGCTTGATTAAATCTAATTCTCACAATCAATATCTCTTTTTCTTTTCTAAGCCAATTACAGAGAAGATCGTTCTGAAAAGCTTCCATCGCATCCTTCCCTGTGGATCGACCCACCTAGCCCTTACTACGCGGTTACCTTGAAACGAGACTAAGATTTTCTAAACTCTTTCTTTACTATTTTCCTGTTTCAATCAAATAACGAGCATTCCAACTCTGAGTCAGCCAAGTCTTCATCTAAAGAAAAGGATAACTCAGAGACAAGAGCAGTCATTCTAAGAGGATGAGCAAATTGGAGTAACGCCGCGTGGCTCTCGCCAATCGAGATGGTTTCCAAGATGTGGAGATAGTCCGAACCTACCCAGCGATTAGGACATGACTCCCTATCCTCCCAAATTCAAGACACTGGCCCTTCATACTTTCGAAAGGGTCATCGAGCCAACATATGCACTACTTCAAATCCCAAACTGCAATGTAGTAACGAATGATGCCATTATGGCTCATTTATTCATTGGCATTCAGCGTCGCCTTTGAATGGTTCATGAAACTACCTGTCTGTTCGATTAAGATATAGGACGGCCTAGAGAAGTTGTTTCTGGTTCATTTCTTTGAAGACGACACAGAAATCTCAGCGCCGACTCTCCTTGCAACCAAGCAGAAGAAAGGAGAGTCTATCAAAACTTTCGCCAAGAGATTTTAGAGCATGGCACTCCACTGTCCCAGCGGCATGACCCTATCTACACGGGTTGAGACGTGCCGTCACAATCTGCAAACCTCCCTACTCACTTAAATGGGAGTGGCAGAATGTCACACTTGGAAGCAGTTGGTGCTACAAGGTGAACAGGTAGAAGAGATCGTCGCCAGGGTCAGAGCTGAAGAAAAAGACTGCAATTGAGACCCGACAAGTTAATGCGACACGCACCAAAGTCATCTTCTCAACCTAGAAGAAGAGATACTCTAGCAACGGAAGTCAAATCACCTTCAAAGACCCAGTCAGTCAGAGGAGGAATGGCTCCCGGCCAGGCACGTGCTAATAAGTCATATTCCTTCAAGGATAAGCACATGGTCTCTCTGTTCAAGTTACTCCAAAAGAGTAACGGCTCAAACTTTTAGAGATCAGTTGCCCTGAAGAGATGGGAAAGATTGAAGATCCCAACTATTGTTTGTATCATAGGATACTGGGGCACCCTACCAAGAACTGCTACATCTTTAAAAATATCCTTTAGGCTTTGATTGATGCCGACGTGTTAATGTTTCATCCAGAACAGAAGAAGCTGAACCCCAACATGACAACTACATCATTGATTCAATTTGGACAAAATCTCCCACTAGCACCAACTGTAGTGGTTTCCATCACGAAAGGGAACTAAAAGTGATCAATACTGATCCTCACAACCACAGGGAGAAAAGTCTTATTCCTGTCCCTACTCCTCAAGGAGAGATAATGTGGGTCAATCCTGATATTATTAAAAGCCAGCAGTGGATGACTGTCACAAGCAGAAAGTACAAAGGAAAGGCTGAGGCATCCTCCAGCAATGTGTTGAGCATTTCTACTAGAGAAACTGAGGAAGATATCACCTTCCTTACTAGTTCGGAAGACGAGGAGTCTGCCTTTGCTGCTGATGCGGGCGCACCTCCTATATCAAAGACTCGATCTAGCATGTAGTACTTAAAACAGTATGATGAGATGGTAGGAAACTCTCGCAACCAGCTGAGGAAGTAATTGGGCTGTCCACGAGGCCATCTGTGGAAAAGCCAAAAGAGCTTCGGTATGTCAAAGCTCTTCTGAAAAGCGGTGTGAGACCGTCAACTCCTTTCCGTTTTGATGTCTTGCCTCAAATAGCCAACATCCCTACTCGAATCACGCTATGAGCTCCTATGGCTTTTCAAGTCTACAGGAGACGCTCGAAGAGAAGAATTAGCAGATGCTGAGGTTTTCACCAGATTCCTGTTATATGTAAAGAGAAAGACATCAGCCATTGCCACCATACTTTGAAGTAGTTTCCCTGCATCACCTTTAGCCTAGAAGAAATGCAAAGTTAAAGGGAACATGATAGACGCCTGTATTACACAGGGTATATTGGATCATCTGAAGTGAGCCGTATTCAGGTTGATTCGGGATCTGTATTGAGCATCATGTCGCGCAGTGTCATGTAGCATTTGGGGATCCCCAACTACCGGTTAAGCGCCACTCAGACAAACATCTATGACTTTAATGCCTATCGTACGCGCCCGATGGGAAAATTCAAGCTTAGGTGTCAAACTGGGGACCTAAAATCTCAGGTGACATGTTATGTCATTGATGCTGACATCTCATACAATTTGCTACTGGACGACCTTAGATTCACCGCAATGCCATCGTCACATCCACTCTTTATCAAGTAATGAAATGCGTTGGTGAAGATGGAAAAGTGAGAACATTGATTGCCGTAGCGAAAAGGCCAAAAGCCAATTCTATTCGGGCGGATCAAAATAGAGACTGTAGCTTGTGAAAGCTCAGGGGGTGATTCCGAGTCTCAACAATTCTTCCATTATAGACAAAAGTCACATCACATGATGGAAAGAATGGGATACAATTTTACCAAGGAATCAGGCCTTAATTTCGGTAAAGGAAAATGAGCACTACTTCATTCATTTGTACCGAAAGGTAAAGACCCCAATTACTGCTACATGACCCGAAGAGGACTCGGTTATGTATCTATGTCAGTCTCATCAGATCCCGAATCTGAAAAATTGGTCTATCATGATATCTCATCAGCAACATCGTCGTGGGATCAGATGTCAGCATTGGCGATAGCGGAAGCCTCTCAGTGAACTGGTATCAACCAGCCATGTTGAGGATGACGGAGAAGATACTTTTGAACCTGTAGAATTAATCTAATTGGACTCTGATTCACAGATTAAACACTTAAATTCTCTTTAGGCTACGTGTTTTGAACAACGCGAACCACCCACTGAGGATAAAGTGACTCAGGTAAATCTAGGTGATGAAGCTAACCCCAAGCCTATCTTCATAAGTGAGAGCGTGTCGCCTTCTAAGAAAGAAGAACTAATACAGCTCATACGAGAGTATATAGATTTCTTCGCTTGGAATTCTAAGGACATGCCTAGGCTCGATCCCCAGATTGCTATGCATCATCTCAACATCAACTCGGACACTAAACTAGTTAAAAGCAGCAATGACAGTTCCATCCCGAGATTATGGAAGCAATCGAATCAGAGGTCAAAAAAGCTCACAGACTCTAGTTTCATTAGGGAAGAGCAACATTCAGATTGGATGGCCAATATAGTGTCCGTTCCCAAGAAGAATGGAAAGATCCTGATTAGCATCGACTATCATGATCTAAAAGCTGCGTGTTCTAAAGATGAATTCCCTCTCTCGATCACGTATGTCATGATTGACAATACGTCTGGTTTCGAAAGGACGTCTTTCATGGATGACTTCTCAGGGTATAATCAAATAAAGATGTAACCTAAAGATTAAAAGCACATATCTTTCAGGAGGCCTTTGGGAGTATACTGCTACACAGTAATGCCCTTTGGCTTCAAGAATGCTGATGTGACATATCAATGTGCCATGAAGGTGATCTTCCATGAGCATATACGCAAGACCATAGAATACTATGTCGATGATATCGCTGTGAAAAATGAACTCAACATTATGCGGGCTTTGGCTTTGGCATAAAAAGTGTATGTTTTGAAATCAAGAGTTAAAGTGTGTGGGCTTTGGCTTCCTCAATACTTCCGTTATAGCATAGAGGCTAAAACGAGTCGAATTCACAAGGATGGGAGGCGATAGAAGCTTACATGGTATGTTCACATGTATGTTAAAAGTTCTTCAATATTTGAAAGAATGAAAAGAAAAGGAAATAAAGAGTGAAAAGAGAAGTACGGTGAAACACAAATAAGTAGGAAACATAAAAAAGAATATATTTGTTGTTTTGATAGTATTTCTAAAGCAAAGTGAAAAAAGAGAAAACTCATGGCTATTAACTACTAATAGCTCCACTAACTATGTTAACCTTTTAGTGATAGTTATCTTACTGTATCCTTGGCCATCACTAGTCCTTGGCTCAAGAGCGTTTCAAAGCATGACCTATATGATAACTTTAACATCCAAACTCAACACAACAAGTGCAAGCTACACTTAAACCATCAAAACTAAATAATAGCAAGCATGGAATAAAATAATGTTAGCCTGTTAGAGTGTTAGAATCCATCATCTGAGCCATCAATGGCTCTTGCAAGAGCAAGGTCAAGTAGAGACTATTAGATTCATGTGGATTATCAAGTAAGAAGTTAGCAAGTTAGCGGTTAGTAGTTATTTTTCATGAGAGAAAATTAGCTAAACATGTTAAAGGAGTTAAAGAAGAGAACAAAGAGAGGTAAAGAGAGAACCTTTCATAGCTGGTCACCTTCTATTACAAGCACTCTTACTTTCCACCCGTCCATCACTCTCTCTCCTATTACAAGATCTAAAAAAAATGAAAAATACAATGATGAAGAAGAAGAACTAATCTAAACTGAACTATCCTAAACTACAACATGGAAAGAAAACTACACTACGCTCTGGATATCTCTTTGTGAAGAACACCAACAGGGTATTTATAGGCAAAACAGGGCACCAGAGGACTGTACGGAGCCGCGCGTCGAATCTCAGCGTGTAGATCCATAAGATTACCGTGGAAACGCGGCATTTGCCGCGTTTCCGTGGCAATGCTTGGGAAGCACGCAGCAGGCCGCGTTTCCACGGCAATGCTTGGGAAGCGCGCGCAGCGCCGCCTGCTGCGCGCTTCCCGAATGTCCGCCTGTCAGATGTACTTGCTGTTTTTCGAATTGGGCCCCTCGTTGTGATGAAACAGCCCTCCAAAGTCAATGGCTATATTTGTAGGTTTTTAATCACCAATTAAATGGTGATTTTGGGTCTTCTTCTCCATTTCATGCCATGGACCTAGAAACATACAAGAGGGGTATTATTAGCAGAATTTAATATTAAATAAATATGGAGATATGATATGAAATATTCAATTTTAGAGACTAATCAGTTCACCAGTTGAAGATGACCCAGCCAAGTCCTTCCTGGGGGTAGCTTGTGGCAAATTTCTTGGATTTATTGTTACATCCAAGAAATTCACCTTGATCCAGAGAAGATCCGTGTCGTCCAAGAGATGCAACCTCTGAGAAATATCAAAGAACTCAGAGATTTACAGGGACAACTAGCATACATCCAGAGATTCATATCGAATCTCTCAGGGCGCTGCCAGCCCTTCACTAGATTAATAAAGAAGAGAGTCTCATTCATTTGGGACAATGCTTGCCAAGAAGCATTCAAAAAGATCAAAGAGTATCTCATAAATCTGCCCATTCTTGTAGCTCCAGTATCAGGATAACCTTTCCTGCTATAATTTCGAACGATGGATCATTCCTGGGAGCTTTATTAGCCGAGAACAATAATCAAAATCATGAACAGGTGATCTACTATTTAAGTAGAACAGCGATTGGGGCTGAGCACCGTTATAACCCAATCGAAAAGGAATGCTCAGTGTTGGTCTTTGTTGTTCAGAAGATGCGACACTATCTCATGGTGCAACTCATTCAAGTCATCACCAAAGTTAATCCTTTGCAGCTTCGTTGAGCTACATACTAGTGAAATGAGCTATATTGCTCCCATAATATAAGATGAACTCATACCACAAAAGGCGGTCAAAGGGCAAGCTGTGGCAGATTTCCGACAGATCATATAGTTCCAGGAACTTCAAAACTTTTGACAATCTCCTGACAAGATTACAGAAGTTAACATCATCAATGCCTCGTCAGAAGAACAAGTGTGGCGACTGTTCTTTGACGGAGCATCAAGGACAAACCTTGAAGGAAATATCGTCACAGGTGTGGGGGTAGCACTTATCTCCCCACATAACTATGTGATCCCTCGTGCATTCTAGTTAACTGAGCTGTGTTCTAATAATGTCTCAGAATACAACACTCTCTTGATCGAGATGAAACTTGCTGAAGAGATTGAAGTCAAAAATCTCGAAGCATACATTGATTTAAAACTCATTGTCAACCAGTTCACAGGGAGTACAAAGACCAACATGATGATTTGGAGCCCTATTATAACGCAACCGTTGTCATGGCAGAGAAGTTTGAAAACTTCTACGTTGACCATGTACCACATCAGCAAAATGTACATGCGGATGCACTGGTGTCCTTCACTGCTTCATTGGCTCTTCCCGCCAAAGCTATGAAGAGAGTACTTGTCTACAGTCCGGCTTGTACTATTAGAAATTCACCCTAGAAGATAGTAAAACTCCAAGAAGAGACCTTCAAGTCAAAGAGGATCTCGAGACTTCAACAAGTCTCAAACTTAGGGAATGGCGATTCCCTTATATCAACTTCATCCTATATGCAATATAACCTAACGACCCCAAAGAGGCAGATGTCATGAGAAGGAAAGCTCCTCGATTCTATTACAATGTGATCATGCAAATATTGTATCGCCGATTGTATGATGGAATCCTACTCCGATGCCTTTCACATAAAGAGGCATAGGAGACACACAAAGAAGCACATGATGGCATGTATTGGGCTCACCAACCTGGGCCTTAGCTTAAAGATCGGCTTAGAAGACTTGGCTATTATTGGCCGAAGATGATCCCTGATACCATTGCCTATGCTAAGTGATGCACATGTTAGATCCACGGTAACTTTGTCCATCAAGCACCTGGACATCTTCATCCAACATTCACTTCATGGCTATTTGAGATATGGGGAATGGATATTAATAGGCCCATCAGCCCTCCAACATCCAGAGGACAACACTTCATCTTCGCCATAATGGATTACTTCTCTAAGTGGGCGGAAGCTGCTCCCTTGAAGGAAGTAAAGACATTAAATATGATCAAGTTCATCAAGCATCACGTGCTTCACCTCTTTGGTGTGCCCCGACGAATCGTTCACAACAACAGGCCCCAATTCATCATCCATGAATTCCAGAAGTTCTGTAGTAAATTAAGAATCCAAATTGTGTCATCAACGATATGCTATCCAGTCGCTAATGGCCTTGCAGAATCCTTCAATAAGACTATTGGTAAGCTTCTCAAGAAATTTATCTCCAAAAGTCAACGTGACTAGGATAACAAATTAGGCGAATGCCTATGGGCTTACCGCACAACGGTGAGTACCCCGACGAAAGCCATGCCATTTTCTTTGGTACGAATGTGAAGCTGTACTCCCACTAGAGGTCCAGATCCCATCTCTGCGAGCTGACTTGACTACAAGATGGCAGACGAGGAAAAGCATCAATTGTTGAAAGCTTTAGACGACAAATGTCTGCAAGCCTAATAGCAAATCGAGCTCTATCAAGCTCAGATTCCTAGAGCCTTAAATAAGATGGTCAGAGAACTAATTTTCAAGAAAGGCGACGTTATTTTGACTGTCAGATGACCCATGGCTATAATACATAAGACGAAAAGGAAATTCGAACCCAAATGAAAAGGAACGTTTTTAGTAGAGTCAGTCTACTCAAATAGAGCATATCGCCTTATAACTCTGGACAGCGATGCGCTCATGATGCCTATCAATGACAATTTTTTGAAGAAGTATTATCCTTAACAGGTCTCTTCTCATGATTAAGTTAACTCTACACCTCTGATCAAAGCTTAGAGCTCCAAGATGTTTGAAAGAGTGCCAAAGAAGAGCTTCTTCCTTCAACGGATCACATCACGATTGACTGACGCTAAGCCAACCGAACATCGTTGACATCACGATGCATGATGTTAACAAGGAATAGACAAAGTGTGAAACTTTGGTTTTAGCCTTGTCATTCTTCTCATGATCAAGTTAACACTACACCTCTGATAAAAGCTTCAAGATTCAAGATATTTGAAAGAGCACCAAGAAGAGCTTCTTCTTTCGACAGATCACACCATGGTCGATCGATACCGAACCGATCGAACATTGTTAACATCACGATCCATGATGTTAACATCGAAAGGACAAAGTGTGAAACTTCAGTTTTAGCCTTGTCACTCATCACATAATCAAGTTAATACCACACCTCTGATCAAAGCTTCAAGATCCAAAATGTTTGGAAAAGCACCAAAGAAGAGCTTCTTCCATCGATGGATCACATCACGGTCAATCGACACTGAACCGACTGAACATTATTGACATCACGATGCATGATGCTAACATCGAAGAGACAAAGTGCAAAACTTTGATTTTAGCTTTGTCACTCATATGATGATCAAGTTAACACCACATACCTGATCAAAGCTTCAAGATCCAAAATGTTTGGTAGACTGTCAAAGAAGAGGTTCTTCCTTCAACGGATCACATCACGGTTGATCGACGCCGAACCGACTGAACTTTGCTGACATCACAATGCATGGTGTCAACATCGAAGAGAAAAAATGCGAAACTTCAGTTTTAGCCTTGTCACCCTTCTCATGATCAAGTTAAGGCCACACCTCTAATCAAAGCTTCAAGATTCAAAATGTTGGAAGAACCCTAGAGAAGAGCTCCTTCCTTCAACAGATCACATCACGGTCGGTCGATGCCAAGCCGATCGAACATTGGTTACGCTATGATGCAGGATGTAAAAATTGAAGAAAGGACAATGGCAACATGTGAAGTTTTAGCCTTGCCACTCTTCTCTAGTTTATCAATGAACATCTGACGCCTCCATGGCTACAGGACAGAGGAAGTAGTTGGCATTTAAGTCTAACAGAAAATCCTCGACAACTCATCATGCTGAGAGAAATAGCATGCTAGCCCAACAAAACGGTAGCTGGTAAAGGCATACCAAATTCGTTGGTAGCTGAGGGTTTACGAAAAATCCTGAGGGACCTGATCCCGCTTTCCTTTCCAAAATCCCTTACCAATTCCCGCCTATGGAATGGTAAAACCTCAAAAAAGTAGTAATTATTTTCCCAGCGAAATAATCACAAAATCAAACAGGTCCAGTTAATATTATACATCTGGCATACCCCACTGTTAAGTTAACATTATACCTTTAATTGTGATTTCCCTCAATATTTCCAGTGGATAAAATTTCAACTTGTCAATTCTCTTCAATAGAATGACAAGTCTATCAAATTGCTCAATTAACAAAATTTCTCAGTCAAGTTAATACTACACCTCTGACCAAAATTCTCATATCATAATATAAATCCCTGTCAAGTTAACACTACACCTATAACAATGATTCTCTCAATTTTCCCACCGAAAATGAGACATTCGATGCTTATTTAAATATCACACCTCTAGCATCCTTTCATTGTTAAGTTAAATGCTACACCTATGACAATGATACTCCCTCAAGCCTTCTCGTCGAAGCCGAGATGCCAAATGCTAAGTTAATGTCACACCTCTAGGATTCACCTCGCTGTTAAATTAATAATAAACCTATGATAGTGATTTTCTCAGTTTTCTCAATGATAATAAGGTCCCTAAATGCTATGTTAAATATCATACCTCTAGCATTCATCTCCATGTCAAGTTAATATCACGCCTCTGATAGCTAATAAGGTCCAAAATTCCCAGTGGATTTAACTCCACTTATTATTCTCATCAATAGATAACAAGTCCATAAAATTCATTCAAATCATGGATTCAACTTCTTTCATGTAACATCATACCCCTGACAGTAACATTTCAAATTCCTTGATGGAGTTTTCAAACTTTGAGTTGCTATGCTAATCGTCACCTCTAGCAATCAAAGGCAATCGCTTTCATTTGTCTGATCTTCAAACACACAAAGAAAGTTAAGATGATACTAATGCAAAATTATCACTTTTATTTATATCAAAATTAAAAACTGATACAAACATTCTCTTCCTTAAATAAGATGGAGCTTTACAAAAAAAAAGGTCACTCTTGCTCAGCGAGAGATTGTACTCGCTCTCTGAGGCGCTGGATATCCCTTTGCCATGCCCTTTCGACCGCAACTAGAGCTTGGACCTGCAACTCTTCCTCTAACAAAAACTTTTTAATAGAAGTTGGTTTTGTGATTGGATTGTTCTACATGTAGAACGGTAGATCCATTTTCTCTCCTCTTGAAACTAATGATGTTTCTCGAGGTAGAAATGCAATCCGGTGTGAAAGGCCTCCTTCCTTACAAGGCCATGATTTCGCTTAATGGAAGATTTTGTCACCAGAAAGTCATCCAATGGGCATGGGTCTTTGTCACTATCACTTTCTTGAACAAGATTGGTGAAGGGATGATCCGAGACCATACTGGTACATCATGTCTAATGTTACCTGGGTGCAAACAATAATGCTCCAGAAAGGTCTGAAACTAACAAAGCCAGTTTCTGTCCTCATCATACAGATCCCCTCATCCTCTTTGATGCCATTTCTGAAGAGAAGCTCTGACTTTTTGAATGGTTGCCGATCAAACAACTCGCTGTTTCTCGTTGGCTTCAGTGAATGCAGTTGTCTTCCACAGGCTGGAGGAGACAGTGGAGTCTGCACCCTCGATATAGCTGAGGCCTACAAAAAGAGAAAACCCAGAGGTTAATTTCGCAAAGACAAAACATGTCAAGATTTTGAGTGTGGGATCAACATGAGACCAGTGTCCAATTGTTGAAACGCGAGGCTCACATGAAGCTCGCGTCTGAACTCCAATTAGAAAATTTTCTAAGTCTTGAAGTTCAAACGCGAATCTTATGATTGAGACCCACGTTTAAGATCTAAATATCTGAAGTTTGCTATGCTCGTGTCTAGGATTTCCAAACATTAAACTCGTTAGGACGCAAAAATCGCATCAAAAAAATCAAAACTTAAAGATCACCAAATCCGCATTCTGCTCTTCAATATGAGAGTCACGTTTGCGAATCAAACATGGACTCATGAATCTTAAACCGACTGTCCAACTCCAAACGAAATTTGAAAACTTCAGAAAAAGCTAAGAGACAGTGTCTCTTCATGATGCAGCAACGAAAAGAATTTTAGAAAGAAGTTAAGAGACAATATCTCTTCATGATCAACAATAGCAAAGCTTCAAGAAGATGGTGTCGCCATGTGCGACAATGGCGAAAGCCATTTCCTACCTGAAGAAAGGTTCTTTTGAGGGAGAGTGCAATCCATCAGGGTGTGACAATAAGGATGCCAGAAGAAGAAATGATGATGCTAGAAGAAGAGATGATGACTTTGGGGTCATTTGATAGTGATGATCTTCGAAGAAGATTGCAAAAAAGCATCAAAACTTGGGTTATTTTGAAAACTTTAGAACTTTGAAAGTTCTTCAGATACGGGCCTGAGGATGAAGATAGTCAAACAAACGACTATTAAGAGACTTGAGCCTATTTATAGGCTCTCCAATGGCCTTAATTAACGGCTAAACCTCAAAGCCTTTCTTAAAAGCCCCTTAATGGCTTTAATTCGTGGCGCGAATCTCAAATCCAGTCTGAGCAAGTTACGTGTCTAACACGTTATTTGAGTTTAAAGGACATTCGCGCTCAAAAACTCTTAGTGATCTTTAAGTCTCAAAGGCAGATCGCATTCTGCTCATCAATGCGGAGGTCGCGTTCACAAAACAGATACAGACCAGTAAGATGCTCGTCGACTGATCAACTTCAACAGTAGTTTTTGAAACATCAAAAAGAAGTTAAGAGGATAGAGCCCCTTCGTATTCTTAATGGCGAAAGCTATTTCACTTACAAGAAATAGGCACTTTCTGAGAAGAAGAACCACCCATGGTGGTCGACGCAGCGGCGACGCTCGAAAAAGCAGTTGTTTGCTTGGATTTTGGAGCCATTACTACGGTGAAATATTCAAAAAGATTGAAAAAAGCTCGGAGCTTAGGGGTTTGAGAAAGCTTAAGAGCTTTAGACGCGGGTCCGATCAAAGATAATGAACAGTCAAAGTGAACTGATTGTTAAAAGACTCGGGTCTTTTATAAGCCTTCAGTAGCCGAGATACATGGTGCATATCTCGAGCTCAATCCAAGCCAGACACATATCCCACGCGACACCTACGTCCACGCCTGGAAGCATCTAATGTGATCTTTGCATTTCGAGAGCCGCATCTCAACAGTAATCAAGGGTCTCATCTCTATGGCAATTAAGGGTCGTGTCTCTACAGTAATTGAGAGCCGTGTCTCTATAACAATTGAGGGTCACATCTCAACTCCACTGAAGTTCATGTCTCCACTTGACTAGCATGATTACTATGTCTATGAGAGCTACGTTCTCTCATATACAATTGCTTTCTAATCAGTTCAACATTACACTGGCAGAAGTAACCGACAGCTCTACCGGTTCAATAGTATACCGATAAACAAAGCAGAGCTCATGACAAGTGTTAGACTGAGTTTCTAAAACACTTATTATAATGTTCCCTGGAGGCTTCAAGCAGTTCAACAATACACTCATGAAGACCACAATTCAGACAAGATCATGCTCAAAGCATCTCAAAGGTTGCCAGTCCGATCATGGGAAGCCTGAAATCAGTTGAAGTCCAAAGTGTTTTGAAATCCATCCCAGTAATCGTGGAGTGTTGAAAACTTTGGAGAGGGCTCTGTAGACTGTCAAAAAATTACTAAGGACAAGCCATTAGACGCAAACCTCACTTCAACGTAAAGGTTACGTTTGAACTAAAACGCAGACCTCGCATCCAAAAAAAAGATAGAGACATCAGATACGAGCCTGAGTAAACCCATGTTAAACGTGAGTCTGAGTAACTCTATATGTAACGCGAGTCTGAATAACCTCGCGTCTCAACTCAAACGCGAGTCTGAGAAACTCTGCATCCCATCCAATGCGAGTTTGAGGAACTCTGTGTCTCATGCAGGTCTAAGCAACCCTGCTTCCCATTTCAAGCACTGATCTGAGTAACTCAATGCTCCACTTCAAACGCGGGTCTGAGAAACCCTGCATCTCACGTCAAATGCAGGTCTGAGCAACTCCGCGTTCTAGCTGAGATGCCCATATCTACAACAAGCAATGCGAGGTTTCGCGTCAAGCACGAGACCCGTGTTTCTATTGTAAATTACCCCCATTACTGGGTTAATGGACTCCCCATGTTATAGGGAGTTAATCCCCATAATGCAAAGATATTAGGGGACAATAATACCCTTATGACTCCTATAAATAGCCTAAGAAGCTATGGAAAGAAAAAAAGCGAGGCTTTTCTGAGATTTAGAGCCGAGAATTCTCAAATTAAAAGCTTCTTGCTTTTTGGAGAGAAATAGAAAAAGAGTAATCAGTGGACTCTAAACACTTAGTATGTTAAAAATAGAGCTTCATTCAGATTGATCTTTTAGAGCGTCCAAAAGAGAAGCTGGACAGTTGGCTAGTCAACGGAAAAAAATCATTCTCCATCGCCACACGGAGAACCCACCTTAAATAAAGGAGAGAATAATATCTTCTCCCCTATTTTATAATCAAAATTGTTCCTTTGTAACTTTTCGATCACTCAAAGAAACTTTACATCGACCCGCTTTTCTGACCAAACAATGTTCAGATCTACACACGGTAGACGCAGAGGTGATAATCGAATCATCGCCAATGGAGGATGGCAAGACAAGCTCGACGTGCTCATAGAGGCATCGTACAAGGCATCCCATGGAGGCTCACTACCGTAGCAAGTTAAAGGGAAAACAACAGAGGGTGATGAAGACGATCAATGGACGAGATTGATGGAAGGTAGATTGTGCAATTATAGTCGGACTCAAATGATCAAGGTGTCGAACCCTATGTTATTTAATATTCTGGTTGCAATGGTGGGAGCAGATCAGGAGATTCCAATGTCTGATGTATGTTTTGTACAGATTGGTTAAAGGAATGACGAAGATCACGGTCAAAGTCATGATGGACTAGTCGTGACACGGTAAGATTGTTGCATGCATTATAACTAGTACAGAAAAGAGATTTCATGCAGCCTTTTCACATCGACTGAAGACAGGACCGATATTAAATGAAATGCAGTGGCAACTTTGAAAATAAAATGATTTTACAGTATGGTGGATATTCTTAAAACTATTCCACTTTGGTTTTCTGGATAGACTGACGTGTAATCACAAATATTTAACGTCAGTTTTCTATAAAGAAAAATTGCATTTTTAAATGGGACTTTACCCATCGGTTCTCTATAGAACCGATGTGCAAAATAAAATAATAGATGCCGATTTCTTAAAAAAATGACATATAAAAAAAATTTGACATCGATTTTTGTACTAACCATGTGCAATATCATTTCGAAAATCACGTCAGTCATAAAATCAATTTTTTTCCCTGGCCTCCATCGATCCCTCACTTCTTTGTCTCTCTCGGTTCTCTCTCCCACCTTCTCTATCGCCTTGCCTCTCCCCTCCCCGCGAGCTCTCTATATCCCCTCTCTCCCTCCCTCTGCTCCATATTTGCTTCGTTGTCCCTCCTCCTCTCTCTCTCTCAAATCGTAGAACCATAAGTTTTTTTTTTCCAAATATAAGATTATCCTCTCTGATCAAGTGATCTCCACATTGCTCACTCCCGATTTGAGTGGCGAGCAGTCTGCAGTGATGGACGCTGGCGGAGGCCATGACAACGGCGACGGCGACGAGAACCAAGTCAAATTTGGCTACAGGATAGAAGACAAAGGATTAGTTTTGCTTCATCTTTTGATTTCTTTATTGAATAAATGCTGAAATTTTATGAGTAATTGAAGGATTTGAGCTATTTAGGATTTGGATATTTTTTAATATTATACACACACACACACACACTTGTAGACCATTGTAGTAAAAACACTTATTTATTCATCAAGATATCTCTAAATCAGCGAAAAAGGTTATATGGGCAAATCTAGGGTTTGTATGTGGTGGCGGTGGCCGCGGCAGCGTATTTGTGTATAATTGATGGTGAAGATATAATGCGTGAAAAAATAAATAGTTATCATGATTATAGTGTTGGAGAGTAGCAGGAGAAGGAAGAAGAGAAGAAAAAGAGCTTGAAAGTGATAGAAAATGGGAATTTTTATTATGAGAAGATGGAGATGATGATAATAAATTTGGCGAAACAAGAGATTATATGAGCAGGATGCATGCAATAGAAAGACAGATGATAAGAAAAAATAACAATTATGTAGATAAAAGACAGACACTGTTTCAAATAATGCACCTAATGCATGGCCATAGAACTAATAGTTCAATACTACTAGATAAAAGATAGATATTGTTTCAAATAAAGCACCTAATGCAATAGCCATGACATGCCTTTCTCTCACGCATGCCAATTTTTGAATAAACCATAGCTTATTTATTATTATTACGACATATATTATCTAAAAGCCTGACCTGTCAAATAGGAAATAGCGAGATCCAAAGCAGAAGAGAGTCATGATATGGTTGTGTGTGCTTGATGTGCATGTGTGTGTGTGGTTGTGGCAGTTGGGTGTGTCATGCTTGATGTGCGCGTGCATGTGTGGTGGTGGTGGTGTGGTGGTGGTGTGACATATTTGATGCGTGTGCATGGGTGTTATGCCTGATATGCGTTTGTGTGTTCGTGGTATGTGTGCCGTGCTTGATGTGTGTGTGTGTGTATCATATTTGTATGTGGTGGTGGGTGTAGGTGTGAGTAGTGGTGATTGTGTGTGTGCTTGGTATGCGTCTGTGTATGGTGGTGGTCGTGGTAGGGTGCATCATGCTTGATGTGCGTGTGTGCGTATGATGGTGGTAGTGTGGTGGTGTGCTATACTTGATGTGTGTGTATTTGGTGGTGCCGTGGTAGTGGTAAAGTAAATTTACTACTTACATGATATATGGTGTTGTTAATTCAATATATTATTTTTTATGTGTTGTTAATTCAATATTATATTTTTGATGTCTAGGCTAGTTAAATATGGATTGGAAATAGATGGATACTAATAGGTAAAGTACCGAATATTAGAATGGTGTATAGGAGTTTATTAAGTTTGTTGTTGATCGTGCCAACAATCCTAATCGTATCAAGTCTTCGTGCATAAGATGTGGTTGCCTTGAAAATGTTATGGTTGAAGTATTAAGAGACCATTTAGTCATTAATGGGAGTGATAAAGGTTATAAAAGATGGATATGGCATGGTGAGAGTGCAAGAGAAAGACCGATTAAGTCCGATGATAGAAAATGTGATGAAAGAGGAGAAGTTGAGTGTAGTGAAGGTGATAAATTAGAAGACATGATCCATGATATAGAAGATCACTTTATGGATCGCTCACACTTAGTCTAGAGCTTGAAAGATGATGCAGAAAAACTTTTAAATGTTAGTTATTCTAAATTCACTAAACTATCTGCATTGTTTAGATTGTACAATTTGAAAGCAGAAAACAGATGGAGCGATAAGAATTTTACAGCCTTACTCAGTCTCTTAAAAGATATGCTTCTTGAAGCTAATGAACTTTTGGATCGTACATACGATGCCAAGAAGATCTTGTGCTCTATGGGTATAAATTACGAAAGAATACATGCTTGCCCTAATGATTGTATTTTGTACAAAAGGATAATGAAGGTTTAGAGAGATATCTTGTTTGTCAAGTGGATCTGTACAAGAAAAATAAGAATAAAATTCTAGTGAACTATTATGGTATTTTCCTATAATACCTAGATTTAAATGGATGTTTAGGAACTCAGAACATGCGAAGAGTTTGATGTGGCATTCAGACGAGATAATTTCTATAATATGCTTCGTCATCCGGCTGATTCTTTGCAATGGAATATGATTGATTCCAGATTTTGGGTGTGACACATGAAATCTCCGACTAGGTCTTTCGTCTGATGGAATGAACCCGCACGGTAACATGGGCAGCACACACAGTGCTTGTCCAGTTGTTTTGACTATTTACAGTCTTCCTCTCTAGTTGTGTATGAAGCGCAAGTTTATGATGTTGTCATTGCTAATATCGGGTCCCATATAGCCATGAAAATGATATAGATATTTATTTTGCACCTCTTATTTAAGACTTAAAGATAATATAGGAAGCAGGTGTTGCAGTATTTGATGCATATCATCAAGAAAATTTCAAGCTCCGAGCTATATTACATTGGACAATCAACGATTTTCTAGCATATGAAAACTTATCAGGGTACAGTGTGGAATGATACCAGGCATGTCTTGTGTGTAAAGACGACACATTTTCTCTCCAATTAAAGCATAATAGAAATAAAATATATCTTGGTTCTCGGAGATTCTTGCCTATGTTCCATAGTTATCGGAGGCTAAAAGCTTTTAATGGCTGTAAAAAAGGCGAAGAGCTCCAAAAGCATTGATTGGTGAAGAGGTATATCAGTGGGTGAATCATCTCAGAGCAAGTTACTGTAAAAGGAAGATAATTACAGTTTAAAAAAATGTATGGAAGAGGAGGTCAATATATATTGATCTCCTATATTGAAAATTATTATTTTTGAGAAATTGCCCTGATGTAATGCTTGTTGAAAAGAATGTATTTGATAATATTATTGGCACATTACACAATATAACCGGTAAAATAAGAATGGAGTTAAAGCTAAAAAGGATTTGGTTGAAATGGGCATAACAAGCAGTTGGCACCAGAGTAGAAGGGACAAAAACATTTTTGTCACCAGTATGCCATACTTTTTCTAGAAAAAAGAAGATTGACAAAAAAAAGAGAAGATAGACTTATGTCAGTGTCTTTCTGGGATTAAGGTACCAAGTGGTTACTCATCAAATATTCAAAGTCTCGTTTCAATGAAAGATATAAAGCAAGTTGGCTTAAATTTCATGATTGTTATGCATTGATGCAATAATTGCTACCTATAGCTATACATTATGTATTGCCATAACATATTTGTCATGCCATTACCCGACTTTTTTTTCTTCAATGAAATATGTAGCAAAGTGATTGACCCAACAAAACTGGAAGAATTGTAGAAAAATATTGTGGTTACACTGTGTCAGCTTGAGATGTATTTTTCACCCTCATTTTTTGCTATCATGATGTATCTAACAGTTCATTTGATTAGAGAAATTAGACTATATGGTCTAGTCTTCTTAAGGTGGATGCAACCATTTGAGTGATACATGAAAATCTTAAAAGGGTATATGAGAAACCGAAATCAATCCGAAGGTTGCATTGTTGAATGTTAGACATATGAAGAGGCAATTGAATTTTGTAATAAATATTTATCAAATATTGAAGCTATAGGACTTCCTAAGAGGAGTTGCACTAAGGCAATAGTTGGTTTTGGTAAAATTGGACAAACTATCATTACTGTCAATAAAGGCTTATTTTGTCAAGCACATAGATATGTCTTGAATAAACTGATGAAGTACAACCTTACATAAATGATTATATGGACTATATAAGGCGCACCAATCCAACTAAATCAAGAAGAGAAAAAATGGGTAATAGATGAAAAGAATAAAATGTTCTTTAAGTGATTCTGAAATCGAGTTGCTGATCAGTTAACTACTAAATCAAATTCTATTTCTGAAAATTTGAGATGGTTGGCGCATAGGCCTCGCACGGACATCTTGTCTTATCATGGGTATCCTATAAAATTTATTATTTTTACATAAAAGCACATAATAATAATTGCACTGAAAAAAATAGTGGGGTGACCTTAGTGGCTCAATCACTGCATATTTCTAGCGCCAAAAATAACACACCAGCATTTGCAAACATGTCATAGTATGGGGTGATCGAGGACATATAGGAGTTAGATTACATTATGTTTCATATTCCCGTGTTCCGTTGTAAGTGGGTGGAGAATAATAATGGCATGAAGGTCGATGAGTTAGGATTTATTTTAGTAGATCATAACAAAGAGTGTCACAAAGAGGACACATTTATATTGGCATCACAAGCAAAACAAATATTTTACATCATAGATCCTGCTGATAAAAAGTGGTCTATTGTTCTCTCAATGAAGCCAAAAATTACACCTGATTGTGATGACATGAACAATACTAAGGATAATATTAATGATATTCCCTCTTTCTCAGTTAGATTACAAAGAGGGGATAATAGTGAGGGTAATGATTGGAATGGTAACATCGAGGATGACTTGTACATATGAGAAGATTATTTTGAAGGAATATTTATGAAGAAAAATTATAAGAAACAGAAAAATTAAAGATATAAAGGTATATTTGTAAGTACACTTAGAGGAGGGTGAATAGGTGTACAAGTTAATCTAGGATAAATGATACGGAATTTAAAACTTAATTGCAAACACACTATGTGTAACCATGAGTGAGCTTGAATTCCCTGTAAAGGGCTCTAGAACTACTCCTCTAATTCCTCTAGACTAAGAGTTGAGGTGCTTTAGAAGCTCTCTTGGTTGAACATAAGTGCGGGCATACAAACATTATCTAGCATATGAATATGAACAATAAAAGCAATGAAAGATATAAATGAGAGAGTGTTAGAGAGAGTCTGATTGCGCAGATTTATTGCATTATTCTTTATTATATTTTCACATTTATCATGTAATAAATCTTCTAAATTCCTTGTCTTAAATGTCTATTTTGCAGAAAATAATCATGGGGGAATGAGGATAAAGTCAAATAGATATCAGTTAAATTCAGATTTAACTAGATCTATTTGGTTTGAGGAGGATTATCCCACATCCAGTTGGTTAAATTCAGTTTTTGGTGAATCAAGTTGTTAAAGCTAAAGATCAATTGAGGATAATATCAAATACAGAGTCCAAATCCAAAGGGATAAATGGATATAGAGAAGATCAACGGATGAGATAAAGTAATTTTTACTCGGATTCTGACTGGATACATTTTAGTATTTGAATCATAAGTTTCGCTACCGAAACTCAAATCTGATGATTCAAGATGATCCATAAAGAAAAATTAAAGTGCTACAATTATAAGTATATCACTATTTTTAATTCTATAATTTGGTAAGTTATATTTAGCAATTAATAAGCCAACAAGCTGCAGATCAGAACTGAATATCCACATCAAAATAAGTTTGGAGATAAAGGGAGAATTCAATTTCAGAAATAGTCAGCTCCCCTTATCTTTATACACATTTCCTTATCTATTTCTATCCTATAAATACCCCTAACATTAGAGGCAGAAGGACGATGACGCAGAGATAGATTTTAGGCCAGTTTTTCATTCTTTTTAGTGTAGGTTTTTATTTTTCTTTTCATGTAATTTTCAGTTTTCTTTATGTAACTGAGAGGAGAGACGAGTTTCATGGAGGAATGAGAGCAAACTTGTACTGAGGGTGACACCGGTATAAGTAAGTCTTTTCTTTCATTGTTATTTGAATCGAATCAAAGTTTTTTTTCTTTTTTATTCTTGTTTTCGTATACTTTCCTCTGATGTATTGCAATCTAAGTGAATCTGATAGCCTCGAGACTGCTTCACCATTGCAAGTGCCCTTGATGGCCTATGGTGATAAACAACCATTCTTTTGTAAGTTTAGCTTGCCCTTTTATTCATTGTGTAGATCGGGAATGGGGAAGATCCAACATGCCATGTTTGATCGCCTTCAACGAATAGGTAAGTCGTAGCTACGGATCTGAGGTATATGAGCACTAAAGAGGTAAGTAATTTTTAGGTTTTCTTTCTTTTCTTTTAACTTTTAGCTTAGAATACCACAATCTCCAAACCTTTTATCACTCTTTTTAATTTCTTTGTATAAATTCATTTTTTATTTTCTTCACCTTCTTAATTTACCACTTTCTTTCCAACTTAACTTTAACCTATTTATTTTCTTTTAAAGAACTAAAAAAGATCCTTAACCATTGAAAGTAACTTAAAAGAGAACTTGCTAAAAAAGCTTCCAACACTATTCCCTCCTTATGGATCACGACCCGCATAGCCACTTGTTACCGTGATAGTATTGAGCACCTTGTATTCTTTATTCTTAAGTTTTGAAATTCTGTATTCGTGTGTGCAGGTAAAAACTCAATCAAATTTTGACGTCGTTGTCGAGGAGGGACAGTAAGTTATTTTCTTTTTAGATTATATTTTTGGTTAACTTTCTTCTTTATTCTTGGTATACAGGTTTAACAATAAGAAAATTTCTACTGCAGTGAACATATAAGTGGCCCTAGACTCTGCTCTCGAAAGCAGAGCCCAGAAGCCCTAAGATTTGCTACATTCCAGTCGCAATCTGAGTGAACTACTAACCTATATTTTTACAGGTTAGCTGAATTGCAAAGCTAAAATTCTGTAGCTATTTATTTCCTTGTTTGTCTCACTGTACATACTTTCTAATCTCAACAGTAAAGTGATGTTTGTTAAATGCTAAAAACGGTTTAGACTTCGCATTTAGGCACGTGTCTAATTCGTTTACATTTTATATTACTGTTGAAGAGTGCTGGAGCAAAAGGTGCGTATGCATAGCATATAGTTTAGGAAACATTCTTGAGTGATTATTTGCTTGTTGAATGTTACTTTTCTATATCCTGTACACTTTGCACAATCTATCTTAAGGGCTTGTCCTATAAACAAGATAAGGTGGAGAAGTCAGTACCTTCCCTTAACCCACAAAAAATCTCCTCACTCAGTAACCCAAGCCTAATTAAAACTCAGTAGACGTTGGCCTTAGAGACATCTCAGACTCATATAGGAGACTGACCTAAGGGGAAGTTGATTTGAATTTGACTCTTGCCAAATTGGTGTCTAAAGTTGGGGATTGAGGGGCGAAACCCAAAGGTTAGTTATTTGGCATAATTAGGCCCGTTGCTTAGGTATGAACACCTCCCATTGATCTTGCCCTACCTGCCGATTAACTTTTGGTCAAATTCAGCAATATATCCCCCGTGGACAGTCTAACCAGTTAGGAGTCATCTAGGTCTAAGGTTTACCCTAACTTAGGTTAGATTTTTTTCTTTTATTTGTTTGCTTAATTGTTTGTTTTTCTTTGTTTGTGTCTGACACTTCTTGTATGATATGGCTTATAACAATAATTTTTTCAACTTTAATGGTAATCCATGTTGCACCCCGACCTCTTTTTTGGATGTTACCAACCCGGCATATCATAACTTTAACCAACCTAGTGTGTCAGATTGGTCTTATCCAAATTAATACATGCCCCAGTCCCAATACTATGAACTATACTGGAATAATCATTACTACTTTTCACAGAGTCAATGGGGATACAACTCTCCCGAGTCATATTGTCAACAACCCTACCAACATCCAGCTTCGTATACTCCTTCTCCCAAACAACCATTAGAAGAATCAATTGACTGGGTAAAGAGGATAGAAGCCTTAGACGAGCTTGAGCGATGAATTCAAATTTTAGAAGACTCAAAATCTCGTCAAAATTTTCAAATCACAGATCCTTACTCTAATTTTCAAGGAGAACATGCCAACATAGAAAAGAGTATGGAAACCATAATTCGTTGCCAAAATGATCCACTTGATATGATAGAAGCAAGACTAGTAGATTGGAAAACATGCGTAGGAATAAGAAAATTCTCCCTACCCATTCTTTGACTATCCTCGACACTCTAGCCATATTAATGAAAACCAAGAATCATGGTATCTTGAAGACTTTGACCAAATTCAATTTTACCACAAAACTTTGAACTTGACTAATATCAACCCATAGACAAATTGGCAAGTTTTCATTTTAATGAGATTGAACTTGATTATGAATGTGAACCCGATACCCAACTTTGTGATTCAGTTTCTATCTTCAACTCTATGTTGACTCCAGTTTTCTTACCCAATTAGGACCAATTTCCGAGTCAACATTTATTCCCGTACCCATAGATCTAGAAAAGGAATCAGCAATTTTGGATAGTCACATTCCATTGATGGAAAAATAATGTGAATATCAATTCTTGGACTTGGACTCAACTCTTGAATCAAAACTATCTCTCGAACCCAAAGTTAATTTTTTCGAGTTAGTATTGGTTCCGGCACCTATCATTCTTGAGCCCAAGTCAACCATTCCACCAAGTCACATTCTTTTGTTGGACATAGGTATAGACCATGATGACTGTGTGATGATTTTCCTGGACTGGTTATGTAAAGGGAGTAAGTTTCACAATAGGATCTTTCACGATCCTATTCATTTCGGGGACTGTAAATATGTAAATAGAAAAGTGGTCTATAAAGGTAGGTTCTGTGAACCACTACATTATCTTGATTGGGTAACAACGCTTGACCCAATCAGACCACCACCTTAAGATAATATTTTCCTTCCCTTTCTTCTTTTTCATGCATCTATGCATTAATTCATATATTGAAGGACAATGCATGAGATAAGTGTGGGGGAGGGTTCTAACATAACTTAGATTTTCTTTTTTTTAATTTTTTTTAACATTTTCTTTACTTTTAAAAATTTTTGAAAATAGAAACAATATTTTGACATATTTTTTGTAAGAAATTAAGTCAATTTTAAGGAATAGGAAAATCATAATTAGGATTTCTTGTACTTGGTCAAAATAAAATTATTTGCTTGATTTCCAAGGTTAGGAAAAAAATTTAGAAAAGTAATTTAGTCTTGATTTTTACCTTGATGATATATGCATGCTTTATACACTTACACACTTAGGGTTCAAAAATAAAGATTCTTATACCTTATAAAAAAAGAAAAAAAGAAAAAAGAAAAAGAATATATATATATTTAAATCCTCTGATTAAGCTGGGTATTTGTGCCTCATAAAACATAAATATTCACGCCTAAAGGCGGTTCATATAATAAAATCCTTAGTTTTGTGGCCTTATTTGCTCGAGTCTTAAGTCCTTGTGGTGTTTTCTCACCTGGTGCCCTAAAATCGTTTGGTTTGCGAGTAACCGATTAAAGGCTCGTTGCATGGGCAGATTAGAAAGCCTAATTGAACTAAGAAATAATATAACCAAAAAAAAAATAATAAGGATAAGAGTTAGAGTTAAAGAACCCCTTCAAAATTTCACGGTCACAAAGGTGCGTATGACTTAGGGTAAAATAATAGATTAGATGAAAAATACAGTTTGACTGCATACCTCGGTTGATAACAAGTTTCTAATTAAGACTAAGCTTAAGAATGAAAAGTTCAGTTTTCCTATAACTTATAAATTACTTAATTCTTAAAAAAATACTTCAAATATTCTTCTTTTTCAAAATGTATTTTCAAAATACTAACACTTTGTTTCTCTTTCTTTATGGATTTTGTGGGTGTAATCCACTGAAAACCCTCACGAGAGAAAGCTCGTCCTCTAGGGGAAACCTAGAGGTTTAACGGCTTGCTGCACGTGCTCAGTGCAATCACGTAACCTGAGAAAGTGATCTAATAATCTTTAGTTTAGTTTTGTTGTTTTGCTCGAGAAAGAGCAAAAGATAGGTGTGGAGGTATAATTGCACACATTCATTGCATTATTCTTTATTAAATTTTCACATTTATCATTTTCACATTCATTGCATTGTTGTTTTGCTAAATTTCTTTTCTTAATATATCTATTTTACAGAAGATAATCATGGAGAGAAATAGGATAAAATTAAATAAATATCAGTTAAATTCAGATTTAACTAGATCTATTTGGTTAGAGGAGGATGATCCCAAATCCAGTTGGTTAAATTCAGTTTTTGATGAATTAAGTGGTTAAAGCTAAAGATCAATCAAGGATAACGTAAAATATAGAGTCCAAATCTAAAGGATAAGTGGATAGAGAGAAGATCAATGGATAAGATGAAGCAATTTTTACTCGGATTCTGATTGGATACATTTTAGTATTTGAATCATAACTTTTGCAACCGAAACTCAAATCTGATGATTCAAGATGATCCAGAAAGAAAACCTAAAGGGCTACAATATTTAAATTGATCACTGTTTTTAATTTTGTCATTTGATACGTTATATTCAGCAATCAATGCGCCAATAAGCTACAGATTAGAACTGAATATCCACATCAAAACAAGTTTGGAGATAAGGGGAGGATTCAAATTAAGAAATAGCTAGCTCCCCTTATCTTTAGACTCATTTCCTTATTTATTTCTATCCTATAAATACCCCACACATCAGAGGCAGAAGGACGATGAAGCAGAGATAGATTTTAGGCAAGTTTTTCATTCTTTTTAGTGTAGGTTTTTATTTTTTTAATGTAATTTTCATTTTCTTTATGTTACTGAGAGGAGAGACGAGTTTCACGGAGGAATTAGAGCAAACTTGTACTGAGGGTGACACCGGTGTAAATAAGTCTTTTCTTTCATTGCTATTTGAATCGAATTGAAGTTTCTTTTTCTTCTTTATTCTTGTTTTCATTTACTTTCCTCTGTTGTGTTGCAATCCAAGTGAATCTGATAGCCTCGAGACTGCTTCGCCATTGCAAGTGCCCTTGATGGCCTATGGTGATGAACAATTATTCTTTTGTTAGTTTAGCTTGCCCTTTTATTCATAGTGTAGATCGAGAATGGGGAAGATCCTACACACCATGCTTGATCGCCTTCAGTGACTAGGTAACTCGTAGCTACGGATCCGAGGTATATGAGCACTAAAGAGGTAAGTAATTTTTAGCTTTTCTTTCTTTTCTTTTAACTTTTAGTTTAGAACACCACAATCTCCAAACTCTTTTATCACTCTTTTTAATTTCTTTGTATAAACTCATTTTTTATTTTCTCCACCTTCTCAATCTACCACTTTCTTTCTAACTTAACTTTAACCTATTTTCCTTTTCTTTTAAAGAACTAAAAGAAGATCCTTAACCATTGAAAGTAACTTAAATGTGAACTTGCTAGAAAAGCTTCCATCACTAGTCTTTCATTGTGATCACTACCCGCATGGTACTTGTTATCGTGGTAGTATTGAGCAACTTGCACTTTTTATTCTTAAGTTTTAAAATTCTATATTCTTGTGTGCAGGTAAAAACTCAATCAGAGTCCAAATGTAAACACAAGGATATGTTTCAAGGTTCGAGCCACTACTCTATGTCCCCGCCTTCACATGGAAGGATTTCCACTATGTCCACACAGAACCTTCCACAAAGGGACCTCCACTGAGGAATTGCAACTCAACACTAGGAGTAGAGAACTTCTCTCTCTACATAATCTCCTCTATACAAGAGGGAAGGCACAAAGCCGAGCACAAAGTAAATAAATAAAAACTTAGTGATCCAATGATCACAAACTCTCTCTTCATGGCCTTGAAAGATTACAAACAATTTTCTCACAATGCAAAGATCCTAAAGATAGATTTGAGATGATAGCTCAAGTATATGAGAAAATAAAGTATTTTGGAAAAGAAACAAAAAAGAAAACACTTGAGAAAAAATTCTAGATAGATATGAAATTGAAAATCAAAACTAAATTCCCAAAGACTTGTTTTCCTTTGATTTTCCAAAAACTTTGAAGTAAATAAAGATAAGGGTTTTGGCACTAAAACTTCTTTTAAAAACTTTATTAAAAACAGTTGAGAAGGTGAGAAAAATTGCTATTAAAAATCTTTGTTAAAACTGGCCTCCAAGGACCCATATTTATAGGGTCTGAAAATATAGCTGTTGGGGTCTAGAACAGGTCAGAAATGACCTGTCAGTCAACCGCCAACGGCCAAATTCTGACCTTTGGAGCCATCGGTCGATCGTCCGGTCGATCGGCCCCAAGGGAACAATGCTTGTCGGCCGACCGCCCGGTCTAACGGGCCTACCCGAGAGTTAGGCAGTGCCAATCGGTCGACCGCAGGTCGACCGGCAACATGGGTTGGCCCTTGCACATCATGTGCACACCGGTCGATTGACCAGACCATCGAGCCCTGGTTCGGTTGACCGCTCGGTCGACCGCCAGTGGGCACAGAACAGGGTTATAGGATTGAAAAAGCTGGTTTTTAATTTGATATAAGATCCAATAAAATCTCATAAATTTCACAAAAATAGGTTCTTATAAATATTTGAAGTACAAATATCTGTGATCAAAATTCAACACATATTACAAACTATTTGAACTATTTTTGAGGCATGAAAATATTAATGTTAAACAAAAATTGTATTTTCTAAACTTAGAATTTTAAAATGAGAATATGTTATCCCCAAAACTTGTATAAATACAAAAATATGATATTTAAACACATTTGAAGCATAGTGTGTATGGATAGAATCCAATACACGTATAGAAGATATATCTATATTTTTGACATTAAATCCAAAACTAAATTTTGTTAAAAACAAACTTCAAACTATGAATTAGAATCATCAAAATAAGTTTTTAGACAATATGAAACATAGATGTATATAGATGAAATCTAATATACATTAAACCATGTAAAACTTCTTTTGATTCTATCTATTCATGAAAAGGAAATATATGTTCTTGAAAATAAAAAATGGTTAAACCGAAACCAATAAACTTTTGAACTTTTTTGTGTGTGTGTACTTGAGCATATCAAGATTATTCAATCCTTACACAAGATCTAAACAAAAACTAATCAAACCTAGATGCAAGTCTTCTTGTTGATCTTTATCTTCAAGATGACTCGATCCAAACCCGATCTATGGAGCTTGACTCCATCTGAGTGCTAGATGCGATCTTTACGTGCAAGCTTTTGAATCCACACGTATTAGCTCCAAAACTGGTTTTGAATCCTTTGTTGGAGCTAAACAGCTACTAAGATCTTGATCAATAACTGAAACTATATAAACACAAATCATTAGCAAACTAACCTTCATAAGTGAGTCATCATCAAAACTAAAATGAAAAGCCTCTGAGCCAATAATCTCCCCCTTTTGTATGATAACAAAACTTATAAGGTTATATGATTGGTCACTAATATTGCACATTTATTATCATATTCTCATACTTATTATAGAATAAACTCTGCTTTTTCCTAATTAAATGTTTACTTTATTTGCAGGCCCATTCCTAAAGGAGAGTGAAGAGAAATGAGCCCAAAAGCCCATCAAATTCTGAATTAAATCAGAATTAATTCGAACTCAGTAAATCAGGGCAGATCAGATCAGTTCAGATCGGTTGAAAATCAGTTAGAACAAATTCATACAAATCGATCAGTTGAAGCAAAGGATCAAAGGCTATTTCGTCAAAATTCCGGACTTAAACTGCAAATCCAGCTGAAGATAAAGACAAATCGAGAAGCCGGGGAGCACCACCAACAGAATGTGGCCACCTGGCCACACCCTGGCCGCGAAAACACAGCCAAAGCCGCGTTTCTGCGGCTTGGTTAGTGAGTTAGGGGAACGTTTGCTCCCCCTATCTTCTCACACCTCTCCCCTCTGGGTTTTTTCCTATAAAAGGCAGTATTTTCACTGAAAATGGGGACGATCATGCAGAGATAGGATTTAGTCCAGTTTTTCATTCTTTGTAGTGTAGGTTTTTGTTTTTCTTTTCATGTAATTTTTAGTTTTAATTTATGTAAATCAGAGGAGATCAGAGTTTCATAGGAGAACGAGAACGAAGCTTGTGCTGAGAGTGACACCGGTGTAAGATTTCCTTCTTTTCTCTTATTGTTATAAAATCGAATTTGTAGTTCCCTTTTGTATGTACTTGTTTTTTGTGTTCTTCTTCTTCTTCTCTACTTTTCTTCTTTTGGTACAATTGTTATCCAAGTGAGTCTAAAAGCATCGAAAGAGCCTTGCCTTTGCGAGTGCCACCGATAGCCCATGACGATGGATTTTGAGTTTCATTCTGTATCACTTCATACTTGCAACGTCTTGATGATATAATGTGGAGGAAATGGGAATCAACTCTTATGGGCTATATGTTGATCGCCTCCCTTCAAGGTAACTCCATTGCACAAGATTCAAGGTAAGCATTTGGCCAAAAGACGTAAGTAACTTTTCTTTCTTTTCTTTTATTTCTTTAGTTTAGATCACCAACACCCACTTCTTTTATCACTCTTTTTCAATCTCATTTGTACAAATCACTTCTTAATTCTCCACCTTCTTATTCTACCGCTTTCTCTCTAACTCAACTTTAACTTCATTTTTCTCTTTCTTTTTTAAAGAACTAAAGAAGAACTTTAACCATACTTTGTATCTTAAAAGAAAACTTACTAAAAAGCTTTTATCGCTAGTCCCTCCTTGTGGATCACGACCCGCATAGCCACTTGCTATTGCGGTAGAATTGAGCACCTTGCACATCCTATTCTTAGATCTGAAATTCTGTATTTGTGTGCAGGTTCAAAGCTCAATCAAATTTGGCGTCGTTGCGGGGGAGGACGGTAAGTATTTCTCTTTTTAGATTTACATTTTTGGTTAACTTTCTTGTTTGTTCTTGGTGTACAGGTTTGACAACAAGGAATTCTTGCTGTAGTAGACACATAAGTGGACTTGGACTCTGCTCAAGAAAGCAGAGCCAAGAAGCCCTCAGATTTGCTACAGTCCTGTGGCAAACTGAGTGAACTACTAACCTGTATTTTCTGCAGGTTGGCTGAATTGTGCAATTTAAATATCTGTAGCATTTATTTCCTTGTTTGATTCACTGTATTTACTTTCTAACCTCAACAGTAAAATGATGATTGTAAATGCTAAAATGATTTAGACTTTGCATTTAGGCACGTGTCTATTTCATTATATTTTCTATTTACTGTTGAGAGTGCTGGAGCAAAGGTACGTGTGCATAGCATCTAGTATAAGAACACTTTTGGATTGCTTACATTGCTTAAGTGTTGCTTTTCTTGTACACTGCACTAAATTGATCTAAGGGCTTGTCCTATAAACAAGATAAGGTGGGGAAGTCATTACCCTCCCTTAGCCCACAACAATCTCCTCACTCACTAACCCAAACCTAACTAAAAATGAGTAGACATTGGCCCTAGGGACATCTCGGACTCAATTAGGAGATTATCCTAAGGGGAAAGGTGTTGTGATTTGACTCCTGCCAAATCAGTGTCTAGGAAGGGGATTAAGTGCCGAAAGCCTGAAGGTTGGTGGTTACTTAATTAAGGAACGTCTTTGACGGATAACCTTCCACCAATCTTGCCCTGACCTGGCTGATTAGCTTATGGTCAAAGTCTGCATTATACCTCCTATGGACAGTCTAACCAGTTAGAAGTCGTCTAGGTCAAAGGTCTACCCTAACTTAGGTTAGAAAATTTTTCTTTTTTGTTTGCTTATTTGTTGGTTTTTTTTCTTTGTTTGTGTTTTATTGTGTGATATGCCTTATAACAACAATTTTTTCAATTTTAATGGTAATCCATATTACACACCAACCTCTTTTTCGGATATTACCAACTCGGCATATCATAACTTTAACCAACCTAGTGTGCCGGATTGGTCTTATCCGAATCAATATAACTCATGCCCCCAATCTTATAACCATAATTTTCAGAATAATTTCAACTCTTCACAGAGTCAGTGGGATTCACCTCCCTCGAGTCCAATTTTCAACCAACTTGCCCTCCTTATCCACCTTGTCCACAATATTTCCAAGATTCATACTCAGTTCCACCAGTCCAAAATAGAAAACATCAATTTTGGAAATGAGTATGCGTGAGTCCAAACAACAATCACAAAATCTGATGGACTCACAATTTCACCACCAATTCCAAGACAACACTTCATCCTTTCAACAAAACGATGAACCAATCAACTGTGAAAAGATGCTTGAAGCCATGACTCAGGCTCAAAACGCTCGTAATCATGACATA